>CAJNDT010003279.1:92500-561540 GCA_905221615.1 Symbiodinium sp. CCMP2592
GTGTTTGCACCTTACACGTACACATGCACGATACCGACAAAGTTTCTCTCAGTTACTCGTACAATACTCGGGGCGGAGGATGGGTTCCGGCTCCTGCTGCATGTCTCAATACCCCCAAGGCTTCAAATCCTGGAGCCAAGAAAGCTTTTACTTTGGTTTGCAGTTTTAGGCAATGATGTTACGACTTTGCAGACTTCCTATTGTCAGATGGCTTTGTGCACAAAGCCTTGCATCCTGAACCCCACCTCGCTAAAACCCGACGTGTGGCAGCCTCATACAGAATTCGAGATCCCTGGCGATCTGATGACTGTATAAAAAAAAGATGCAGGTGACAAAACCTCAACGTTTACCAGGCTGACTGCTAACGATACATGCAAACTCCAAGCGTGAACGCCCTTACTTGGCCGCCTGCAAACCCTAAGCAACACCCCCTCCTGCAGGTCACGAGGGCCCTACCGTGGTGGCAGTGACAGTGTCACTTTCGCCGTGGTGCTCGCCGCCTTCACATCAGAGTTGTCAGCTGGTATCATCATGGTTATTTCTGCAACTAGTGCTGGAAACCTGATGACGGTTCTGTTGGCATAGCCTGGGCCCTACTTCGACAGTGAGCCTGTGCTTCAATTTTCATGAATACTACTGCTGAAGGTTCGCACGGTTTAAACAGCTGCTACGATTTTCGCAAGTATTACGGGGTTGAAGATCGTTCTGGCCGTTGTGAATCAGACGGCACGTGACCACTCTGTGTCGAATGCCACTTTCGTTTTCACTACTCTTATGATCATCATGACTCGTCCGATGACTGAAGATGACTGGTTGACGCTTGTCCTGTGATTGACATCGGTGTACTGATCATTGGCGAGGATTACCACGGGGATGCGAACCATTCAAATGATGGAGAGCAGCACGGTTGTGACAATCAAAAATGAGATCATTGTTGTTACATGGAATTGTATTGCCCCGATGCGACCGTTGTGATTGTCCAAATGTTGATGACTGCGCTGCTTCTTGTGGCCATGTTCATGCAGGTTGCCACAAGCGTTTGTTGTCATCTTACTCCTTACTTTTGAAACGGTTTCGTCACGAGTTCTCCCTGTCATTCGATTGATGTGCGACCAGGCTTTGCTGTGGCACACTGATCCTCTCAGCTCAATCCTGAACCGTCGAATTTCATGGGGTCTGGTAAATTCCCCCAACAGCGCAGTAAACCGGAATTTGTCAAATCATTGCCGAAACTGGGACTGCACCCTGCACCCCACCACCTACAAGCCCACGGCCTAAACTCAAGCATGTCATGAAACTGACGGAAGCAAGGCCACAATTCGTTGAGTTGAGCAAAAGCATCGTTCAAAGCCCTTGGCCCAAATCCCACGTGTTTACACCCCAGGCCCTGCAGGAACCTTCAGCTGCCAACTGCAAACAAAACCCACGAAACAGTCCCTAACCCTCAACCCCACTGTTGAGGTCTACAGCATGAAGCTTGGGGTTTCGGGTTTTGGGCTTGGAGTGTCGAACGAAATACGCTGATGTCCGCAGGTCGTTCTCAGCAATGCAGTCGTGAACACTCCGCTTCACGCCCTGGTCTTCCCCTGCTAGCTGCTAAGGTTTAGGAATCAGTAGTCTCGGGTCTTACAAGAAGACTCTTATGCACCCTTGCACCTCGTGGAAGGTTGCCCTTCGCAGCAGGGTCCTGCCAACAAAGCATTGATGTGGTCGAGGAGTTCAGGAAGGAGACAAGGCTTGGGATGCAAACTTAACTGGTTCAGGGTTTGGGGGTCTTGGCTTTTGAGCGCAGGCTTTTGAACGCGAGTCTTCAGACACCTGAAACTCTGTCAGGCACGCCTAAATCCGAGGCTAAGAACTCGGGGACTGCTCGCTGCAATTCAACAAACAGAATACAAGTTTGGGTCTAGGACGTCTAGGAGTCTAGTGTTCAGGGCCGTTCAGGGGGGCACCTGAAGGCGGGCCCCGGAACAGTCCGGATACAGAATGGGCTTCGGACAACACTTCTACAATTCCCTAGCACACTTGTAAGGAACATCTTAAGGACATCTTGTTTGCAAAAACAGCTCCCTGAACCTCGCATGTAGCCCGCTTCGCAAGACTCCGGGGCTCGCATTCTCTGCGTCCGAGTCACGCTGCAGCCGGGTGTAGTAGAGGCCGGCGAAGCCCGATCCACGGGTCCAGAATCGAAACCCCCCAGGTATCGTCCCGGAATGCCCTGGCAGATTCGGTGCGTAGTTATGCTTGGGAATATGCTTTCGGGCGTCCCCTGCTAGTTTTGCGCAAATGATCAAATAATATGCGTTCGTGTTGTGCTGCGGTTGATAAATATGCAACTCTTAATTATGGAATGCTTCGCATGTATTTCGTCGTCACAGCTCAGAACCTCTCGGGCTATCTCTGCAGCCGAGTCACACTGCAAGAAGACAAAGGGAAGAAACCCTCCACCGCCTGGAGCTTTTGCCGTTCAGGGTTGAGAGTCGCGTGGGTCGTCGAAAACTCGGAAGTATGAGCTCCGATCTTCCGTAGAATTGCTTCAAGCATGTGCAACTACCCCATGACAAAACGCTAAGGCCGCTACAGTAAGACAAGACTCGATTTATGCGCCGAGCACTTCCTTGTAAAGTCTTCGCGTAACTCCATGACCGAAGCCCAGAATAGCCACGAGCTTCAAGCAAGCTCTTCGAGACTTTCAGCAGAGGTGTTTAGCTCGCTAGCTTCCAGCGGTAGATCCTTGTCCCTCTTTGGCCCCTCACACAAGCTGTCTTGATTTTGCACTCGGACACGACTCAGAGCCGCTGCCGACAATGCAGGCGGCAGTTGCTTTTGTAAGGCACCCGTGGCTATATCCATGCCCGCAACCTGCCTCATCCATGTGCTACTTCTAACAGTTGCTCTAGAGAGGCTCAAGGCTGCGGATCTAGGCAGTATTTGTCATAGTTCCTTCTAACACCTGAATTCTATACAGATTGGCCGGATCACATGGGGCAAACTCCTGGAAACCCATCCGGTTGAATATTGCCCCCCCCCCCCCCCCAGCTGGAAAGGCGTTGGAGCTCAGGAGAAAGGGTTTGTTAGACTTAAGGTTTAATTAATGTACGGGCCGTCTTGACCTGAAAGCTGCTGGCGAAATCTTTAGACGGCCTCAGAAGCAGTCTGGGTGGGGTTCTTTGTGGACTGGGTGTCGCCCCGGTTTTGGTTCCATGCTTGAAGTCAAGCAACCTGAGGCTGGCTTTGGGCAAGATGCAGCTGCCCCCAGGGTGCTTGCACCTGGAGCAGACCACATGAAGGAGCTAGGATGCAGCAGGGTTGGGGGTTTAGGGCTGCCTGGTACCTGTTGCCGTCCCGTAGCCCTCACACAGCGGGAGATGTGGTAGAGAATTGAATCAATGATGCGGGTTGTGGCGGAGCTGAGCTTCACAAGACCTCAAAGCGCCAGTACTGGTGGACATGCTGCCTGTTGGAAGCAGAAAAGTTTCCGGTCTGAGGAGTTGAATGCAAGCTTGCCCTTCATCGGTGCACTTGCAACCAGTCACTGCCTGCTAAGCTCGCTTTGCAGACGACGCTAGGGGCCGAAGCCGATTCGAATTTGCAGTCGCAAGCCCCCAAAGTTCTTCAGCGATCGCCTGGCTGAAAGCAAAGCTGCTCTGCACACTCGAATAAAGGGAGTCCTCGGTTGGTCAAATGCAATTTGGCCTAAGATGGAAACGAGCACACGGCCGGATAGCAAAGCTATTTCCTAACAGGAAAAATCGTTGAAACACGGCTAGAATCACTGAAACCAAGAACGGTACCAGCAGCAGGGTCTCACTTCTGCACAAAAGCTTGTCGCAACTGCAATTGTCAATGCAAGTGCGGTATTGCCGTGGTTTCCAGTGTTCGAAGTAACAGGTGGCGGTGCTGATGCTGGTGGTGATGCTGGCGGTGGCAGTGGTGCTGGTGCTGGTTCTTGTGCCGGTGCTGGTGCTGGTGGTGGCGGTGGAGGTGGAGGGGGTGGGGGTGGGAGGGGGTGGTGGGGGCGGAGGAGGGGTGGGGTGGGAGGGGGTGTGGGGGTGGTGGGGGTGGTGGGGGTGGTGGGGGCCGTTGCCGTTGCCGTTGCCGTTGCCGTTGCCGTTGCCGTTGCCGTTGCCGTTGCCGTCGTTGTTGTTGTTGCCGTCGTTGTTGTTGTTGTTGTTGTTGTTGTGGTTGTTGTTGTTGTTGTTGTTGGTTGTTGTTGTTGTTGTTGTTGGTTGTTGTTGTGGTGGTGGTGGTGGTGGTGGTGGTGGTGGTGGTGGTGGTGGTGGTGGTGGTGGTGGTGGTGGTGGTGGTGGTGGTGGTGGTGGTGGTGGTGGTGGTGGTGGTGGTGGTGGTGGTGGTGGTGGTGGTGGTGGTGGTGGTGGTGTTGCTGTTGCTGTTGCTGTTGCTGTTGCTGTTGCTGTTGCTGTTGCTGTTGCTGTTGCTGTTGCTGTTGCTGTTGTTGTTGTTGCTGCTGCTGTTGTTGTTGTTGCCACTGTTGCGGTTGATGATGCTGTTCTTCTTCTTCTGCTCGTCGCTGTTGTTGTAACAGCAGCAGCAACAGCAGCAGCAGCAGCAGTAGCAGAAGTAGCAGAAGTAGCAGAAGTAGCAGTGTAGCAGTAGCAGTAGTCAACATCGCCGTCGTTATCGTGGTAATCAAAGTGTTAGTGGCAGCAGTTGTAAGTGTTGTTGTAGGAGGAGTAGACGACGACTGGCGATTGCCTACACGATTGCCACTCTTCCCGCATTTAGTGTATTCAGAGCAACGCCCAAAACGCAACCCCGAACAAAATACATGAAAGTGGTGCAAGACTCACGAACACCTTTCCCGCTTATGACGACACGAGAATCCACGCTAACTCTCCGAGCCCAGCCCTGAACCCGAACTCCACCTCCCGGTTCTGCCCAGCTTGCATCGAGGACACCATCTCACTCATTGGAAGGAATGGCCATTGCTGGCCCTGGCCGAGTTCAGAAGACTTCGAGTTGAGGCGATCACCACACATGTCTGCTCCATGGCCCCGCGCGCGGCGCTCCCCTTTGCTGAACGGTGTCCACGTCATGTACAATAGTGTCGCTGGCGATATGCCGCTATAGTTCTTAACATAATCTACGGCTCTCGCGCTATCATTGTGGCTATATGTACACGAGAAACAGTGGGCAGTGCTGCTACAGTACCGAAGCACAGCACCGCTGACAAAAATGATTTTGGCGCCTGCAAAGCGGACTGCCACGTCTCCAGGGGCTCCGCCACCTTAGAATTGGCCCGGTGAGGTGTTCGCAGAGAGAAATTGTGAGGAAGAGTGCAAAAGCTGCAGCATGATGCTATAAGACTCTAGAATCTAGAACCTTTCTGCCGTACTGCAAGATGACAATGATACTAAAGATACTCGCGCCTGATGTGGATTCGACGATTCAAGATTGTGCTGACGGAAACTTGGGGAGTTGACCATAACCAAGCTAGCTTAGTGGTGAAGGAATCGGAGATCTTCCTCCTACAACAGGCCGCTGGCGGAGATGACACGTCAAGTGTATGCAAAGCGCAAATGTACCTGAATATCATCCGTCGATCCATTGCAGGCATACAAACGTACAGACAAACATGCCTGAAAACATACATGCATGCATGCATCCATGCATGCATGCTTGCATACATGTACATGTGCACGGGTACATACGCACACATATATACATGTACATGGGCACACATATATACATATGTGTGTGTGCCTATTTATCTATATCTGTACATGTACACATATTTAGGTCTACATGTATGCGTGTATGTATATACATACATAATATACAGATTTGCATGTGTGTATGAATATGAATATACATATATAGATTCATAGATGGTATATCGTGGTGGTGGTGGTGGTGGTGGTGGTGGTGGTGGTGGTGGTGGTGGTGGTGGTGGTGGTGGTGGTGGTGGTGGTGGTGGTGGTGGTGGTGGTGGTGGTGGTGGTGGTGGTGGTGGTGGTGGTGGTGGTGGTATATGTGGGTTTGTACATACACGCATGGACATAGACAGGGACGGACGAACAAACAGGCCTTTCCAATCCGCAAACACACTGTGATCTGCAGAACTTGATGGGATCGCGAAGAACCTGTCTGAACCCAACTTTGTAAGGTGTCCTCATTGCACCCAGGCTACCATGGAAGCAGTCCCGCTGGGTGCTGTCCACATCTGTGAACATGCCTGGCTCTGCGCACCGCGACTGCTATGAATATCCCGACTGCGAATATCCCGACTGCCTCTGGCTACGTAACTCCGGACTGGTCCACGTCGTTTCGCAATCCCACCATTCACCGTTCTAAGTGGTTGTGGAGTTTCCCAAGTTCGCAGTGGTGCTCCTACCGCCGTTGTCTTGCGAGACCCTGACCGGTTCTCGTGGAATGGTTCTTGGGTGTGTAGGGCTCTGACTGCAAGTGCGTCTAATACTTTTCCTAGAGCTGCTATCAGGACTGGGCTCTCAAGTTCCTGATGGCCCTGATAACACCTACCATTCTACAACAACTGTCTTGATACCACAGACAAAATTTCGCATTTCTCTTGATTGCACGACCCCTGTTAGATGGCTTGTGCTTCGCAGACAAATCTAAAAACTAGAAATCTGCCAGACTCCCAACCTTTGACGAAGCGATAATTTCGTGTTTTGGGCATTGTAGCTTTCGGGTCTGCCTTGCTCAAACCATATAAACACCTCAAGAAGCCTGAAAGCTCCCAAGACTTCGCAGCCGAGCCACCGATGGCAACAGCGTCACTGCCGGAAGGCCCTGGAGGGGCACTATTGAATTGGCGATGTTTCCGGTCCGGAAGAGGAGAAAGTCAGGAGGATCCTAGACCCTTGTAGCTTCGGGCTTCTGTGCGATGTCACAGGGAGCTCGTGCCGGGCCATGTTCGGGTCTAGATGCGGAGCCTCTTCTTTTGAGCAAACCTCGCCCGCAATGTAGGTTCGTGGAAACCGCCACCTATGTGAGCGAGGCAGGGTCGTAACCTCAACTCCTGTATTACTGTTACCTACTGCTACCGAACCCTTGTCGCTGCTGGTTTTTGTGGGCTCGAGTCAAGAAGCATGTTGCGGCAGGCTCAAAGGGGTGCAGAAAGTCTCAAGATGCTAAACTGAAGGTGATCTCTGAGTCACCGAGTGAATCCAGGATTGGAGGAAGGAAGCAATACATGCGTGCATGGATGGATGGATGGATGGATGGACGGATGGACGGATAGACGGATGGACGGATGGACGGATGGACGGATGGACGGATGGACGGATGGATGTATGCATGTGTGCATGGATGGATGGATGGATGGATGGATGGATGGGTGGGTGGGTGGGTGGGTGGATGGATGGATGGATGGATGGATGGATGGATGGATGGATGGAGCTTCCAGAAAAATCCTGAACCCGAAACCCTAAACCCTAAATCGTTCATCCCAGGAACGCAGGCATGTGTCGGAGCAGATTGGTAGCAAGTTTCCCAATACGGGTCACTGTGCTCCGGAGCAGATTGGTAGCACGTTTCCCAGTACGGGTCACTGTGCTCCTGCACCGTCCGATCCTTAGCGTGACAAAAACTGCAGGAACTTTTGCCCGACATCCAGATATTCATTTCTTCATCACCATCATCATCATCATCATTCACCGAGCAGTTTCCAAACAGGCGCTGGGCAGTCCCACAACCGCTCGGGATTTGAGGTCCGAGGCTGCCTCTTTCGATCCTTATGAGAAATGCCGTAGTAATCGTAGTACTTACCTGTATCAACACCTCTTCTTCTTCACAAAACGATGGACAATGACAACGACTGATAGACATGATCAGTCAAAGTCCCACTCCCACAACCTGAGCATGCAGATTATCTGATTGCTCAGTGTGAGTTCAAAGTGGGCTTAGGGTGCACGGGCTGCAGTAAGACCTTTAGTGCTCGGGCGTTCTCGAAGTCCAGAGATGGATTCTATCCGCGCAAACCCTCCATCTGCCACCGTGATGCACCAGCTGGCCATAGGGTAGGACGATCCTTTCAACATGGCATGCAGTACAAAACAATGACGACGACGACCACAACGGCAAGATCATGAAATTCCCCGACAATCCGAAACGCTGGACTGCTGGACCTTTTCTATAGACGCTTGGGCAGCAGCAAAACACCCGCAGCACTTAACAAGCAGAAGCCATGGAAGCACCACGAGCAAATGCATCAATAACCTCACAGGCCACAGCCCCGCAATACCCAGACTGCAACCAGAAACAACAACCACAAAAACAACCACAACCAACAACCAACAACCAACAACCAACGACCACAACAACAACCAACAACCAACAACCAACGACCACAACAACAACAACAACAGCAGCTGCAGCAGCAACAGCAACAAGAAGAACAATAAGAACGAGATAACCACAACCACATCCGCAACGACAAGCAAAAGCGCACCCCACAACCAACAACTACAACAACCGCAACAGCCAAAATAACCAAAACAACCACAGCAACAGCAGCAACTGCAACGACAACAAACAGCAACGGCTACACTAACAGCACCAGCAACAGCAAGAGCAACAGCAACTGCAACTGCGACGGCAAGAGCAAGAACAAGAACAAGAGTAACAGCAGCTAAACAGCAGCAGCAACAAAAGCAACGGCAACAATACCGTCAGCAGCTGCAACAGCAGCAACAGCAACAGCAATTTTCGATTGGCCGCTGCGGGCGACACTCCATGCATACAGCAACGGCAACAGCAACAGCAGCAACAGAAGCGACGGCAACTACTGTAACAGCAACTGTCAATTGGACGCTGAGCGAGCGGACTCCACGATACTCCACGCATACAGCAACAGCAGCAGCAGCAGCAGCAAGAAAAGCAACGGCAACAGCATCGCCAGCAGCAGCAACAGCAACAGCAGCAGCAGCAGCAGCAGCAGCAACAGCAGCAACAGCAGCAGCAGCAACAGCAGCAACAGCAGCAACAGCAGCAACAGCAACAGCAGCAGCAACAGCAGCAGCAACAGCAACAACAACAACAACAACGGATCACCAAAGCCAGGTTCGGAGCAAATCGGCCTCAGCGGTCTGCGCGTAGCCAACTCCAGTTGACTCGTCTGCTGCTTGCCGCAGCGTTGTAGAAGTAGCCTGCGCATGTCTACGGTCTGCCCACCGCAAAAAAGTATCTCGCCGAGCATGTCCACAGTGCCTGCCCTCGCGTTGCTCCGTCGAGCATACTCGGAGTGCCGACCCCGCAAGTTGTTTTTTCATGGCAAAAGATCACCCACACACGAGTATCCCACCAACTGCATTCTTTTAGGATGGGGATGTTCGAAGAAATAATGTCAAGCTCAGCATGTTCACTTTACACGCCTCTCAACCTGCAGCTACTGAGCAGAGCAGAAATCTAAATTTGCTGTCGGAGACGACATGCCGCTGGAGGAGCGGCCGTGACTGTGTTCGCCGCTCATCAGCACAGACAGTGTCCAACAGCCCAAAAACTAGAAGTGACACTTGCATCATGGGGCGTTGCACAGTTCGTGCTTCCTGCTTGAACCTTTCCCTCTGATTCAATACTTGATGTTGGTACCCGCCACAGGTTCCTCAGAAACTAATCCCGGAACTCTCTGGGGCACAAAACATCACATCATCACAAGGATCTGAAAAGCCAGGTTCGTAGCAAATCGGCCTCAGCTGCTCGCTCGCAGCTCCGAAGGCAGCCAACTCCAGTTGACGCTTCGTCTGCTGTTTGCGGCAGCCTTGTGGAAGTAGCCTGCACATGTCAGACCCATAAAGTATGTCGCCGAGTATTTCCAGAGTGCCCGCCATCGCATTGTTCCACTGAGCATACTCGGAGTGCCAACACCAGAAGTTGTTTCTCACGGAAAAAATCACCCACACACACGCGCATCCCACCAACTGCATTCTTGTAGGAAGAGGATGTTGTAAGAAGTAATGTCAAGCTCAACATTTCCGATTGACACAATAGTCAACCTGCAGTTACTCAGTAGAAATCTAGACCCGCTGTCGACATGCCGCTGGAGGAGCGCCCGTGACCGTGCTAATTGCTCATCAGCACAAACGTCTCCAAGCACCGCAAGTTGAAGGTGACACATGCGTGAGGGGGCATTGTACAGTTCGTGCTTCCTGTTTGAACAGCTTTCCTGCTGATCCAACATTTGGTACCCGACACAGTTTCCTCAAAATGTAATCCCGAAACTTTCTGGAGCCCAGAGCATCACATCATCAAAAGACAAAGATCTCAAAAGCCAGGTTCGCTACAAATGGGCCTCCACTGCTCGCTTCCAGCTCCCGAAGTGGCCAGCTCCAGTTGACCCTTCGTCGGCTGTGTGCTGCAGTGCTGTAGAAGTAGCCTGTGCAGGTCTAGGCACAACGTAGGCAGTTCTTTGGGACAATGATGGCTGTCGTTCCTTTTACGTTAATGCCACGACGACCTGTGAGCAAGTACTACCAGAATGGTTAGCATTGCTGTTGCTGGCACATCAGTTTTGGCACTGTCCTCGATCATGATGGTGATGTCTCTGTTGGTGTTCATAAACAAGTAATTCGACGTACTCTCGGTATTGTTACCACTTAGTCTGGTTATCTTCATTATGAATGTACGCCCCTATCCGCCCCATGGCGATGCAAAACCGCCGCCCACCAATCTGGCGAAGCCTTTTCAACAAATTCATGTTGCCCTAAAGCAATGGTACGCAGGTAACCTGCCAAAAAACCGTTGCTTCTTGACCTTAGCCATTGGACCATAAGGTTCAGGGATGCTGAGGACTGCTTGGGGTGATGCCCCTTCCAGCTCTCCCACATCTTTCTCTGCATGAACCCATCCAGTAGCCCATACTTAGTCAGTGGACCTGGTAGAGTATCCACTCCTATCTAGCATAGACTTGCCGATTGCATCAAAAACATGCTCCTCCAAGGCTGCTGCATGCGATACCCCGACACCTCTCAAAGAATAGAATTCCCTGCAGATCTTCCTTCAGAGCAGGTTTCAGGCTTCCGGAACCAGGCCTCTCGTGTTGTCGCTCCGTCCTTGGCTTATCCGACATCCACAATTTTGCAAGCAATCTGTCAATCAAGGGATTCGATAGGCCCAATGAATCACAATTGTTGTATTTGCATCAAGTGCATCCCAGCAACGTCCGCCAAAGACGAGTCCTACACACAATCAGTCCGCGGCGTCACGACTCCTTTGAGAAGCTATGCTTTCTCCTGTGCACTGTCGCACCTGCACTGTCACGCCTACCTGAACCAGTGGATCTACACCAGCTCACCTCGACGGCCGGCGAAGCATCCTTGGCACACACATGGTTGCGTCGTGCTTCCTGCCTTCAAAATTCAGGATGGATTGCTGTAACATGCCAGCACAACATCCCTTCAGCCAGGTTTGCTGCTGAGTCGCAGAATCAGAAGTAGCCCACTCATCTGCATGGTGATTGTGCACCTAAGAGACGAGGCATCATGCACCAGTGATTGGCACGAAAGCTTTCCAAATGTCGTCAAGTTTTACTTGCCCTTGCGCACGACATATGAAAAGTGAAAGGATTTCAAAAGGACAACTAAAGGCATTCTAAAGGTTTGCAGGCTCATGCCACTGACTGGAAGAAGAAATTCATTTCAATTGCTATGTGCTCCGGGGCAGGTGGCATCAATTCTCGCGTTCCTGCAAGATCTTCAGAGAGCATCAGCAATCCCACACACATGACAGAGCCGCCAACATCTTCAAAACCCTGAGACCTCAGGCGTTCAGCTCAAGGCCTGACCAAACCTGACAATCGCGAGCAGCAGATGTAGTGAATTTAAAGGCATCATAAGGCCTCGCAAGTTTCAAGAATCAGGGCTCCGTAGAATTCATAGACCCCCCCGGACGGCTTACAAACACAACCACTGAAAGCTGAAACCTGTGGCCTGTGACCATTCCAAAGAGTTCAGACCTTGCTGCTCCGCGCCCTCGCGCGCTCCAAGATTCATCAGGCTGAAACAAGACCCAAGTGCGGCTGTGGGTGAATGATGGCTCAATTTCTGGTGCTATGTTTTGCAGGAAATGACAGAAACAGTGCCTTCCGCGGACAGCAAGTTCTGGAAGCAATCTGTAGGCCTTCTCTCAAACTGCGGGACCCGTTGAATCCCAACCGAGCAGCCGGTGGTGCAATATGTGCGAGGATGCCATACCTAAGCTGACATGACGACCAAAAACCAACATTCGTAAAGTCTGCGCGAATGCAACGAACAAAGCTAAGGATGCCACGTGAGTCGCATGGCAGCCTCAAGCTGTCGCACACCGCCATGTGGTTGGGTGGGGCTTGTGGTCCGCAGGACGAGACTTTGGATGCGGTGAAGAGGTCATGTCTTTAGGGGTTGGGCGAGCGGCCTCCTCAGAAAGACCATGCCGCCTCAATGTGGCATCCAGCGGTCCGATCCTTTCGCAGCTTTTGGTTCTGGGCTAGCTAGCTCCTAGCTTCCGAAACTTTCTGGGTTCAACAGCTCATGCAACTTCTTTAGATGCTGATACTGCTGACAACTCTGGTGATGACGCGGTGGTGGTCGTGAGCATGATGATGGTGATGATGGTAATTATGGCGATGATGATGATGATGATGATGAGTGTGATGATGAGAGTGATGATGAGTGTGATGATGTGTTCGAAGATAACTTCTGTAAGCAACTTGCCCCGACCTCCGGTGTTTGTGATTTTCCCGAACCCCTCTGCGGTTGGGTTCTCGTTTAGTGCTCAAACGCGAGGTGCGCGATATCGGGCCTTGTCTTAACGGAAGACCTTTAGAAGACGGTGGGCGCGCCTTGATATCGGGTGTGCGGACGGTGCACGGGGGAGGAGGTGGACAAGGGGCGGGGCGTGCAGGGGGAAGGCGGACAAGGGGCGGGAGCGCGATATCGGGTGCGCGGACGATGCGCGGGGGAGGGCGGGGTTTCCATTCTGGCAGTATTCTCTTCGCCTGGGGTTTTCGGGTTCCCGGCTTGACCTTGTTTGAATTCTATCACTGCTTTTGTTGCTGCTAACACACGCTTCCACGCCGCTCGCAAGGCCCTCAGCGACCTGACTGAAGGAGGTTCCACGCTGCAACTCTAAAGTCAGGCTACATGCACTGCGCCGAAGACCGCACACAACAAAACTCAGCATCAAGACAACATGTTTGAGGGATATGGGGGCGATGAAGTGCTTCCTAGAGATGAACATGGGAGAATAACAAGTCAACTCACGAAAAAGAAGCGACACCTGCCAAGTCTCAAAACAGCCGAAGTAGTCGGCTGGCTGAGCCAGTCACACCTGCTGTCTTGTTCTTAGCTGGCACAATGCACGACGGAAAGCTGCAAGAATTGACATCCCTACACCGTGACAAGCTGCAAAACCATCAAACCAGAAGCCTCCCTAGACCCCAAACCCGGACTAAGGCAACTAGACACTTTGCATCGAAGAGCCCCCAACCTTACCTTATGGGCAACGAAAGCCTCCATACTTCCGCCATCATCGACACGAGCACGAGCTCGGCTCCACCTCAGGAGAACTGGGCCCAAGATCAGGCATGTGACAACTTCTCCGAGTCTCGCGGCCAAGCGCAGCGGATCCGCCGTAGCTCTCGCAAGCGCGGTGCGCCCGCAGCAGGTCGCCAAGGATGGCATCCTGCCACGCATGCACGGTCCGCAAACCTGAAGCCTGAAGCTCAAGAGACACTCTGCCCCGCCCTCCAGACCTTGTTGCGGGGCAGGGCTTGGTAGTCCGAAAGCCTGGTGTACACCTTCGACCTCCGAGCGACATCGATAGACACTGCGCTGTCATGAGACTGCTCGCATCAAAGGCGGCTAGCCAAATAACCTCTGGGGTCCGGACAGAAGGTCATCACCTGCATCTTTACTCAGGCCTTCGATGAACATTGGACGGAGATGGGCTGTCAAGCCCTTCCAGTCGTGCGCGAGGCAAAGCCGGAGGCTTGTCCTTGGGCAGGTTATATTCTTCTCTGTGCTGCACTGCTGTTATGTCTAGAATAAAAAAGTGGTCATCGCGGGTGCGATAATAGTGGCAGTGTTTGCTGTGGCAGGAACGGCAGGAACAGGAGTGGGTCCTCGTCTTCGTCGTCATTGTCGGAGGGCGTAACGTAGCACCCTTGCCGTCGCATTAGCAGTATAGTTTCATCGTACAAGGATGCGGCAGGAGCACCAGCTGCGGCAGTAGGAGTCCTGGTCGTGCTTTTCAGCAGCAGTGGTAGTGGCAGCAGAAGAAGTAAGGCGGATACTCACATCCTGCAGAACGCAGCGGCCACCGGGAATGGTTGAATCTTTCAAAAAGCTCGAACCCTGGAGGTTGGTTTACGATCGCACTTGCCCTGCTTGCACTACTTCCGATGTGTAACGTGAAGATCTCGTGGCTGCAGGGGGAAAACCTCTCTGTGGAAATGGGGATCAGCAGTACTAATTCTAATAATAGTAGTAGTAGTAGTAGAAGAAGAAGAAGTAGAAGTAGGAGGAGGAGGACGAGGAGGACGAGGAGGAGGAGATAGCAAGGACTTAGAAAGAACATCAACATCAGCAGTGGCGGCAGCAGCACGAGCCGGAGAAGCACCAGGACGTACAGGAAGAAGGGGAGGCAAACGAGGGAGGGCATGAGAAGGCTGAGGGTGGAAATGATGATGATGATGAGGATGATGGTATGAGGAGTGAAATTTGAAGGCGAGGATGAGGTCAGGATGAAGCTAAGGATAAGGAATGAGGATGATGAGGATAAGGGGAGGCCAGCTTGAAAAGGTAGACATGATGGTGTACCATGCGACCTTACAACCCCATCATGCCACGAACTACCGAAGCTGACCGCAACGATGGCAACATTCGCAGTAGCACTTTTGCTGCTGAGTCTCTGGTCCGACAGGATGGCCCTGCACAGCGCATGACGCGCCTGCAGCTTCAGCCACTTCTGCTCCTCCAGGCCTGGGCTTCTGTCAACTTGGTTGCTGCAAGCTCGTCAAGCTCTGGGCACCCAGAGGTTGCTGCGGCAGCCTACGCAGACTGTGACAACATTCACAAAATCGAAACTCAACTGATCAGCCCAAACCTCTGGCTAAGTAAACTTGCCGTGTCGAATGCCCAAACCCCAACGAATTGAGCGACCCAACCTGCAGAGCTCAACATACTTTCTAAAGTTTACTAAAGCCCAAATCGTGCAGACTCCCCAACTGCAAAGGGTTTCGTGAGTGCTCTCGAACGTCTGCCCCCCAGTCCCAAATACCCCTCACTAAATCCGAGGCCTACGCACACTTTGAGGGCAGAGGAATACGAAAGCAACCGAATGTTCTTGCCCTTCAACCCTAAAGATCCCTTAAATTTAGGCTTTGACCTGAGCCCGAAGGCTAAGCCGCGGCCCCAGTCAGAACCCTGGCTCCTGACAAAGGCACTGAGGGAGGTCGCGCCGATGGCGGTGTTGAAGGAATGGAGGAGCGGCACGAGGGCCGCAGCAAGCCCTGCTCCATGGGCTTAAGGGATCTACAGGCAATAGGGGGGTTTACTACAAGGGTTAGAGTGCTGGTCTGGAGCTTTGGTGCACAGGCCCACTTAGTCCCGGTAAAGCCAAAAGCCCTCAACCCCTGAGCTCTTCAAGTGCACTCGAACAGTGCACCTTCAGCGCCGGCTCGGGCATTGGCAGAGATCGCCGCCGCCCGAATTGGCGGTTCACCTGGAAGGCAGTGAAGAACGATGAAGAAGGCTTAAAGAAAGGCATTAAACTTGCATCTATGCAGTTGTCATGCACACTGTGCCCCTGACATCCTAGAATATTGCGGAATGGTATACCGTCGGCAAGCTACCAACATCCTCAAAGCATAAAAGCTCTAGACGGCTGATTGTAGTAGAAGCAAAAACTGGAACCCCGTCTGTTGTTTTGACCCCCCTTTTTACAACAACGACCCAGCCTACACCGCATTCCTATCATGGGGCAATTGCTGTGTAAACCATGGCTTGCACTTCCCAAAGCTCTACAGGCACCCGAGGCGGTTGCCGGAAGCATTCCCAATTGCTTCTAATTAACAACAAGTACGGGCTGCTGTTTTTGTCTGTACCAACAACCCTGGCAAGTCCAATTTTTGATTGCACATGACATGCAACCACAAATGTCCACGAAAAATGAGCTTGGCGCCTGCGCAAACGACTTGTCCGACTTGCCCTGGCGAGCGGCCGAGGGCTCCGCAGCCTTGGAAGTGGCCGGTGGGGATGGGCGGAGAGAAATGGGAGGAGCAGTGCAAAATCTGCTGGGAGGACAGCACGAGAGAGAGTCCGTTCATTACCCAGGCCGCAACCCTTCGGCTGCTGTATACACCGTTGGGAGAGTGAGTGGGTGAGCTTCTGTCCTCCTCTTGGAATGCAGGGTGTAGGGTCTGACGAGATTGTGACCATCTCAGCATTGCAGGTACAAGCCTTTCCAAAATGACCACACTCGCGAGGTGCACACGGTATAAGAAAGCTCTTGCAAGATTGTGGGAAGGACCGACTCTCGACCCTGAAAAGCAACGCAAAGCTTTAAAGTTATGTTTTGCGGACCTTCCAAGCAGGGTGCCAGAAAAGTTTAAGGAGAATGCTTGCGGATACTACAAAATAGGCATGGTTGCCAAAGTCCTTCGCAGCTCTGGTGCCTTGGACTGCTCTGTATGTTGTCCCCACCAATAAAGGCACCCCCCTCCAATGAGCCTGTGTGGTCGCGAGCCGGGCTTTGGCCTCAGCTTCCAGATCTCAAGTCAACAGCACAGGCGCAAGAGTGCTGAGTGAGCTGCCATCACAGCTGAGCCACAGGCTGGCTCTTGCATTTGTAACACATGGCTGCCCCTGGGGTGAGCCCCCTGGAAGGCAGTGAAGAAGGCTTGAAATAAAGCAGCAAACTTGCATTTACGCTGAAGGCGACTACCCACGCACAACACCACACTGGGTGACACCGTCCGTCGTCGGGACAAATTCTACTGACAAGAGTTTCCACTTCGCTGCCTTGCGCTGGCGGAACTGGCTTTTTCCGCTGTCGCCGTCCTCGCGCCAGCACAGAGCAAAACACAAAAAACTTTTCAGTTGAAGCTCCTAGCTACATTGCCAGGACATGGAGAAGAAGTCCGAGCATGGACAAACAGGCATCATTCGGTCGAAGGCCAACTCGGAGTACAAGTCCAGACTTATCCCCTGAGTGCAACAGCGCGGAGACTACTCATATGCCGGAATCATGGCATAGCTCCGAACCCGCGCAACGATCCCACACAGAAAGAACTGCCGGGCCGACCTCGCCATCGCCAGGATTCGTTATCCTGGTACCACCATGACCAGCCCCAGCCTGCAAACACGGCTGGCAACCGAGTCGAGTAGACGCAAAGTATGGGGTATGGCAGGAGATACAAGATGTAAAAGGATCCAGGCATGGCCTCCATGCGGCCACATTTTGCGAGCAGGGCGAAGGGGCACCCAAACTCCTCGCAAACGGGCCCAGCTGAAACGGCGACGGCGAGCACAGCACAGGTCGCAAAGAGTCCGAAGGCCAAAAGCTTACACGGAGCCTCGTAGATAACCAGGGTCATCAGATCTATGATCTACTTATCACAAACCATCGGCATAGGAACGACAGAAGTAGCTGAATATTCCGCACCCCAGCAAGGGCAACGTTCTGCGTACTAGCACTATCAGGTGACCTTTTGTGATGCACTGCATAGCGGGAGGGAAGGCCTGGCCCTACCAAAGCCTAGATCCTACATCCGAAAATCCGCAGCCATGCGAAGGATTTCTGTTTAGAAGATCTCCACTTATAGCGACGGCCGAGTCAAAGCAAACAGACAGACAGACAGACAGACAGACAGACAGACGGAGGGACTGATGGGTGGATGGACGGATGGAGGGAGGGAGGCTAAAGAAATGAATAGGTAGGTAGACGTGCATACGTTATGCGCACAGTAGCACAGCAAGATGCACTTCCCAAGGCCCTGGTTGGCAGTCAGGCCTCGTCCCTCGGAGCATGGGCTCAACTCCTGGGGACAACAGTTCATGGATTTGTGGTTTCAGCACTTTGGGTGTCGGGTTTTGGTGGTTTTAGGGTAAAGGGTTAGCGCGTTTTGGGGGTCCTAGGGCTAAGCGCCTGCGGAGTGGCATGGGACATGTAGTGCAGTTAAGATTCAAAGTTCGTGCTCTCGCAAGGGACATCTGACTCTGATCTCATCCTGCGAGTCCCCGAAGTCGTCTCGCTGCCAGCAGCTGGGGATGCCCCATGGCCAGGAAGTCCTTTAACGATGACGTGCCGTAGGCTGCACGAAAGCCTAATGTAGGGTGTAGGCGGCGGCTGGCAGATCAACGGTTCGTCCAGATTTTGCACAGTATACTGGATGGGAGATGGGAGCTAAGTTCCTCAGCCTTGCTTTGAATCCACAACGTCAGGGTCTTGAGTCTGGAACAGGGGCTTCTGATCTGATGATGCACCGATAAAGCCTTTGGAGCTTCTGGTTCAGGAGGCCTCGAGCTCAGAACATTTCACAGCGAAGGTTTTCCTCTCAAGCCCAAGCGATAGTGGGACAAGAGCCAACTTTGCTTGCCCCAGCTTCGAGGGGCTGCAAAAGCTGCAGCCTCTGGCTAAAGGAAAACTGGTTCGAGCCTTGCCTTGCGACTCAGAGTGCAGTCCTCTGATGAGGCATGAGAAACTTTTTTGGGGGAGATGAAGGATCCCTCACAATGATCACGGCTGGGCAACATCCGAGCCACAGAACTCCCGCCTGCTTTGGGCGAAGGCTGAACGAAAAGTGTGGGCTTATCAACCAAGCTGAGTCGTCACATCTTGACCATCGCGACGAAGGCCTCACGCGAGTCACTTCATGGTGTAGGCTGGGGCGTGTGGGAGTTTCACTCTCGTTTCGTGGACGAGGGGCCACAATGAACAGAGGATTCGGAGAATTCTAATCCATCCAACTATCTGTGTGCTGCAGCCACTGGAAACCTGACAGAGACATTCAGATTTCTGAACTTAAGATGAGCTTAGGGTGAAGGGCATCGGGGTTCAGAGGTGAGGTCTGTCACGCATTAGACTCCATGCTGGCCTCTGGAGGGACTTGGACTTTGGCAATCTCGCGAAGTCGCTTCTTCCCTTCTTTTTGCCTCGCCAGGGCCGAAGACGTGCAGGTGTTTGCGACAGAACTGCTGCTCGTCAGCCCTGCTAATACTGCTAGTGTCTCTGCTACTACTGCTGCTACGCGGCTACTGCTGTTACTGCCGCTCCTGCCACTACTATTGCAACTACTGCCACTGCTGCCACTCCCACTTCCACTGCCACTGACACTACTTCCATACCTACCTACCTACCTACCTACCTACCTACTGCCACTGCTGCTGCAGCGGCCAGTCCTCCTCCTCCTCCTCCTCATCATCATCATCTTCTTCTTCGTAACTACTACTGCTAAGTACTACTACTACTACTACTACTACTACTACTACTACTACTACTACTACTGCTACTGCTACTGCTACTGCTACTGCTACTGCTACTGCTACTGCTACTGCTACTGCTACTGCTACTGCTACTGCTACTGCTACTACTACTTCTTCTACTGCGTACCACTACTCACAACTGTCTACTACTCCATACTGCTACGTACTACAACGTCTTCCTTGATACTTCGTACTACTACGTGCTGTCTTCCACTCAGTAGACTTGTTATGGCGAAGCGGTGACGAAGATCCCGACAACCATAACGATCGCCGCAAAAAGCACCATAAATTACAATAGTCCCAAAAACTAGGCTTTCCGCAAAACCGAAACCCTAAACCCTAAACCCTACGCCCGAAACCCCCTCTCCGAGCTCTGGTTGGTCTCTCCCCGCCTCTCCAGGAGCTTCGCCTTGCGCGAGGGGTCCCCGCTGTGGCCGTGGCTTAGGATCTTCTGTGCCACGACGTCCTGGGCCGCTTTTAGGGTTTGGGGTTTATGGTTTTGGGGTTTGGGGTTTAGGGTTTCGTTCGGTTCAGGGTTTAAGGGTTTCGGGTTGAGGATTGGCTATGCCCTACTTCTCATGGCCGCTGAAGTCCTTTCTGTCTCCTTTGGGATTTATCCGCGCTATCATGCTTCTATTTTCTTGCATGCCGCTTTTAGTATGTTGGCTGTGTGCATGCCAACTGTCGCTGCCACCAGCAGCAAAACTTGCACCGACTCATAACTTCTACGTCTAGGGTCCCTAATCCCTTGAACCTTAAAATTTAACCTGAAACCATACACCCAAACACCCTAAAAGGGTAAAACCCTAAAACCCTAAAACATCGAATGCTGGCATTGACGAGACCCGAAACACTCAATCCCAGGAAACCTTGAACCCGGGCCGCCCTCGGCCCCCATCACGAAACCCAAAGTCTAAAATCTCAAATCCTACCAAACCCTCAACCTAAAGCACACCGACAAGGTTCTTGAGAAAAGCACATAAACTTGCAGGAAGGTCTGATATCTGGGAGGCCCTAGTCTTTCCTGGCATGGTACGGGACATGGTACGGGAATTTGGCTTTGAGACTTCCAGAGATCAAGGGAGCACTTGGGCGGTTGGGGCTTAGGGTTGTTCTAGGATCGTTATCGTAGTTTGCTTGGGTTTTACATGTTGTCGTTTTCTAAAGTTAAGTAGGGACAAGTGTGAAGGGTTTAGGGTGTTCGGGTAGTGGAGCCTTTTTAAGGATGGTTCCTACTTCCGCTGACAACTGTCTCAAAGCATGTCAAGGATAGTCGCAGCGATCTTGCTTCCCATGCACCGTTCAAGCCCTGCTGTCCTTTCTGATTGGCTTGATGCGTACCTGGCTAGTGCAGCGGGACAACTGGGCATTGCTGACACTGGATCCGAAGGTGACCTCACCGGGTTT
The DNA here is from genome assembly GCA_905221615.1 of Symbiodinium sp. CCMP2592. Lineage (NCBI taxonomy): Eukaryota > Dinophyceae > Suessiales > Symbiodiniaceae > Symbiodinium > Symbiodinium sp. CCMP2592. The sequence continues at coordinate 113,350 of CAJNDT010003279.1, forward strand.
CGAAGCACCCGCCCCATTACTGGAAAGTCATCGCACGGATCGCATGGAACCAACAGTTGCGATGTGACAGGTCACAAGTGGCATCATGCTAAACAGAATTAACCAGCCTTCGCCACGACTTTTCCTCCGACGACGGCCTGGATGCCGATGTCGAAGAGTTGCCTGACGCAGCGAAGCAGGGCTTGACGAGGTTGCAGCCGTGTCAGCGAACTTCCGACGGTACGCCTTCTTCAGGCTGATATAGGGGGGTAGACCAGTAGGGTCGAGACGGCTCTGCAAGAGCTTCCCTTCTCAAACTCACAGCCGCGCTACGCCGGGATGACTTTCTCCAGCTTCTCCAGGTACTTTCGCGACACCTGCTACCGAAGCACACCCAACCGAGGCATTTTACACCGCTGTCAGCATAAGCAACCCTAAAATAGCTTGCCAAGTGTACCGGCCCGTACATTGTGTGCGTCCCGAGCTCGCCTCTGGAGCTTTCGCACGCAAGGCGAAGAAGCTTAGGGCGTCCACGTGCTCGTTGTTCAGGCGGACGCCGACCTTCCCAAGATCTTGGGTTCGAGACATTAATACAAACACACTGGCAGACAAAGAGGCTGGACCGTGGCGCCGGCCTTCACCAGGTCAACCTCGGGAAATCACCCAAACAGCAGGGAAAAGAGCAGCTGAGGCATCTTTCAAAATGCTGGGTTGTTGCGAAGGAATAGGGATTTTGCCTTAACAGAACAAAATACGAAGAAGAAGAAGAAGAAGCCTTCTGTGTTGTGGGAGCTAAGCTCCTTAACCACGAACCCAGAGAACCGACGGAAAACGTGCCGAGTGCCGGCACCGGCTGGTAGCCCGCGGGCTGGTAGTCGAAGCTCGCGAAGCCATGGCTCAGAGCCTGCGCAAAAAAATGCATACTGCAGGGGCCTTCGTAATTCGAATCGGGGTTCCCCGAAAAGGGGTCTATAAGCTTACTATAAGGGCTGTTATAAGGGTTTAGTATGGGGGCCTGAATCATTAGAGGGTTCCCTTACAGGGTTCTTGTACAGGGTCTGTAAGGGTTACTATAAGGGCTACTATAAGGGGTTTGTTTTGGGGCCTTTATAATTCGAATTGGGCTTCCGGGCCCATTGTACTATGATCACAATAAGGAACTCCCAAAGTAGGATAGGTCATTGTTTGGGCCTCTATAGTGTAAGCCCTATGAACCTCACGAAGAACCAACCCTGGAGAACCCCAATAGACCATGACATGATGCAGTGTCAGGAAGACTGATCCATCAGGCTCGAGAAGCCAGACATGGTTCGGAAGGTGTCTCCGTGTTCTCAGACGTTGCCTGAAGCTTGTCGAAGAAGTCCGTGATGACCTGCAGGCCATGGTTGGGAAACCCGCGCAACATTTATAAGGCCTATAAAAGCTCACATCTCGGAGAGGTGGCCTCGATACGGTGGAACAGAGCAGGCATGCGAAGCAGAGCAGGTAAACATCCATGCAGACAAGCAGACGGCCAGACGGACAGAGAAAAGCAGACGGGCAGAGACACAGATAGCCATACATATATACACAGGGAGAAAGACACATAGGTACGGGTACATGTAGCACTCCAAAACAGATGAATCTAGATCCTGTCATATCGATGATTGCTGGAGTGCTCCAAACTCCCTGACGTGCAAAACCCGCCTCCGCAAGGGGTAGCCTGCGATGCAGTGGAACGCTCGGGAGATGAATTGGCTGATGCTGGGAATAGTCAGAAGTGGGTTTGGGCTTTGGAGCTATATCTCTGCGCGGCCATGCCGTGACTAATGCCTGTCATTTCTGCATACGTGGTAGCGTGCCCAGACCTGAGGCTCCTACTATGTTCCAAATCGCGCTTGGGTTTCACGGCCCGCCTCCACTTCATGAGGATGCGCTCGCCAGCATTGTCCAAGGGCTCCACCTCAGGAGACATCATGTCTCGGTAGAATCGGGGCTTGCCGCTCGAGGCGGGTTTCAGGGTATAGGATATACTCAGCGGGGGTTTAGAGTTTGGCGCTCAGGGTTTAGGCCTTGGAGTTCTGCTTCTTGCGTGTAGTAGTCTAGTGTCTAGATCGTTGGGGATGAAGCTACTTGGAGGTTCATGGGTAGTTATAAGTAGGGTTGTAGGCCCCTTAATTTGGGTTATAAGTATAGTTACCCTAACTATATTCCTCGTTACTAAGTCCCATGATCCTTTAAGTATCCGGTTCAGGGCGCGGACAGAGTCGCAGACCGCCAGCAGCAGGAGCTGAGTTCTAAGGCCCAGGCTGAGAGCTCCTCAGGGGCAAGAGCGGAGGCGCGGAGGACTGGACTGCTCTTAGACGACATGAACTATGGGCACTGCTCTGGCGTGTGAAAGCCGAAAGAAGAAGAAGGAGAAGAAGCAGCAGCAGAAGCAGCTGCAATGGAAGTGGTAGTGATAGTGGTATAGTCTCGGTCGGCCGTCGGGGAGGCGGAGGAGGAAGCGGCGGAGAAAGCGGAGGAGGAAGCGGAGGAGGCGAGGGCCCTTCTGCGCGTAATTTCAATTACGGCCATGGGTTCGTTGCTGACATCATCGTTGCTACCCTTTGTCTTGCCGGTTTCGGGTTTCTTCGGTCCTCTCCACGACGCTCGATGCAGAGCTGCTGGATGCCGGGCGTCAGTTCTCGAGGCAAGACCTGACTGGAATGGTTTAGGAGTTCAGAGTGGAGGATTCAGTGCACATTCTGTGTGCAGGGTGTCGAGGTGTTTGTTGTTTTTGGGGAGTGCGTAGAGTTTCGTGGCTTTGTTGCTAGCTAGGTTCTCAAGAGGAAAGGATCTCGGCTTTAGCTTCATTATTCATTCACCGGGCACTTGGAAGATGCATGGAGCCATCGTTGGAAAACACGTGCTGATTATATCACTACGACAGCAAAGGATCTCGAGCCCAAAGCCATCCGATCTGAACCCCTTCCTGCAAATCTCAGGCTACAGCAATGGTGGCAATCACCAAGGGCTCCTCTCGGGCTGCCGCTTCTACGATGTTTGGGGGGCTTGGGAAGCGAAGTGCCCCTTCGCATGGTCTGCGCAGTAGCTGAAACGAAGGCACCTCAACCTCCTTCGGGGGCATCGCCGGTGGAGTCGGGAAATCTCCCGCATGCTCCACCACCACCTGCCAGTTCGCCACGATCAGCAACAGCAACAGTGGCAATGGCATGATCTTCGTCTCTAAAGCCACCGTCATCATTGTCAGCAAAATCGGCTTCGGCACCGGCACCACCGATGACTCTTGACAACCGAAAATACGTGTGACTTACCGTTGGTGGTGTAGGTAGGTGAGTCGTGAGCAAGGCTGATAAATGATCAAGCCTTCGAAAGGGTATCTCTAGCCTCGGAGGCTTCGCCTGGCGCCACGAAGCTTCAACAGGCTTTCGGTTCGGTGGCGGTGCCTGCTTGCCGTTGGACAAAAGGAGGTGGTAGGGAACCGTCGGCGATGTTGCCAGGACATCCACACCTGGGCCAAAGGGCTCAATGCCACGTCTTATGCGTTGCTTTGGGCTTGGAATGGGTGGTTGAAAGGCAGCTCGCGCCTGTGAGGATTCAGGGTCCGAAAGCATCAGGGCTCGCAGTCTGTCAATCGCCCGAGCGTCTCCCTGCAGAAATGGATGTGGTCGCCTCATCCCTCACGGCCTGAAACCCTACACCTCCCGCCCCCCTCAAAAAAAAATAAACTAAAAGCCTTTAATCTGAAGCCCCAAACCCGTAGAACAGGACGGGCCGCCATACTCCCTCGACAGGCGCTGTCGGAAAACGTCCAGGTGGAGGAGGCCCAGGAAGCCGCATCTGAGCATTTGGGGGAACTCTTGGGGGCTTCAGCGCGCCTCAGATGGGGTTAAGGCTTTTAGGGTTTAGGGTGATATGGTGGCCTGAATAGCTAGAGTAAGGTTAGGGTTTCGTGATACAATGTACCAAAGGTATAGAAGGGCTAGACGGGGATTGAGATATTTGAGTATCCCGGCCGCTCCTAAGTTGGGCCCAGCAGTGGCTCCCAGGTCCCCAGTTTGGGATTATTTTGGGTTTAGGGTGTAGAAGACCAAGAGGTTCTCCTCTTTCGCTAGGCTCCCTTCCTCCTAATCCCGCAGTGACCCAGGGTTAGAGATTCGGAGTTTAGGGCATCGGGATTCGGTAGTTGTCAAAATTAGGATCCCTTTTTAGGTACCTGAAATAATAGGTGCCGTATTAGTAATGAGGGCCCCAAAAAGGGACCATAATTTGGAGATTCAGAGATGAACAGTAGCACGGAGCTCCAGCCTGTACCCAGAGCCGAGGACCGGAGAGATATCCCGGCGCGCCTCTGCGTCTCAGCTTGGGGCTCAGGGCTTCAGGGAGGTTCTTGGGTCACATAATATAGGGGTAAAGAAGGCTCGTCTCCTAGTTCAGAGATTATGTTATTATTAGCGGCTGAGGTACACTTAGGGTTTTAAGATTCATGACTGCAGCTTCTCGAAAGCTTTAGGCTTTAGGGTGCGGGGCTTGGGGCTTTCTCTTGGCGGTTTGAGTGCGTACTTGGGCCCACACCACCAAAGTCTACTTCCGGCGACCCGAAACTCCAAGGCTCGGAGCAGCCATGATCCGGAGAGTGCGGAACGCTTAAGTTTATGGTGTGGGGAGTTGGACCGTTTTCATATTCTGTTACGGTTTGGTGCCAAGCATTGATGGCTCGCAGCCTAAGGGTTTTTCATCTTTTAGGTGTTGGGGCTGCGCGACCTCCACGGAGGCATCCGTGAGGAGTAGACGCTGCATCGCTGTCTCCAGCTTCTCGCCATCGCTTACGGCCTGAAACAGGGTCGTAGGTTTACCGGTATCGGGTCGTGAAGTGGAGAATCACCTGCTGCAATCGGAGCAATAGCAGTAGCTGTCATGGGCTAAGACAAGCTGAGATCCCACTTCGACACTGACTAGAAGCCAACAACCCAAAGAAGAACAAGCTCATCGACAAGTCTCAACATCAACCACATGTACTCCAACGCACCCCGCAAAGAGACGTCGGGTCCTCCGGGAAGATCCCGGCATAGACCATAGGATGAGCGGGCTTGAATCCAGGGAAGGGCTGCCCGGACTTCTCTCCACCTTTCCAAGGAGACGCAGAAAGAGCCTACTGAATAATTAGAGCCCTAAAGAGATAAGCTCCTTCAGTTGAAACAGGCCCTACGACATCCTGACTGCCTTGTCCGGAAACCGCGAAAAATTCGGCAGTAAAGGCCCAAAGTCCCTCGACCCGAATCTCTTGGGCCATGCCTTCCTGCCAGACTGTCTCGCCCACGCGGAAGCTGCGAATGTCCTCTCCGGAAGTGGTCCCTCCCCCTCCCGACAATGATGTCGGTTTGCATAGCTGGCGTCATTCATCACTATGCTCTTTTGTACATTGGGCGAAGGAGTGACTGATTTCGATGCAGATGCCAGGCAGCTCCCAGTTTCTGTCGACTTCATCAGAGGCTGTACGGGACTTAGGGTTCAAAGGATCCTCACCATAGGCTTGGTGGGACTAAGGGAACAAATCTTGGATCTTGGGCTGCTTGGGAAGGTTTGCAGTTTGCGATTAGGGCCTCGGGGCTTCAACTCAGTTTGGGCTGTCAGCGGCTCCTTCGCACCCACGACGATGAAGCCGATCTGGCCGCTGCGCAGGTTGTCCACAGAGCAGAGGTCGGGGTAGAGGAGGCCAATATCCTCAGATGTGCCGCACGATGTGCCAGACTTCTGGCTGGCCGGCGTGGGTTTTGGGAGCTTAGGGAGAAGGATCCGCTTAGGACTTAGGAAGGTGTTCCGTCGCGGCCAGCCTTGCTGTTTGGCCAACCCAAGAGCCTTCGTCACTAGCAGCCATGCATCCATCATCCATCAACCTGTCTACCTAACTTTATATATATATATATGTACATATACAGATATATATATATATATATATATATATATATATATATCTTGCACCACCTTCATCCCGCGAACGAGTCGGGAGCCGTCACCACCTAAACCTAAAGTCTGAGCACGAAAAGAAGCCCTAAACTTCATGAATACACCTATCCTTGCCCAAGACCCTCACAGAGTCGCCAAAATGCCTTGTAAAGCCTCAACGGAGCCCTATCAAATTCCTATGAGCCGCATGAGACTACAAATACTCCGATGTAATCAACCAAGCTGCCATGGCGACGTGGACCCTCCCACTGTAGGAGCCTCGCATCATGAGCTGGAGTGGCAGTTGCTTTTTGAACGTCGCGTACGAACACCCCGGAAGAGGGTTGAGGGTTTGGTGGTTTAAGTTTGGGAGTTCGGAGCTGAGGGCTTAGGGTTTTGCTGCGCCAATTAGGCTTTAGGGTTATTGAAACCCGGAGTCCTGAAACTTTAACAGTGGAAACACGAAACCCCAAACCCTCCTTCGAATCCTTAGACCTCGATTGCTTCACCTATCCCCTGCGGGCCAAGGAGCAGTGGATCTTGCTGCCTTTCTTCAGCTCCCCATCTTCGATCGCAATCAGCAACACCATGCCGCGCCGACCTCAGGCTTGCTCTGGCTTCGGGGAGTGCTTTAGTTGGCACAGGGCTTCGAGTGTAGGCCTTTCAGGCTTAGAGTTTGGAGCTGAGGAGGGTGGCTGATGCATCCAGAACCAACCAGGGCATGCACGGACTTCTAATGCATCAACGCGTGCCGCGACATCACACACGTGCTAGTAATCAGAAGCTTGGTGGTGCTGATGATCAGCATGATGACAGACACACTGGAGCTGACGTCTTTGATGATGACGGTGATGATGACGGCGGTGACGACGATGATAGCGGTGATGATGGTGACCGTGGTGAGGGCGATGCAGAGATGAGGACGATGCAATTGATCAGGACGATGATGAGCAAATGTGCTGCGAACTGGAGTCAAGGCCCGAGCTCACAATAGCAGCAAGCATCATCAACATCACAACAAAAACTTAACGATCGTACTGGTGACCATACAGAACATGACAGGACAACATGAAGAAGTGTGCGTGGGAGAAACAGGGCATCAACAAGAATAGCAACTAAAGCATGCCAAACGCTACCACGACCACAGGAACAAACGACGACAACGACGGGCCAAGACGACCAGGACGACCGCGACGCCTGAATCTGCAGGGTCGCCCAAGAACAGCCAGCGTGTCTCACAAACTTCGACGATTTAATAATGCCATTAGTGCTTGGGGTTCTTGGTTCTATACCTGTGTTTTGCAAGACGACCCTGCAGCGGCGTAAGGCATGTGTCTATTGCCCGAAGCTAGCATCGCCCAAGAGGTGGAAGCAGCTTGGGAAGCGGGGTGGATACAGTAACCAACTCATCCAAGCCGTGAACGCTGCACCTGCCCTAAGTTAGAACCCTAGAAACCCAGAAGTCCAAGAAGCTGTCGTAGTAGGCATCGAAGAGCAGGGCTTTGAAAGGTGCTTGCGCTTTGCCTGGACCACAGAGGAACCGAGCGAGGTTTCAGGGTGGTCTCATGTCACAACTATGGGGCCTACTGCGGGCTGCGAGTCCAGGGTTACAGGGTAGAGGTTTTGGGTTTGGGTGCAAGTCACCGTGCTTTCGTGCTGAGGGTTGGGGCACAGACAAGTGGCCCAGATCGTCGAGGACCCTTCGACATACCCCATTGCTATGAACCTTTGCAAGGGGCATGACACCTCTTCCACCAGTCTCGTGACATGCAGACATGCCCCGCTTGGGTTGAAAACTGCGGCTGGTCCTTGACCCCCGAACCCGTAATTAAATTGCAATCTTCGAAAGACAAGTGCTGCCCTATTCTGCGGGGCCTCTGGGAGGAGGCACCTTGTGGATGATGGCCTGCCGACGGTGTCGAAGACTATTCCGATATCCATTTTCTGCTCAGGCTCCCGTCAACGTTCACAAAGTTTGACACAAGGCAATTCGATGTTTGCGGTAGAGACACGCAAAGCCCTGAAGCTGAAACAAAGAACATGACAAACCCTACTTCCACCCCCCACCCTATTCATATTCATATTCCCTCAGCACCTAAACCCCAATGTGTTGAAGCGTCAAACACACTCCTCGCGCTGAAAATCTTCAAGCTTCGGCTGCAAAAGCCAGGCCTCCAGCAAACTCGGAACACCTTGTCCTGTCTTGCCGCTTACCTGTCGGCTTCGGGTTGTCTTGGGCCTCTTCAAAAGTGTTTTAGCCTTGGGGTTTTGTGAGGGTTTGAGAGGCTGTCTTAGAATTGACAGTGCCTTTCGGTTTAAGGGTTCTTCTATTTAGAATCCTACTGCTTAGGGTTTGTACTTGGGGCCTCGCACTTTCTGAGACTCCCATACTGCAACCTTACACGCAGATAGGCCCGAGTTCTAACCCTGACGTGTCGCCGCAAGCTCAAACGTGCCAACATTCAATAAAATCTGACCACAAAATCTTCCACGAAGCTCGAACGCGATGCTGTAGGCAAGGCCCAATCTGGTGGATTATTGGGCTTCAGTCTCGCGGGTTTTGCCTGACCCTAAGCCTAAGCCTCGAAAGCCTGCGCGCAAGCACCCGTAAGTGAGCCTCCAGAACTTCGTCCGTGGAGACTCCCGTCAGGACGGACATCTGCCCTCAGCCCACAGACTTTCAGGCGACAGTGCTCCTAGAAGAGCTCAACGCTGGTACGAAGACCACAAACAAAACTTAGGTTTTTGGGGAATTTGGGAACGAGCAGAAGACCATGAAATCCAAAGCCTTAACGTGGTACAGGCTGCATGGCAAGGATAGTTTTGCAGGGCCAGGTGAGCGCAGGGGCATTCAGACCAGAAACTCGCAGCCATAAACCAAGAGTCGTTTGACCTCCTCCTTCTGCGCATGGTCCAGGTCTACCTGCAGGAAGTGAAGAAATCCGCGGGACTTGAGAAGATCGCTGAAGATTTACAATTTAGATAACCAGGTGCTCGGCAACTGCACTTTCCGATAATGCAACCTGTACTTGGAGGTTCATGGGTATATATAAGTGGAGTTATAGAGCCCCTAATATGGGTATTATGGTTACCCTACTTAGCCTACTTATAACCCCACTTATCACTATCCATGAACCTCCAAGTAAGCTTTCTGGCATGCCAGGCCAACAGAGCCCCAAAGACAGAGCCTCTTGGACTTGAAGCTTTACGACAGCGTTCAGACAGTTTAAGCCAGCAGCAGGCCTGTGAGGCTACTAGAGCAATTCCAGAAAGAGTTTTGGATGGCATGGTGCACTGTCGTGTCGTGTTAGTACAAAAAGCTGTAGACATTAGGATTGCGAGTGAGAAGGAGGAATTGTGTTCGAATAAAGAGTTGATCGGGACTCTGATTCTCAAGACAAAACTTTCCGAGAGTGCCGAGGTTGACGATTAACCATGTGGGGTTTTGCCATAAATCTGGCACAGGCCCTCAACCCTGAAGCTGCAATGCCCAAGCTCAAATCCAAACCTACAGTCCTGAATCCGAGAAGCCCCACACAAAGTGTTCGTCCTTGAGTTTGGGACCCACTTTACTCTGGAGCCTTGCTCAGGGCGCAGAGCACCTCCAGGTCTGCTTCGAAGGCCTTGTAGGAAGCGGGGAGGCCTAACTGGGGCTTGGGTTGAAGGGTTTCGGGGTCTGGGGTGAAGGTTTACGGACAGCTGTAGGGTGTCGTGTGGGAAAAGCGAGAGCGAGAGAGAGAGAGAGAGAGAGAGAGAGAGAGAAAGAGAGAGAGAGAGAGAGAGGGAGGGAGGGAGGGAGGGAGGGAGCGAGGGAGGGAGGGAGGGAGCGAGGGAGGGAGGGAGGGGGACAGAGAAACGAAGAGATTGAGAGACAGGGAGATTGAGAGATTGAAAGACAGAGAGACAGAGAGATTTCGTGTTTCCATGCGGCCTTGTATACCGGAATGCAGCACCTAGCAAACTCCTTCACATGCCAGCGCACGGACACATTAACCAAAACAGCCCAAGAATTGACACAGGCATTATGAAATCACCATCACATCACATGCACGGGCAGCTGTGTGCTTGACCTCCCTCATTGGAAGCATGTGTCACGGTTAGTTGTCCGGAAATTCAACCAACGGCTTCCTGCCTGGTGGAAAGTCGAGACGGTCTGGGCCTGGATGCCTCTCAAAGGCGCACAGAGCTGCTCTCTCTCTGGAGAGGTTTGGCGTCTCAGGCGAAAGGGCCACGGCGGCTTTTGGGATGCTCTGGGCTTCGGTCTTTAAGTCTTGAGTTGCCGGATGTTCGATACAGGATCTGTAGATGCGAAGTGAAGATCTACATCAGTCCCCAGGCCCTGAGGCTTTGTCAGCCCAAGCGCCTTCTGCTCCATATTAAATCGATTGGGGGAAAAAAAGGCCACTGCCCTTGATATGCATACTTCCTTTTAGCCGATCTGCATTCTGGGCTGTAGTGTTCAGGGTGAGGACATGCAATATGAGGAGACGGTCAGTAAGAGTTGCTTCTTTGGCCGTTGCCCGTGAAGAACATCACCCAAGCAGCTGTCTGCTCTGAGCCGGGGCTTCAGCTGACCACTTCTCCAAGTCGTGCAAAGCGGCTAGTGCTGCAACGAAAGTTTGCTAGGAAATGAAAGTTTGTTGAGGAAATGGAGAACAAAGTCCTTGATGGGCTCTTACTCCAGCCGATGCATTAGAAGAAGCCTAAACCAAACTCGCCCCAAAGGGCGTTCTGCCTTGCACCGCATCGCAGAGCAGAACGGCCCCCTGACAGGCGTGGAGCGACCGGGACACCTCCAGGGCAACGGGCATCCTGTTTTAAGGAGTGAACAGCTGCTGTAGCTTATGGTTGTGGGCAACAGGCTTGGACATTCTGGCCCGAACCCATGCAGTTTACGCCCATCCAAGGAACCTCCCGGGGGCCATCTTACAACAGAAGCTTTCTGATCCGGCCTCGTACGAGAAGTCCACATGCCCGGGCGTGTCGATCCTGGGAGCGTCAGGCAGCGGGACACAGGTAGTCAGGGGGTCTCTTGCTGAGGGGTCAGGGGTCCTTATGATGTGGATCCTAATAAGGTTTAGGGTTCGATACATGATACTCTGGACCCCTGATATAGAGCCCGAACTCGTAGATCCTTACCAAACGAAAAAGGACTCCTAATTCTTCGAAACTCGGCACATGGGCCTTTGAAGCTGGAAACAGAACAGCAGTCGACAATCCGGCCCTCTCCAACATCTTCTCATTCATGGCAACGGCTGGTGTGCTCTGATGTCTGGCGACGAAGACTTCCGTTCAAGGCGAGCATCAGGTTGAGCAGGTACTGCAACCCATCCTTCTCCGACCGGACCAGCATCGAGCAGGTCTGCGCCTCTCTGGGTTCTATCAGCCGCAGGGCCTTTAGGATTCGCAGCTCAATCTCCTGTCAGGCTTCCAGGGCTTCTCCAGCCCCAACTTAAAGCCCAAAAGAGACAAGCTCAAGATCCGCGGAGAAACAAAGTCTGGGCCCAAAGAGATCCCACTGGAAAGGAACACTGACCTCGAAGCCTGAGCCTTCACCCGAAGGCCCCGAAACAACCCTAAACCTCGTAAACCCTTAAAGCGGCACCTTGACCGTGATGCCCCGCTCGCGCTCCACCTGTGCATAAGCAAGGCTTCCGTACACCGGCCGGTAACTCGCAGGATATCAGTTCAGGATCTATAAAGGGTTTAGGGTTCGGAGTATGGTAAGGGACCATCTGAGAGGATGCCGCTGTGGAGCCTTAGGATGAGCGGCAGCTCCCCAAAACACCCTCGAAACTCCTGGCCTCGAGACCGTCCAGGAACTGTTCCCTCGCATTCTCCGGAATCACGCCTTGGCTCGACTTTGCACGGCAGAGCAGGGTCCTGCAAGCGTCTACAGGGACTCGGGCTAATCGTCTCAGAACTCATGGGACTTAGTAACTAGGGTTATCATTAGGGTAACTATACTTATAACCCCAATTAAGGTACTTAAAACCTGACTTACTAAGTCCCATGATCCTCCAAGTAGTAAACCGCAAACTCTCTGGCCAAGGGGCCACAAGATTGGAGGAGCCGATCGCAGAGCGTGCTCTTCCCGTGGTCGACGTGGGCGATGATACCTTTGAGCTATGGCTGCGGTTTCGAATCTTTGGGGTTTTAAGGGGACCTCGGTTTGGGGGACTGGGTTTCAGGTTGACAGCTTCCGGCAACGAGGCTTTTCAGGATTCGGGTCTCGAGGCTTGCAGTTTAGAAATTTCAGGGGGTTTCCGGTTTCCGGTGCTTGCAAAGCTAAACTAATGGAAGGGGCGGGGCCCTGATGTCAGACGACCTGTGTCGAGCCCTCGCTCCTACCCCCCCCCAAAGCCGAAGCCTGGCCACACCTCTAAGCCATAACCGCCCCTTGAACCGCGGTATCAACCTTTCAACTCACCGAAGAATAAAGCCTTCAACATGCAAGAGAGCCTTACAAGCCTCAATAAGAAAAGCAATCGGAACGCATTTCGGTTATATCAAGCTTGGTGCTTCAGAGTTTTTATGGTTTGTTGGGTTTAGGATTTTCAGGGTCCAAAACCCCGTCGGAGGTGCTAAAGTTCCGGTTCCGCTCCGGGGGAACCGCGGCCGCCTCCGCGAGGACGGCGGCCTGTGGGCTTGCAGGACTGAGCGGCTTAGGGTTTAGGGTTTAGAACCCCGAAACCTGAAACAAAAACGGTGTGGGTGGGGTGTGGGAATCGAAGTTTTGATGTAGGGTTTGGAGTTTTAAGGGCTTTGGGTAGCGGTGACTTTTAGCAGAGCATGCATGCGGAAGGAAGATCCGGATATGTGACCAGAGTCGGGGGACTTCGAAGGATGCAAGAAACATCGGCACTCGGATGAGTAACATGCGGGGGGGGGGGGGGGGGGCATTTAAACCCTCTACAGCAAGGCCTGAACCAGGTCGTAACGCTAGGAGAAAATATCCTTCTTGTGACAGCTTAGGACTGCGTCGCTGTCTCGATGCAAACGGCTGTAGGCTCTGAACCCCAGACTCAAAAAATCTCAAACGCCTATGATGAACTACAAATCAAAAGCCAACCGATGGTGCTCTATAGTACCATATACGAACCTGAACCATACCGAAACTCTGAATCACCTCACGCTTTACAGGAGCCCTTACAATACCCTTTAAGTGAACCCTAAACCTTATCATACTCTTTGAAGGAACCCTTGTAACTTTAAAGGAACCCTTAGAACACCCTAGAAAGGAACCCCTTTAAAGGAGCCCCTTTTAAAGGAACCATATAGTACTCTTATAGAGCCCTTCTTACCCTTATAAAGGAACCCTGATAATACCCTTTAAAGGAGCCCCCGTTTAAAGGAACCCCTTTTAAAGGAACCCTTTAGAATACCCTTTAAAGGAACCCCTTTAAAGGAGCCCCTTTTAAAGGAACCATATAGTACTCTTATAGAGCCCTTCTTACCCTTATAAAGGAACCCTGATAATACCCTTTAAAGGAGCCCCCGTTTAAAGGAACCCCTTTTAAAGGAACCCTTTAGAATACCCTTTAAAGGAACCCCTTTAAAGGAGCCCCTTTTAAAGGAACCATATAGTACTCTTATAGAGCCCTTCTTACCCTTATAAAGGAACCCTCATAATACCCTTTAAAGGAGCCCCCGTTTAAAGGAACCCCTTTTAAAGGAACCCTTTAGAATACCCTTTAAAGGAACCCCTTTAAAGGAGCCCCTTTTAAAGGAACCATATAGTACTCTTATAGAGCCCTTCTTACCCTTATAAAGGAACCCTGATAATACCCTTTAAAGGAGCCCCCGTTTAAAGGAACCCCTTTTAAAGGAACCCTTTAGAATACCCTTTAAAGGAACCCCTTTAAAGGAGCCCCTTTTAAAGGAACCATATAGTACCCTTATAGAGCCCTTCTTACCCTTATAAAGGAACCCTCATAATACCCTTTAAAGGAGCCCCCGTTTAAAGGAACCCCTTTTAAAGGAACCCTTAGTATACCCTTTAAAGGAACCCCTTTAAAGGAGCCCCTTTTAAAGGAACCATATAGTACTCTTATAGAGCCCTTCTTACCCTTATAAAGGAACCCTGATAATACCCTTTAAAGGAGCCCCCGTTTAAAGGAACCCCTTTTAAAGGAACCCTTTAGAATACCCTTTAAAGGAACCCCTTTAAAGGAGCCCCTTTTAAAGGAACCATATAGTACCCTTATAGAGCCCTTCTTACCCTTATAAAGGAACCCTCATAATACCCTTTAAAGGAGCCCCCGTTTAAAGGAACCCCTTTTAAAGGAACCCTTAGTATACCCTTTAAAGGAACCCCTTTAAAGGAGCCCCTTTTAAAGGAACCCCGAAGCCGAGCCGCGCCTTGCTCCCCGAGGAGCTGCCGGTGGCCAGGGCCCGGAGGCCCAGCGGAGCGGCGCCCTGAAGAGCCCAGAGACTCCAATATCCCTTAATTAAGGAATATACCTAGGGACCTAGGGTTCCTTTTAAGGGATCTCTAGGGCTTAGGGTTTAGGGGACTCCACTATCCCTTGATTAAGGAATATACCTTATTAGGGATCCCACTTAAGGTATATTCCTTTCAAGGCATATTGGAGTCTTTGGGAACGAGGCATCGAAGGAGAGCAAGGAAGGGTACTTGGGTCTACCATAAGGGTTTTATAAGGGGTCTATATGTGCCAGCATCCGCGCCCCCCCCCCCCCCCCTCCCCCCCCCATGGTAATCCCCCTCCCCCCCCCTGTGGTTCCTGTGGTTCCCCCCCCCCCTGTGGTTCCTCTTGGTTTTCCCCCTCCCTTTTGTGGTTCTTCTGGTTCCTGTCTCCCCCCTCCCCCCCTGTGGTTCCTGTGGTTCCTCCGCGTGGTTGCTGCTGCTTTGTTGTTGCTGCTGTTCTTCTTCTTGTTCTTGTTCTTGTTCTTGTTGTGTGGTCGCCCGGGTCGGGGGGGGGGGATACCATTGGGGGGGGGGGGGGGGGGTCGAGAACGCGGAGCGCGGGCACATATAAGGGTTCTATAAGTGTACTATAAGGGCTTTATAAGGGTTCTATAAGGGTTCTATAAGGGTTTTATAAGGGGTCTATAAGGGTTCTATAAGTGTACCATAAGGATACTATAAGGATAGATACTACAAGGATACTGTTTGGTTTCCAGCATGACGGCTTTACAATGGCACTTCGATAAGGGCTCTATAAGTGTACTGTAAGGGTGCCATAAAGGCTCTGTCGGCGAATGGGGGTTTAGGCGTTGTACAGGTTTGGGGGCAGGTTTGGGGTGTGCGGACAGTCCATAGCCGTAACATGAGACTCACGTCAATGGAACTCTCATATCACATCATAAGACACAGGAAGCAGACCGGATAAAAAAACAGCATGTTGCTCAAGGCAGGATTGCCGGTGTTTCGAGAATGCCTTGCTGTCAAGGGACATTGCTACAACCAAGCAGACGATTTGGCGCCCTCGACCCCCCTTTCATTCTGGACCCAAAGACCGTGTATGCAAGGCGGCCATAGTAGTGTAAATTAAGCCCCTTTGCTAACCCAGAAGATCCCCTAATTTGGGGCCCTATACTACTAAGGGTACTTTATAGCAACCACCTGCGTGTGAAATGGCGGACTGCGCGTCCGCACGAAGCTCCTGCATTGCGGCTGCCCGATAACAGGGCTCGGGTTGCTTCTTAGCTTAGACTTCAGAAAAGCTGCTTTGACCAGAGATTCTGGACAGAAAGGTCTCAAAATCGGTGGACCCTAATCTAAACTCTAGACCAGTATATTATAGTATATTATAGTATATCATAGTATATTATAGTACATTGTAGTATATTATACTGTATTATAGTATGTCATAGTATAGAGGCAGGGACGAGTCGAGTGGGAGCAGTGGTGTGAGTGTATCAGTTTGCTCGTGCCCTTCTTGTGCGGTCAATAGCTGTATCAGGCAAGCGGCCCGCACTTCCAAACCAGAAAGCAAAAAAGAGCACGCCCCAAACTTCAACCCCCAAACGTCAAGCCATGAACCCTAAACTCTGCATCTGAACTCCGAAACCTACACCCTGCAACGTAAAGCCTGAATCCTAACCAACCATTTCAAAGACTCCTTCTCCCCCCTTAAGCCCTACACCCCTAAACCCTAAACCAGAATCCTAACCAACCATTTCAAAAGATGTTCAAAGACTCCTTCTCCACGGGCGCAGGGCCCGCGCCAGCGCTGCGGAAGCCGACATGACTCCCGGGCCCGAGGTCGCTCAAGAAGTGGGGGTTTAGGGTGTAGGGTTCAGGTTGTTCCTCTCCGATTCGGGATTTGGATTGCGGTTTGGGTGGCGTGTTGGGCTTTGGGTTTAGCACTTCGAGGTCTCGGGTTGAGGGCTGCTAAAGGCGATGTTTGCATTTGGGGGTGTGCAGACTTGAAACGGGGGCCAAGCTGTGAGGATAAGCTCCGTAGTCTGTAGTGTTCGGAGCTGTTTAAGAAGGAGTGTATGTAAGGCTTCGGGGTTTTGGTGCTGGGGGCTTTGGGTTTAGGGTCGTGCTAATGCCGCATGCTTCAGGCTGCAAAGCACGTCGGAGGTGGAATGTACCACCTATGCGCAAAATCATCCTGCGCTAGAGGCGAGAAAGCCTCCCCCATCGTGTGAAGCGGAAGTCCAAAAGCCCAAGAGCAGCTCAGTTTTTCGACCCAAGGCCCATGCTCTTTCGCACAAGCCTAGGTCATTCATCACCGCAAGCTTGCCTCGAGCAAGTGGGTAATGTCGGAGAAGAACTCCAAAGCATGCCCAGTGGCTAGTCGGCCGAGTCTCAGATACTTCACTAAGACACTTTGGGGTTTCGGATTTAGAATTTAGGGTTCAGGGTAGAGGCTTGTCTAGACTCCGAAATGAACCCGATTTCAATGTGGGGGGGGGATGGCCCTTTGATTCATGCGGCGATTCATCCGGCCACGGGGCAACTGCTTATTTACATGTCGCAAGCTTCCACCACGTCAGCTTAGGTCGCTGCTCTTGGTTTCGGCTCCTGAGTGACATGTTCACCGTCCCAAAATGAATTAGCTCCTGCATGACCCTTTGAAGTTCTTACGGCATCGGACAGAGAACAGGCAGACATGCCAGGCACTAACAACGCGCGGATGCGCAAGCCCACGCAATCGAACCCGCGCCCAATCATGGCATTTCTGAGCAGGCACGATTCAACACGGGACACACCATTGGTTGGTGGCAGAAGTGCTCTCAAGTTCCAAACCCTAAACTCGACACCTCAAACCGTACGACCCCATTAACTCTGCAACACAATCAGTATCCATCAATACATATGCCTACATATACATATATTTATATATATATATATATATATACACATAGATGAACCCATAAAGATCTTGAAACCCGAGACCGGCATACCACCAACAACAAGGCGCAGAAGCCGCAAGCAGTCTCACTTCTTGGTCTTGTCTCGCCACCAGATCCCTTCGCGACCAACGCCGCCCTGCGTTTCAGAGCTTCGGGAGGCTTCGGGAGGCTTCGGGTTCCGTCTCAGGAACTAAGGCAGTTCAAAGCTCTGAACTGATCCGCTGTGGAAGCAAGGGTGCAAGATCCCTCGAAGGAGGCGAAGGGGCAAGGGCATGTGGGATACCACAACCCGCTCTCGCATCCCATGCACTCACCGGAGCATCCGAAGCAAGAGTGAACAACCACCGCTACACCGATTGCAGCAAGAAGTGGAATCTTCGGCCAAGTCTGCAGTTCACAGAAAACACTGCAGCCCAGCTTCCACGCAGGGTTCCCTAGAATCCATAAGATCCGAGGCTTCCAAGAAGAGAGGGAATCGCCTCTGGGCTCTTTCTAGTTCTAGGGTTCCTTTAACTTCAAGGGTCTGAACCACTGAATTAAAGGGTTTTAGGATTCCTTTCACTTCAAGGGTTCTGTACTAATTAGATTAGAGGGTTCTAGGAGTCCTTTCACTTCAAGGGTTCTGTAAGGGATTCTATAACCCACACCCCCTTTCGCTCACGGAGCCTTGAGCCTAGAGCTACCTGGACCGGCCTCCTCGTTCTTGTCGGCCCTGCCGGAACTTTTGGCATGAACAGTTGGAATAGGGTTTAGGGTTTAGGATTTAGGGTTTAGGGTTTTGGGGTTCGGGGTTATGTAGGGACTATAAGAGTGCTATTATCAACTATTCCGACCCCCTCTAACCCGCCAAAGCTCCCGTCCTGCTGGAGCTTTCGGGCTCTTCTTCTCTACTAAACGCGCTGCACAAGCTGAGACAGCATGATACGACGTCTGCCAACAGAAGGCCCTACTGCTACTGTCTTCCCTGCTCCCAAGACTGGCCGGGCGGTTGAAGTCGTTGTTGCTATTGCTCCTATGTTTTGTGAGCATCATCATCATCATCACAAGAGTAGTAACAGGAACTACTGACTGTCGTGATGCTACTGCCAGAAAGCTTCTGCTGCGACGAAAGCAGCGACAACAACTACCACAACCGCTGGTGGCGCTTTTCACAGAATACGATGCGAGGTCTCTGGGGCGCCCGGCATGCTGGGGCTCTTGCTGAACTGGCCATCTCCTGGCAAGCCGGGAAACTCAGGCCCCAACAGCAAAACCCGAATTAAGCCATAAAGATTTGTGCACGTTGTGCTTCTGGTAATATGTGGAAGGAAACAGAAAACTAAAACTGTTCATGCAGGCTCCCGGGCGTTTTCTGAAATGGAAAATCAAGATCATCAACCCTCCGTGAGCGCAGCGATGCAGAGAGATTGAGCATCAAAGGGTGCAGCGTAGTGTGCTGAAACTGTTTGCTTTCTCGAATTGTTGACTGAGTTAAAGGGGATCATGAGTGCTGAAGAAGTCCAAAAGCCGCCCCAAGCTTGAAAAGCCAAGCCCTCAGGTTAAAGCCTCATGTTCCACAACCGGACGGCCTGCCGTCTCCTTCGACTGGAGAGAGCCTTCCCGCCTTTGGGAGCAGGGCCGAGGCAGGAGGGTCTCCGGAAACCCCAAACTTTGGGAGTAAGCGGAGGTTGCTGGCGGGGATGGGGTTAGCGATGTGAAGCTGTGTCCTTCGAAAACTGAAGATTCGAAGGTTTAGGGTATGTCATTTGCGGCTAAGGCCTTGAAGCATTAAGGGTCGAAGGTGTGGGTATGGGTCGTGGCCTTGAGGCCAAACATTTCAAGTCTTGAAGGGTTCACCATTTGAGGCGTAAAGGACTTCAGCTTTGAGGTTTATGTCATTACATTTCCAGGTACATGTGCAAATACATACTAATGCACGTCAGTGTGGCAGAATATCTTGTCTAAATGCCGACCTGCACGGGAGTTCCAACAAATCGATACTTGTGCATAGTTATCGGCATACACCTTAATAAGCGCGGACATGTCAATACCCAAGATAACTCGCGCTGAACGCTCGGAAATGCGATGATGCTGAGGATGTCAACGCAAAATCGTCGCAAGTATGCCAATTCCCCGATGTCCCATCCGCGTAAACCTTCAACGGCCCTAAACCCGAACTGCAAAAAACAACACCCACAATCCTAATCCCTGGGCTTCAATATTGTTCTGACATCCCGTGTATCCACACGTTTTGAGCGATGACACCATTTCACAAAACGATATCGGTGTACCGGCACCCCCGGCCCAGGCCGGGGATGCCATTCGTCGGTGCATTGCTGCATCACTGCAAACCCATCAAAGGCATGTATGTATGTCTGTATGTGCGTATATGTGCGTATGTGTTTATATGTATGTATGCATGCATGTACGTATGTACCTATCTATGTATCTATGTACCTCTGTAGGGCTCGAATGGCCGCAGCAGCGCGGAACTATCGGTAGCCCCAGTGCCATGGAAGGCACGCCTTCGCCTGATGCCGCGCTTGCGAGGCGGCATGCAGATCTTTGACAAGACCCTGACAGGCAAGACGATTACGTTGGACGTTGAGGCCAGTGGCACGTTCGACAAAGTCAATGCGAAGTCCCAAATTAAGGCAGACATCCCGCCCGACCAGCAGCACCTGATCTTTGCTGGCAGGCAGTTTGAGTGCGGCCGTACTCTTTCGGATTACAACCTGCAGAAGGAATCGACCCTTCACTTGGCGCCGCACATGCGAGGCGGCATGCAGATCTTTTTCAAGATCCTGACGCTCACCTTGGACGTTGAGGCCAGTGGAACGTTCGACAGTGTCAAGGCGCAGTCCCAAGATAAGGCAGGGCCTGCTGGGAATGAGAAGCCTTGCGTCGGCAGCTTCCTCAACGAGTACTTTGGGGCGCTCGGCGCTGTGACGGCCTGCTGGTGCTTACAAGCTGGTCATGTCTACTTACATGGACTCTTCATCAAACATACTACCCCGGAGATTGCTTTCAGCAGAAGTCTCATCTTCGATGCTTTTGTTCTGTGCGTCTTTGACGTGTTTTGCGTCAACGGGTTCGTCAAGCAGGCAGACTCCGTCCAGAAGAGTGGCGGAACTTGTGAGGGCTGTGCTGGCATCGGCCATAACGGCGAGGATGTAGCATGTTCTCTGAGCGTGGTCGCTGCGGATGCTGATTTAGTCAATGTGGGAGCTGGCCTGGGGACAACCATCGCCGGCTTCTGCATGCTGGTTGGCATCTGTTGGGAGAAAGTTTATGAAACTCAGCCTTCGAGAAGGAGCCAGACAGTGTTTTGCATAGCGGAAGCCGCGTACATTGCCACTATGCTTTTCTTGAGTACGGCTCACAGTCAGTGCACTTCATATCGAGTGTGAAGGCACTTCTATGAACATGCGGGCATGGCCATTTGAATACGCCATGCGGGGCCTGAAGCTTGCAGTTTGCCTCTCTGCCCCATGGGGAACAAGGCTCAAGCTTTTAGCGTTTCTGTTATGATGTCAATATATCACCTCCAAAGAAGGTGTTCCGGCATCTCGGGTATGTCGTTACATAGTTGTGTTGTGCAGGGATTGCCTCATTCATACCCATGAGGAATATCCTGCGAAGTTGTTGGCCTGCTTCGCATTGCACGTTGAAGCTTCATTTCGACTTCTTGTGCAGCTCATGCGCACGTTATGGTACGGCATCCTTTTGATTTTGGGTGTGAAGTGTTGCTAGTGCTACGGTTTTTCAGCTCTGTGCTACCGGTTTCATGCACTGCATCTTGCACACCTCACTGTGCGATCGCCCAGATTACTGCACCGCGCACTGCTGAGTAGTTCGCGAGCGCAAACTGGGGATTGTTACACTTCATTTTAATTAATGCACGCCAAAGGGCTGCAGCCTAACAGGAGCCTGTGCCCCAAATGCGAGAAATGCGAGATGTACCTCTGTATATGTCCATGTCCGTGTCCATGTATACGTATAGATACATGTATATGTATGTGTATATGCATGTGTATATGTATAGGTATAGGTGCAAGTACAGGTATATGTATATTTTCATGTGTGTGCATATACATATGGAGATGTGCATACATATACTGTACATATATGTATATATAACCCTTTATACATACACACACGCAAGTGCATCTGTGGGTGCTCGCACAGCTGTGTTAATGTCGTTGCTCGTGCTTACGTACTCACGGGAGTCTGCAGACATTGAGGCAGAAGGAGCGAAACAGACAGAGGAAAGAAACAAGAGTCAACAAAATGAGTCTCACAGCCAGGAAGGCAGGCTGAGAGACAGAGACACTGCGCGCTCCTGTGTCAAAAACAGGCGCCCTAAGAATTACCTATACTTTTTTAGGGGTTCCTTATAATAAGTATAGTAGAATATGCCCCAAGACCTTGTTCTGATTATTCAGGCCCCACTTGGCGTTCTCCCGTAAACCCTCGGCCCCCAAAAGCTGAAGGGCCAGCTGAGTGTCTGTCCTAATATAGGGGCCGTAACGATTAGAATACGGTTTGGGGCCCCATTTTACTATGATTATAGTAAGGAACCCCCACAGTAGTATTGGTAACTATTTAGGCTATAGTAGCGACATGCCCAAGGGTTTGGGGTTCCAGGGTCTGCCTAGGATAGCTGCATCGAACCATGGACCCGTGAACACTCACATCTCACGGCATCAAGCAAGACTCTCATGCGCCCATGTAAGTTCTACTGATCAAGCAAGACTCTCATGCGCCCATGTAAGTTCTACTGATCAGGCAAGACTCATGCGCCCATGTAAGTGTTACTTATCAGTTTAAGGAAGCCCCTAGAACGAGGAGACGAAATCCGTGACCACCCTGAACAACAGCGAAGCGTGTGCGTTTGGGGCTCTTTCCGACCCTGAACGCCTCATGGCACTGCCATCGGCTGCGGTCTCGTTAAAGTCGCCACGGTGCTCGCCCACCAACATCTTATTGCCTGCTTTTTGAGCTTCAGGGTCTCTGGCTTCGGCATCCAAAGCGTACGATTGAAGGGCTTTTTGGAACCTGAAACAGCAGGAAGCCCTTGCGATTTAGCGCCCGGAACCCTTATAATACTCAAACCGGCTGGCTTCCCATGTCTGTGTCCGACAATGAGCTGTGGGCAGCTACCCACCAGCTTTCCCTGTCGGGTTCAGGGCTTCGGGCTGAACAGTAATGTAGGTGCCGTAATGATTGGAAAGGGGTTTTGATGTATAGCATACGAAAGTAGTTCCGGAAGGCCAAGCAATAGCATTCCCAAATTCAGGTCCTTATAATGGAGTTCCAACATCAAAGCCTCAATCCCACAACTGCAAAACCTGGTGTCCTTAGAACAAATCTCAGCAAGCCCTTGAGCCAGGTTACGCAGTACCGCAACCCCTCAAAAAAACCCTATCAAACCCCTTCTTCCATGTTCCACAGCGGGCTCGCCGGCCTGCGCCTGGCTGACCGCGCTTATTCCTCCTCTTGGAGATGCTGGTCGAGGCCTCGGTCTTCAACAAACAAGGAACCCTTCTTTGGAGGATCACGGGACTTAGTAAGTCAGGTTATAAGTACCCTAATTGGGGTTATAAGTATAGATACCCTCATTATAACCCTAGTTACTAAGTCTCATGATCCTTGAAGTAGGGGAGCCCCTCATGGAGCCTTTGAATTAAAGGAACCCCGTTAGAGCCCCTAAAGGAACCGGTAGAGGGTTTTAGGGCTCTTCAATACAAGGCCTTAAAGGAGCCGTTAAAAGAACTCATAAAGGCCTTTGGGGTTCAAGGTCTGAGGGTGTAGGGTCTTTGGATGCATGTGCTTCCTGTGCATACAACAACCCCTTAACAGACCCTTAAGGGTTCGTTGAAGGGTTATTTTCAGGGTTCCTTTAAGGGTTCCTTTCAAGGTTCCCTTAGGGGCTCCTTTAAGGGCTCCTTTAAGGATTCCTGTAAGGGATCCTTCAAGGAGCCCCTGAACCCAAACCAAGGCCGGGGCCTTGTCCCGAAGCTCGTTCAGCGAGTACGGCCTGTCCCAGAAAGAGGGTTCTACAGAAGTTACAGTGGCGGCCTTGATAATTAGAATAGGGTTGTGGGGCCCATTCAACCATAATTAAAACAAAAGTGGTGGGAGTTATGTAGGCCCCTGTATTACTCTAGAGCTTTAGGGTTTATGGAGTCATTTGGGGCTTTAGTGTTCAGGGCTCAGGGGGTACTATAGAAGAGGCTACTGTGGGGCTTACTATAAGGCTGACTATACTGTTAAGGCTTAGCTTCCTGCAAGTGTTACGTTGGAAGGTCTGGGGTGAAAGGGCTACGGGCTAAGGGTTTAAGATCTTGTGGTTTGCGTTCAGGTCTTCGGGGCTGGGCTATATGGGAGTTTCCGATGATAGGGGACACTAATATAGCACCCTAAATAGGACCCCAAAAGAAGGTACCCCCTAATTTTCGGAAACTCCAATATCAGGCTTTAGGCTCTTGGGCAGCACTACTTTGAGAAAGGAATTTCCCCCCAAACTTGAGACAGTAAAGCCCTGTCAGAACGAGTGATGCCTACAAGTATAAGCTCTTTGTAAGATTCCCTCATTACTGTATTACGCCACGTTGCATAGCAATGTCTTTCAGCAATGCCTTGACTTTGGGCGTGACCCTTTTGTGTTGGCTCTTTAGTGCTTGTTATGTCACTGCTTTCTCACTTTTGCTTATGACTCTAACTAGTAGGCTCTTGTCTGCTTTGTTGTATGAGCCCGTAACCCTACCCTGCACCTTCAACCGCTAACCCGGAACCCCCACAATGAAGCCCAGCAGCCAACCTTAATCCTGGATTCTCATTGAGGAGCTTAGTCCAAGCGACCATGATAGTAAACATCGTTTTCCCGCTTATTTCAACCGGAACCCACTGTGTTCCCTGCACCCGAACACGAGCCGGCCTCTTGTCAAAGCTTTCTTCCTTACACGGGCTTGTATGCTGCTTCAGGTTTACAGTTTGGCCTAAACTCATAGCACACGATTGACATCCAAGAGTGCCACGGTGAGAGTCATACTGATACTGATAGTGTGACCATCATGTAATAATGGCAAAACTGGCAACAATTGTAGCAATAATGATCAGACTGCTCGCGCGCCCTCAGGACTCTGCGAGAGACTTGTCTACGCTTTCTCGTTAGGGGATACTGCGAATTGTCGATGTTGTCTTAAGACTTAAGACATTCATAGATTTCTGCTCTGGGTTCGAAATGATGGTCACCTAAGCCCTGGCTGCTAAAGGCCAAACACAGGGATCTTTGTCAGCTACAGCAATGGTTGGGGCTCCAAAGGCTTGAGGCATGCAGTTGCAAGGGACGCATCCTACTTTTAGCCCTCCCCCTGCGTCTAGCACCCTACAAAGCTGAATTCCTAAACCCGAAACCCAAAAACCCTAAACCCGATGCCCGACTCAGAAACGAGGGCCGCGGCATCTTCGTCATCGTCATCGTCGAAGTTACCCTGCGCGTTCGGGACGAGGCCTTGGCTCAGTCAGGTACTGCCCTTGTGGCCATAGGGGCTGTTTCAGTGTTCTGAAAATTGTTTGAATCTGCAAAAAAAATTCGGCTTACGGTTTAGGGGGTCTTCAGAGTTTTTGAAGTTTCGTACCGGATTTGGGGAAGCAGGCTTCAGGGCTTCAGGTTGGGGGCTTCTGGATATTCATGGCTTTTGAATTTGGGGTGCACGTGGAGGATTAGGAGACTTAGTCAGTAAGGTATAAACTGCTCTTGCAAGTTGCAAAGACATGTAACCCCAGCTGCGGTATTTATGGAACTCACAATGCTCCACTCAGTGCATTGACACCACAAGTAAGAAGCCTCCAAGCCCCAGAGTACTGCTCCTTCGCTCCACCCTCTCAAGGCCAACAGGAACTAGGATACCCAGTAACCTAAAAATAAAAAGGCCTCTCTTTTTGGTATTGGGTAACTTTATAAGGAACCTAGGACTACAAAAAGGGAATAAGGGTACTACTGGACATCCTAGGGAAGCCTGGTACTCGGCTTAGAGTTCTTGACAGCGGCCTTTCGGCGTTGCACGTTTAGCTTGGAAGGGGTGCTTCAAGATCAACCTACATGGTTGATGAAACCAGTGAATCTGAACCCACACCGTCTAGACCAAAACCCGAAACGTCAACTTCAGATAAACGAGCCTTGACCCAAATTGCCTGAAGTCACGCTATGAAAGCGAAACGTAAGAAACTATGCCTCAAGGCCCACGAAACCCAAGTTGTAAAGCCTAACATCAGAGTCTGTACATAAGGTCAGGTGTGGGTGTACATGATGCAAACCATGTATGAAAGTAGTCTAGTTCACCTCAAACCCTCTCAGGCTACATGAAGCTCCATAAGACCCCTGCCCAATCGGACCCTATTAGTGCCGCCAGAGGCCTACAAAACCCTGTTGAACGCCGAATGCCCTGTTGACCATGCAAACTTTGGAGTTTACATTCTAAAGCCCGACAATCTATCACCACTCTAGACCCTGAACTCCAAAAGACTACATCCGGTCTCAGTGGCTGAAGTGTGCCGCAGACGGAATGTCCATCGGTTTCTTGAGGCTTCCCCCATCTTGCTTCTGGCCAGAGGAAGTTGGGTTTCAGATGGTTTCAGGCTTTTGGGTTTAGGGTATTCAAGCCTGGCGGTGTAGGAGTTCCGGGCGTTTGAAAGGATTTTGGTGGCCTCGGGCCCTGACGACAAACACTGGTCGGCGATGAAGCCTTGGTTTTTTTCTACAGCATTCAAACCTAGTATAGGGGCCTTAATAATTGGAATAGGGTTTCGGGTCTATTATACTACGATTAATACAAGGAACCCCCGGAATAGAGTTGGAAATCGGGTCACCCAAGCCCTGGAGCTTTTGCTTGCGGTTCGGGTTGAAGGGCCTATGCCCCACGCCCAGAGGCTTCGGATGTGGAGGTGGCAGAAAGTCTCAAACCAAGCTCTTAATGAGAATTGAAATTTAGAATAGGATTTTGGGAATATTATACTATGATTGTATTAAGGAACCCCCGAAACCCTATGATAAGTATAAGGCCCCGACATGGGCAAACTGCCTCATGTGCTTGATCCCAGCTCCTGCCTTCGGCTGCGCACTGAGTCCGGTCCGAGCATCTTTAGCCAAGCATGCCCGAAAGATCATCAGCGCCTGCAGTGAAGCTTTGGAAGCAACACGTAAAAACATAGACAAAAATAGTAATGATAACTCTTCGAGTAAGAATATCATCACATAGTCGATCCTCCAAAAACCTGTTTCTAATTATTCGGGATCTTATATTATGGCATTATGGGAACTCAAGCTTTCCAGACGCATTCTGCGGCTGGAATCGCCAGAGAGCATGCCTTTGGAGCAATCTTCATCATTGCTGTCATTGCTACCAGTATGATCATCAGCATCTTCTTCTGGACATTAACCGTCGTTGTCAAACCAGCACCTCGATCACAATCCTCTGCCTTATCACTCTATACTATAGGCGCCTTGATAATTAGAATAGGGTTTTAGGGCCATTATACTATAGCTATAATAAGGAACACCCAAAATAGTATAGGTAATTATTAGCACCCCTATATTAGCCCTTCTGCAGACGACCAGCCTCCTCCACATAGGTGAGATGATGGTTCCTCGGAGCCACGATCAGGACACGCACTGAACCGTTAACTGGTTTAGTTGAGGGCTCCTAAAACCCAGGCAGCACTGATAAGGCGACTGCAACAAAGCAATGCCCTGTACTCTGCGAATGGTCGCCACCCCGAAATGAAGCTCAATAGCCTAAGAACCCTGACTCTGACTGGGCACCACACATCTGGGAGTCCCGTTCATCTGGAGGTGACACCTGAGAATAGAGTTTCTGGGCTGCCTGTGAGGGACCCATCCTAAACCCTGGAAACTCTGAGCCGTGTCCAACGATCACAGCAAGGAGTCCTAACCTATATACAAGCGGGAAGGAGGATGCCCTACGGGTGTGGGGTTTCCTTCAATATTCATGGCCTTTACAATTAGAAGAGGGTTTTTGGGTACATTATACTATAACAATCATAATAATGCGGAACCCCAAAATAGCAAAGGTAACTCTGCAGGCCCCTATAAACCCTCGCTGGCAGCCTTCATCACCGGAACATCGCCCTCGTAGCCTGCAGGATGACACAAAGCTCAGGCTTCTGCGTTTAGGCTTCAAGAAGAAAAATTGTATTTTTGTAGGGAGCCTTGATCATGGGGCTCCGTACTATAAAAAGAGGCCAAAAACCCTTATTCTAATCATTAAGGCTTCAAGGCTTGCAGTTTTTTTCGAGTTCGGTTTGGGTTCCTGACGTGAACGGGGCTGGCGGCATGCCTTGGGCCTTGGGACACGGTCTTCCCAAGTACTGAGAGGTTCATGGGTTATTATAAGTGGGTTTGTAAGTAGGGTAACCATAACTATTCCCCATATCAGGGGACTTATATAACCCACTTATAACTACCCATGAACCTCCAAGTAGGCCCTAAACCCTGGACCCGAATAGAATCCCTATAGATCCCTTTCAAGGGACCCTTAAAAGAACCCATAAAGCTTCAAAGTACGGTTGATGATATAAATCCTGCATTACCTTAAGGACCCTAAACTACGGGGATTACGGTATATTCCTTACTATGGTTAACGCAGGATTTACATCCCAAAACCCCAAAACCCTATAGATCCCTTAAAGGAACCTCTTAAAGGTACCCCTATAGCTCCCTTTAAAGGAACCCCGTAGTATGGCTCTTTGATTTTTATATCATCAACCGTAGGCCCCCTGCGATCTTCCCAAGACTCCGGGAATCCCCGGCCTGCATCAACGAGGCCGGGGATCTCCTCCTTCAGAAACCTGAGATCAAGATTTCGGGTTTGTTTTTTTTGAGGGCCCTTTTCCTTGTTGCTACAGTCGGAATAAGATTTCGGGTTTCGGGTTTAGGGTTTTAGGGTTTTTTCAAGGTTTAAGGTTTAGGGGTTAGGGTTTTAGGGCTTTTTCAAGGTTTAGGGTTTGGGGTTTTAGGGCTTTTTCAAGGTTTAGGGTGTTAGGGTTCAAGGGTTTCGGGGCTAGGGTTGTAGGGGTTGCAGGGTGAAGGGTCTAGGGGCTTAGGGTTAGGGCTTCAGGGTTTGTGTGAGCTCAAGGTTGGCGTTTGCCGTTCAGGGAGGTGCAGAAGTATAGGGCTTCTGTAGGGTTTAGAAGGGGTGAAAAGGATAAACCTAAGCCCCGCAAGAGTCCTTGTGAAGGCTTCGCAGGGACTTGATGGGGGCCTATAAGGCTACACAAGGGAACTGGCTAAGGTTTAGGGTGTGTTAGCATCTGGGGTTTAGGGTGATTAATGTCTAGTTTTGCTTGGGTGCAGGGATGCGGTGCATCGCAAGATGGAGTCCAGGCTGATGCACCATTCGTGACGTTAGTGCACATAGCAGGATGCTGATGAAACGGATCCCGCCGCAGATGTTTGGTTTATCTTTGCATTGTATTCGGACTATTTAGTTATTCGGAATAAACGTGCTGAGCCTCTTTTTGAGAACTTGTTGATATGGTCATGAATATTTTAGGTGCATGACTTTGTCAAAGAGGTATAGAGGTCCTGTCAACCCGATCTAAGACACTGTGCCGAAATACTAGAGACTTCTCAGAAGCCATCTCAAACAGAGCTACACATCACATCCTTCGGTCTCAACCAACATTGCTAGGGACCCACAAACCCAATTGAAGACTCATGTGCGTGGCTTGGGTGGTGTACCCTGCTTGGTGTACCCAGCTTATCCGTGCATCTTTACCCCAAACCCTTGCTGATCACATACCTACGAAGCCCACCGATCCCCTAGGGTGGTCTGTTAACATCTGACAAGCGTTGCAAGACGATCCCCAAACCCAGGACCCTGCCAAACAAACCCAGGACCCCCCATGCCCTAAATTCTAAAACCTCATTAAACCTAAAAAAGCATAGAAACACTGACAGCACCCCTTAAGGGAACCTGTTCGGCGGCAACCCCACCATCCGGATGGGAGCCGAGTTCCTGGCTTCACCACGTCCCAGATGTGCGGGCGGCACCTACAGCCACGTCTTAAGCGGGTTCGCGGTTCGCTATGATAGCTATGTGTTCCTTGTTATAGTCACTCGGGCTCCTTATCAGGATCATAGTTCAAGAGTTACGGTCTCCTCAATTTCGGCGCCAGAACTTCTAAGCGGCTTTCGGGCTGAAAGAGGCGCAGGGTCCAGGATCTTTCAACACGGGCTTACGACTCAAGGGTTTATGGTCCTGGGTTTCTGAAATCTGAATGTGCTCCTAGGATGTTTACACAACTACAGAAAGTCCGTGATCTACAGAAGTCTAGCTCTCACAACTTGTAAACTGTAAGGGTTTTTGGCTGCACAAGAGCTGGACGAAGTCTGCACCGGGGCCGCCGCTCTTCTAGGATTCTGGAGAGTTCTTCCACATCCTTGTCCTGCCGGCATTTTGTGTTTGAGTGCTATTCTACAGCTTGCATTCAGAGGCTTTGGGAGGTTTACGCATTTGATGCATTATTTTGAGGTGTGGGGCTTAAGGGTATAAGTTGCGCATTCGGGGCCAGCGCTTTGGAGTGTCATCACAGAAGGTAGGGTAAGGATCTGGGACTTCAGGATTTATTGTTCCAGGGGTAATGCAGGGGCCTTAATAATTAGAATATGGCTTTGGGGTATATTATAATAAGTTCATCAAAAGGAACCCTAAGAACAGTGTTGGTAATTATTTAGGCTTCTATAGTAGGGGTTTCGGGCTGATGGCTTGGATTTAGGGTTTAGGGGCTAATCAGTTGTGCCACAAACCAAGACGGCAGCAAGATGAGGCAAGTACCCTCACAACTTCGGTTGAGTCTATGATCGCGGTACCAGTGGGGCCTCATACATGTATAGTACAAATGTTACTCAACTGCTTAGTGATTCGGGGAAGTATCCAAGCTTAAACCAACCATGACACAAGAAAGCATGCTATCAACATCATTGGTAGTGTAGACCGTATCATCATTGCTGCATTGCAATAACTGTATTGCTGCTTACTGTTGAGAAGGCTTTTCTTGGAGGCACAGTGCTCCTATGAGGATTCTACAGGGCTTTGGTTTAGGGTTTACATAGGGTTTTAGGCTTTAGGGGCCTGAGAGTTTTGGGGTTTAGGGTTTTGGCGTTCGGGGTTCTAGCTTTCAGGCTTCAAGACTGAGGCTTCAATGCACTATATACACCCTGCCTCTATGCCTACAAAACTATGATCCCAGATCCGGCAAGTAAACCCTGACCAGACTAACCCAGAGCCTTCCCGTTGGTGGCATGCTCGGTTCTCTTGATCTGCTGCAAGGTCTCCTGCAGGGCCTGTGAGCAGGTATCGACGAAACTATAACTAAGCATTCACGCTTCCCCCCCCCCACCCCCAATCTGAAAGGCTTGAGGGGTTCAAGCGGGGAGGGCCACGAGAAAAAGGTTGGCAGACCCAGACAAGGACCGAAAGACCTTCAGGAAGGTTCGTAAGACAGAGGCTCTGGGTAAGCTCCAGGAGATCTCAACCACCCACAATGCCGGGGGTCCTCACCGTTGAGAGCTTGCGGTTTGCACTACGGGGCCGAAGGCAGAGAAGAGTGTGTAGAATGAGCGAGTTCAAGGCTGAGCTCCCCCGCCCGGGACTGCTTCTCCTCCTCGGAGCCTTCCTGCCAGGTATGCAGAAGTAGATGGCTAGCCTTTTGGGGGATTTTGGGCCTTCGAGGGTCGGGTTTAGGGTAAGGCCAAGCGTTTCGGGCAGGAAGCCCGCAACAGCGGCTTTTCAAGAGGCTTCCGGGGTGCAGAACTCAGGCCGTGTGCTCCGAATTCCGGTTAGACGCTTTGGGAGTTCGGATTTGGAGCATGGGGCCTCTGACACTTCAGACGCGCGAAAGTTCGGAGCTTCAGCTTTCTGCCCGGAGGCTGCGGGCCTTCACATCACTCTAAAACGCCTTCTGCAACCCTCCTTCCACAAAGCCGCTGAAAAACACCGAAGCCCATGCCACGCCTTGGGCTTCTCCGGCGCGGAGCCCTGGCATCTCAAGGCTTAAAACCCCAAAAGGCAGAGCCGAGGCCCTAGGGCTCATGATCTCGGGCACTTTGGTTAGCAGGGATTAGTAGGGGTTAGTAGGGTTTAGAGTTTGGGGTTTATGGGGGTTTAGTGGCTTTAGGGCTCATGGGGTTAGGGTTTAGGATATAGGGTTTCTAGCGTTTAAGATGCAGGGTTCAGGGACTGGAAGAGACGCAAGGGCTGTGGGGGCACAGAGAGTGGCGGCAGCGAGTGCAGCCTAGCTCGACGTCTACTTGCTACTTGTCCAAGCCACCAATCACAATTCCCTAAACCCTAAACCGCACAATTCCAAAAGAAGGCATAACTCTGAAGCCCGCAGCCCTCCACGTCCCCAGTTGCACCTCGGGTTTGCAGGAGTCGATGATGCTCTGCAGCTCCTTGTTCTGAATCCTGAGCTCATCGTGTGACAGGCTTCCTGGCTGAGTTGTAGATTCCCCTGTGTGGTCTCACAAAGCTTCAACCCACAGACCTACAACATTCATATACGACAAACATCAACATGAATTTGCACCCTTTGCCCTCCAAGAGCAGCTCAGCAACCATATTCCCCAGACCCTAAATTACTCAACCCTAAACCCTAACTCCAAATTCACAACCCCCAGAAGGCCAAAACCAAGAAATCCCCAAGCCAAGACCGAAGGCCCAGGACCCGGAAATCTGGCCGCCGAAGACCTCGCAAGGCTCAGCCCCAACCAAAACCCTGAAGCCCGCAACGGTAAGATCCTCAAGCCCAATAACCGACGACTCCTACATCCCGAACACAAAACGCCAAACACCCCCACCCCTAAAACCGAAACCTTAAACTCTAAACCCTAAAACTTGAAAACATCTTGAAACTCTGAGCCCCCCGGCTCCATGGACTCGATGTCCCGGTTCCTGAGCTCACTCCCGCGCATGGGCATCTGGGGGGGGCGGGGGTTGGGCCTTTCCTCAAAGTTGCGGGCTTTGAGGTTTATGGGTTGAGGGTTTCGGGTTTAGTATGGATTTACAGTTTGGCCTTTGGACTTCAAGGTTTGCTTGGGCATCTCAGGTGGGCTGGGTCTGTTCTTGAAGTCGGTGTTCGGGCGGATCCTCACTGCTTGGGGTTTGGTGTTGGATTTAGGGAATAGGACCGCTGCTCCTGTTGGGGAGGGTCACGTAAGCAGTGAAAACTGCCTTTCGGCATGGTCTTGGCCCTTCTTTCAGCCTCTTACAAGTGCGGCGTGTTGCAAAGCCTGGTTCTCCCCTATGGGTTTAAGTTTAAGCTGAATGAGAACATATGAGAACGACCATGGTCCGTCCCGCTCCCTTCGCGACGTGATCTCCCACGGCGCATAAACGTCGGGCATACCCTGTCGATTCTTGGGGCTGGTT
The DNA here is from genome assembly GCA_905221615.1 of Symbiodinium sp. CCMP2592. Lineage (NCBI taxonomy): Eukaryota > Dinophyceae > Suessiales > Symbiodiniaceae > Symbiodinium > Symbiodinium sp. CCMP2592. The sequence continues at coordinate 146,019 of CAJNDT010003279.1, forward strand.
CGAGCCCTCCATGGACTCCTACACCCTAAAATGTGCAAAATGCAGTCGAAGCTCTGCTGGTTCACGTAGGTCAGCAAGCTGAAGTTGCGCTGCTCTAAGCTCACGAAGATCTTCACAATCTCCTGGAAACATGCACTAGCTTGAAGGTCGCCACAGTAGGGCAGATGATAAGCTGCTCCCCCTATAACGATGCAAACACCGCTGGTGACCGTGCTAACGACGATAGTGGCCATTATGACGTGATGAGTGCAATTTTATTCATGAAACATCCTAGTTTCCGCCAGTGGCATAGATTTGTCTGCAAGATTTGGGCTGGCTTCAAGATCCAGGGTGGAGTGGTTGGGAAGTTCAGGTTAAGGGGCATGGCCTGAGGGCTTGGAAGTTTAAGAATTATAATGAAGCGGCGCGGTTTACGATTCAGCGTTTGAGGAGGGGTTGGAGTTTGAGTTGGGAGGTGACGTGCTTGAGAGATCTCCGCCTGGATCACATGGGACCTCGGCGGCTGACTAAGCTATAGTTGCTGACCTGGGAGTCTGCGATGGTCTGGTTTGCCGAAAATGTTCGTACATCCTCTGCCTCTACGTCGAAGCCATGAATCCCAAAACCTGTGCTTGTATGTCCCTCATCTCCTGAATCGCTAAACTCTAAACCCTCAGAACCCCCGCCATCTGCTTATCCGTGAAGGCGTCAACAGCTCACGCGCAGGGCTCCTCAATGTCGCTGATCCCAGTCGTGGACTTGATCGTCGCGAAGGCCTCTGCCAGGGCAAGCGCTCAGGCGCAGATTGGGCTCGTAATAAGAACTAGAATGGGGTTTTGGGGTGATTATCCTATAATTATGATAGGGAACCCCAAATGGTATAGGTAGTTATCTAGCCCCTATATTATGCCATACCACCGTGAGCAGCGACGCAACGAGCTCCGGCTCACTTGCTCGCAGCCTGGCCTGCTCGAAGACCTCGATGTTCTTCATGTGCTGCTTGATGTGCCTGCTGCGAGCGCTGCTTCTTCCAACACCCGAAATGTCGGACCCATAGTAAGCACGAGCTTGAACACAGAAGGAGAGAAAGGGTTGTTCTTTATCATCACCACGATGATTGTCCACATCACCCGCATCATCGCACGACTGTCATCGTGCGCACCGGGTGGCCTTCGCTGGATGGTGTTCAGGAAACAGACCTTCAAGATGCGCTGGTGCATTGCGGTCTCCGAGAAGGCCTCTTCCTGTCAGGGGGTTTCGAGTTTTCAGTTGTGCTTCGTGTGAGGGCCGCAGGGTTCGGGCTTGCTGGTTGAGGTTGCGAGCTGAGGGCCTTGAGTTTAGGGATGTGCGGCTGAACAGCTGCGAATTGGAATTGGCAGGGCTCCAGCGGATCGCGCATTACTTCGAGCGATGAACTCTAAAGACTGCAGAAAATAACCAGCAATCCTGAAAATCCGCAGGCCTGGAAATCCAAATCGCACACCAAGAACGAAAACCGTCCTCATCGGCCACCATGTAGTTCTTGCGGCGGGCCGACGCACTCCTGGGCCCATGCAATCACGGGACTTAGTGACTAGGGTTATACTTAGGGTTATACTTATAACCCCCAAGTAGAGGTTTGGTTTCAACGCAACCCCGGATCCTAAACCCGGAATCCCCAATTCCTCAAACCCAGACCTCTCTTGAACCCCGAGCCCCCGACAACAAGACATCTAGAAACGAAACCACAAACCCATCGAAAGCCCTAAACCCAAAGCCTTAAAGCCTAAATCTTAGTTGAACCCGAAACATTACACCTTAAACCCCAAACATTACACGTTTCAAACTCCAAACCTCCAACCGTTTCGCCTCAGAGAAGGAGCCTTTCGAACTCTCTGGGAACCCGGCCCGCCCGCGCCAGGGCTCCCGTTCGCCCGGCTCCTCAGCAGAGGACTGTATCGTTTAGGGCTTCAGAGTTTTCTGTTTAGGGTCTAAGGTTTGTTGGGGGGGTTGGGGGTTTTCGGGTGCGATTTCTGGACTATTTCTGGGTTGTCGAGGTCCTGTGGGATCCCTTTCATTTGGCGATGGGGCGGGGAGGGGGGTTGGATGTAGGTATTGGGCTTCGGGGCTTGGGATCCGGGCTCAAGGCTGATGGTTTACTTGGAAGATCATGGGACTTAGTACATAAGGTTATAAGTACTTCAACTGGGATTATATGTATAGTTACCCTAATTATAACCCTAGTTACTAAGTCCCATGATCCTACTTAAATTTGAGGCTTGGGGCGAGGGTCCAAGGCTCAAGGTTAGGCTTGACATCTCAAGGCTCAACGGTTTTGTAGAGGTGCGGCAGAGTTCCTGTAAGGGTTCCGTTAGCGATTCTGTTTTGGGTGTTGATCCCAGCCCCAGAACTTTGCATGGTTGGGGCTTAGAGTTCAGGGCTTTGGGTTTGGGGTTCAGATATTTGGGCGTTGGGTCTCCGAGGCTCAAGGTTTGGGGCAACGGCGCAATCAACCACCATCCAGCTTCGATGGCGCGCCCTGAAGAAAGGTTTCGTTGTATGAAGCGCCATCGGAGCGCCGACCAAACAGGTTCCCCCTCAAAACCACAAACTAAAATCCGAAATCCAAAAACTGCCAGAATCCTGAAAACATAAGTAAGTAAACCCGATTGACTTTATTTAAACCCAAGGCCTTAAACCCGAAAGCCAAACCCCGAAGCCTGAACCCCATGAATCCTGATGGAAATCTCCATACAAGCCCTACAAGAAACCCATAGAACCCTCATAAGCATCCCTACACATGGAAAACTGCATGAAAGCCCAACGACACCCGTCAAGACCCTAAACCCTAAACTCCCCTAAACCCCAATCCCTGAACCCCGCTTCTGCCGTCCCAGACCCCCCCAAGAAAATCTAGACAGTAGATCCCCTAGATTAGGCCCTATACTACTAAGGGTACTATACTAAGGGTACTTTATAGGAACGCCAATTAAGGGATCTATCTACTTTGTGGAAACCTCCCCAAAGTCTGGGGTGGCCAAGGCCCGCGTCTTTGAGGCTCGGACAGAAGCTCCTGCTCTCGGGCCTGGCTTCAGGTTTGGGCGGGTGGAGCTGCGGAATCCTCTAAGGCGCTACACGAGTGAGGTTTAGGGTTTAGGGTTTAGGTTTCGGATTTAGGGTTCAGGGTTTCGGGTCTAGGTTTAGGGCTTGGGGGTTTATGGGTTTATGGCTTGAAGGGTTTAGGGGTTTAGGGCTTTTCTTTTAAAGCTTAGGGTTTTACGATGGTTTTGGCGGGCTTCGCGTTTGGGGAAGGGGCTTTTGGGGCTTTGAAGGCTTAGGGCCTCAGGCTATTTAGATCTCGATGCTTTGGAGTGGGGCATAGACCCCCATCCCTCGAGCCAAAGCAATAAGAATAGTTGAGGAACCTGTACAGCACCCTTGAGAACACTTTAAAGGAAAGGAGCCCTAACCCCCCCCCCCCGGATTAAAGATGGGGTCTTGGGGCAAATGTGCTTGGGGCTGCAGCTAAATTTCAAAGGGGGTCTCTCTCGTCGTAGCCTTGGGGTTGCCTACATTACCAGGGCGCGGCGGTTGGTTCAGGACAGGCTTTGGGCCATGGGACGTCCTGAGGGGAGGGAAGGCCACCCCGCTTCACGAACTGCGTCAGATTCCAGTACGGGGCGTCCGGCAATAAGAGTTTGCCACGCATGTACCCCGACACGTACACACACACACACGCACGCACACACACACACACACACAGACACACACACACACACACACACACACACACACACACACGCGCACGCACGCACGCACGCACGCACGCACGCACGCACGCACGCACGCACGCACGCACGCACGCACGCACACACACACACACACACACACACACACATGCAAGGCTCAGGCAGTCATATAAATTTGCACCCTTATAGCCCCTGTGCGCCCATTTTGTAACACCCCTGAGCACAACCCCCCTTGTAGTTCCCGATGTACCGATGCGACGACTCCCCTCGAAGCCCGTGACTTCTTACAGACCGGGCCTTTTTGTTCTGCTCGTTGATCTGCCTTTTCAGCTCCTGAGTTCAGGGTTTAGGGTTTAGTGGCTCCGGCTCGGAGTTCATAGAGGGTTAGAGGGGCGTCTGTGGGTTCGTATGGATCGTGCGTGGTTCAGAGTTGCATCGTCATGGGATCCTTGGTACGGGGCTTTGGACTTGCTTCCTTTCAGGACCTTTTTGCTTTGGCAGATGGCGAACTGCAATTCGCACGAGGGCGTTTGATCTTGGGTTTGGGGTTCAGTCTCGACGTACTGTAGGGTGTAGGGCATGCGACGGCAAATGAGTCCCGAGAGACTCATGGCAGGACGTGAGGTGCAGTGGAAATTGCCCTAATCGTTAGCAGCATGTACAGACTCGTGCTTGCCGGAAGCCTGCACTACGTACCATAAGGACAATAGTCATAACACTCCAAGAACTCCTGTTCAGCGCCCTGAACCCCCAGGATGCAGCCTCCGTCTGCTGCAGAAAGCTACGCCGCTTCTTCTCCAAGGCTTTACCTGGCAGAAGGTCTGTGCTTCAGGGCGGGGGGTTTCAGAGTCTGCAGTTTACAGGTGGTAAGGGGTGAGGGTTTCGGAACTTGCAGTTTAGCGTTTAGCGCTCCGGGCTGCGCTGCAAGATGCGCAGCTTGAGAAGTTTCAGGTTTCAACCATGGTTCACCGTGAGCTCAGACTTTAGGGTTTCCCTTCAGAGATTTTGAAGTGCAGCGTTGAAACCTTCACCAAACCCGAAACCCAACATGTCTTTTTGAAGGCTCCATTCCATCTGCTTGCTCAGCTTTCGGCACACACATGTGAGGCACTTGAAGTTGAAATGTTCACAAAGCCTTCAGTCAAAATTGAGGGTTTAGATTTTTTGACTTGGGTTACCAAGTCGGAGCTAGTGCCTTTTGTACCTGTTTTCCGCCGATGAAAGGCTTATGGCAGGCTTTGGGTTAAGGCTAGGGCTTCGCGGCTTTAGGGGGCTTGAGGTTTAAGGCGTCAGGGCAACAGCACCAAGCAGACCCGCCAAAACCCTGTGGGTTTCAAACTGCACCAAGAATACAACCGATCAACACGACACTGCTACATAGCAGCAACAACCGCAGTTAAGACCATACACCCTGAACCTGAAACCCTGAACCTCAATCCTCTAAACCCCAAACCGAAGATACCATTCCCCAAACCCTAAAACGCGGCTTGGCGTGCTCGACGCTTGGCAGTTCTGCAACTTCTTGTCGAGGTCCGACCTGATGCGCCGTCCGAGGAAGTCTTCACAGCTGCGGTTGAAGAAGCACAAGGCCCTGTGGGGGAAAGAGTTCTTTTTTTAAGCCCTCTTTAAAAGGGCTTTTAAAAAAGTCCCCCACAGGGCCCTGTGGGGGAAAGAGTTCAGGGTTCAAGGAAGAGGGTTTGAAGGTTTGGGTTGAGTGCCGGGTTGGGGATTGGGGGTTGGGCTTCTTGGAGTCTGGACGTTCGGATTTACCGCAACCAGATCTTTTGTCACGAAAACTGAGAATCGCCTGCAAATTCAGGCATGCCTATTGCATGCACCCTACACCCTACACTAGAACCAGTCTCTCGAGGCTGTAGCTCTGCCAGTTCGGACATCATGATGCCGATCTGCAGCCCTAAAATGCCACTTGTGAGCCCCAAACCCCAGGTTTAGGTCCAAAGCTATCCGATGCTGAGTTTGATGACGACAAGGTAAAGAATGACTAGCAGACTAGTAACACGAGTACTGCTGCTTGTACCCTGTGTTTGCCTCATGCGGTTCTGAGGGTACTGCTCTGGCCGACAGTGTGACACAGAAGCTTGGGAGTTGGAACTACCGGACAAACACGCCTAGCGCAGGATTGTCACCACGATAATGGCATTGATGTCTCTTGTATACAGCATGGGTTGAAAACAACTGGCAAGACCCCAAAACCAGATCTCTTCAGCTGCCTGTTTGCCACGATGTCCTGGTTGGCCAGTTCTATGTCCTTGGTTGGTGAAGCCACAAGCCCAAGCAATCTGTGTGGAACTGAGCAACTTACGTAGAACGATCAGGCTGCCCGTGACGGTCAAAGACAGTTACTGTCGTCACCATCATCGCCATGATGATCACGGTCGCCATCGGCATCGCATCGACAACACTCGTCATCACCATCGTCATCAGAAGCAGCAGCAGCAGCAGTTGCCTCATCCTACCACTCTGGTATCCGGGAAAGCCTGCAGATCCCATCTGAGTGCAGGTCTTTCCGGTTGATGCGGATGGAATCCTGCATCTTCCTGCAACAGCAATCATCATAGTCACCCGAAGGAAACCTCCGAACTTCCGTTCCCCATCGAGTCCGGCATTTTGCATTATCACTCATGAGTCCTGCGAAAGCTCTGGCAAGATTCCACGACCCTGCTCTGCAGTACAACGCTGGCCCAAAGAACACTAATGTAGTGGCCTAAATAATTAGCTATACTATTTTGGGAGTTCCTTTTTCTATTTATAGTGTAATGGCCCCAAAACCCTCCATATTAACCAAGACCCAGACTGCCTTTGTGGCCCAGCCGAAAAGCTGATCCAAGCCCTCAAACCGCACGTCAACGGGCCAAGGCTCGGCCTATTGAGGTCCAAACCTTAGAAGCTGCCCCCACCCTGTAATAGTGGGTAAAACAGGAATATAATAGGGCCCTAATATAATCCTTATAGTCACTATTACAGGGTGGGGGCAGCTTCCAATCTAAACCTTACAGCTTCATCGCTGTACCGTAAAATCCCAAACATCCCAAAACCCTGTGAGAACATTCTATACTAAAAACCCTGTAAGTAACTTATATAACCCTAGAAGGACACCATCAAACACCCCATACTTACTTTTATATATATATATATCTTCGAACGAAACCCTTTGCAGCTGGCTCGGCGCGGCTGGCCTGAACACCTGATCCAGCAGCTGCCGCTCCTTCCGCAGCTGGTCGATGTGGGCACGCAGCCTGGGCGTCGGGCTTTGGACTTGGCTCTGCGAGGCTTTGTGGCCCCGAGAGCGTATAACCTAGCGAAACATAATCAAAGATGGCAAAATGAGAAACAACCGCACATGATGGAAAATCATAACAGATACTATGAGATAATATGCTGGGGTGCTGAGGGCTTATGCATTCGGTTTACGTTCAGGTTCGGAGAAATGAAAGCATGCGAGTGGAGAGAGGGCCCTTTCGGCAAAGACGGTTCTGACTGGCCCCGAAACGACACCACATCTGCAACAGCGAAAGAAGTAGAACCCGGATGCAGTCTTTTCACGGAAACGCGAATTTGGTCAGCGTCAGGGTCAGCAACCTTTACTCCAGGGCTTTAGGATTAACAGCTGTCCCGAACAGATAGCACTGTTCTGGTGGCGCGAAACGCTTCTAGACCCTAGACGTGAAACTAGCTAAGCCCCCAACCGGGTGGGCCGCTGAAGTGACCCTGAAAAAACACAAACCCGAAATGGCCAGAAATCCTAAATCTGGGCCAGCCACCCGTCGTTCTGCTCGATCAGCCTGTTGTAGCGCGAGATGGCCAAATCCACCTTCCTGCCCAAATCTGCTTCGGCAAAAACAATGTAAACTCGAGATCCGAGAACTGAGGTCGCTAAATCCCAATGCTGAGAAGAGAACGAAAGGGCAGCGTCGTCGTAGTAGATCGTAGTCGTCGTCGTTGTAAAGAGCAGTAGCAGTAGCAGTCGCAGCAGCAGCAGTAGCAGTTGTAGTTAGCCTTAGCAGTAGCAGTAGCAGTAGTAGTCGTTGTCGTCGTCGTCGCCGTGGTAGGTCGCAGGTCGTTCGAAAAAATAGCAGGAGGAAGAGAACTTGGAGCAGCAGCAGCAACAGAAGCAGTACGAGCATAAGCATCAAGAGCAGGATTTGTACTGCTGGTACATACTAGTACGATAACAATATGCATGTAACAGCAGGAGTCATCCTGGAAGGGGCAAGAAGCAAAAACTGAAGCAGGCATACTGTACTCATGTCAACGACATGCAAAACGACATGCAAATTGCTTAGGCATGCAAAGTCCCAGTGCACTCGCAGTGCATCTTCGAACGACGGGATTTAGGAGTGTGGAACTTCCTCTATCCGGCCCTGACTCCGGGTGGCTTCCTTGAATGTTCTAACCTGCAGAGCCCGAAGACAAACCTGCTAACCTGGGTCTTTGTTCACGAACCATACCCTAAACCCTAAACCCTAAACCCTATACCCTAAACCCTAAACCCCTAAAGCCCTCGCATGCAGCATCGGCTCTGGCGGCCTTTCCAGCTGGAGAGCCTGCGTCTTGGCCGTTTTAGGCTTACGTCTGCTTTTCCCGCAATGGCTCGTTGCACGAGGTCATTCAGCTGTGGGGTTTCTGGTATTGTTGTCACCAAGGGGCTACAGCTGCAGCTGTGCCTGGAGCAAAAGGCATTGCAAGGATACACAGCTTAGCACACTTTGCTGAAACATTGGCTGCTAGTTTCCTGGAATAGCCTTAGCCCCAAAGTGCTGAAAGTAAAGCCACAAAGTGGTACTTTCATGGAAACCACCACCCACTGCCACCACCTCGACTCCGACAACCATCAAATACTCCTACTCCTCGTCCCCCTCGTGTGTGCCTACGCCTACTGCTACCCCTACTCCTGCGCCTATGCCGATGGCTATGCACTCCTAATCCACTCCTACTGCCACGCCTACTCCCACTCCCACTCCACTGCCGCCTGTCCTGCCGCTGCCTGCTACGGGACCTGAGCGTCACCCACCTGAAAACCCGTACCATCAACGATCACAGCCACAACCCACAAGCCCTGCAACTATGCACCATGGAATTTTGGCATACAGCACTCCATAAACCTGTCAGTACAGCAACAATCCGACGCACATGCCGAACAAACCCCCGACCCTCGGCCGCAAGGCAGTCCTTGCGCTTCTTCTGGGCTGGGGGATCGTCCTTGAAGCTCGGGTCGACTTTGTACCTGGCTCTAAGCCCAGTGGCTGCAAGGTGCGGTGGTCGGGCAAGGCATCTTGGGGCTTGAGAAATGCGACCAACCCGGGTGGGTTTCTGAAGCTGACGTTTCTGGCCGGCCAGGCTGAAGCACACACCCAGCGTAAAGTCAATGTCTGTGGGCTAGTGCACAGCAGCCGGAAGGTACAAAAAGAAACACTGGGAAGGTCCTCCTCACGAGGTGTTCTTTGGCCGAGAGTGCCCAGCAACAAAGCTTAAACGTTGCGAGTTATACCCAACAATGCGCGGCACGACAAGCCTAGAGCGGACACGAGCAATAATCGATGTTGGCTGCATGGTAGGTACACCAGACCGAATTCACACCGGAAAAAACTTTGTTCCAGGAAGCGCCCCTCCAAGCTTTGTTTGATCAAGGTTGGGGCTGCGGTGTTATTTCTGTCGCACGACCCTGGCGTAGCACGTCTGTCTGCACGGCAAGAGATGCAGACAACGATACGACAGGAACGAATGAGTGGCCTTGGACGGACTAAACGCGTTTGGCACGCCCCAAAAATTTAAACCCCAAAACCGACGGAACCCCAAAAATCCCGACTTAAACCCTGGGCCCTAAAGAGGCACGGTCCAGCCCTCAGGCTGCTTCGAATTCTAGCCACTCTTGATGAAAAGCACCGAAGAGGCTTATGGGCTTGAGGAGGCTGGATTTCGGGGCTTGAGAGCTTCTTAAGGTTCGGGATGGAGGCTTGAAAGGCTCACGGTTTCAAGGTTTAGGCATATTATTTCCCTACGAAGCCTCTGGCTCTCAACCCTGCCGAACCAGGTTTCAACGGGGCGCATCGGCTTAAACATCCGCAGTTCTACATCGAAGCCGTGCACCCGAAACTCTAAAACGTCTGAAACCCTAAAAAAACAACTAACCTGGCAAGCCCCAAAGCCCTTAGAATAACCCTTACGGAACCTTCTATAGAAGTTTTCGCGGACCCTACTGAGTTTATCCAGGTAGTGAACGTAGTCATAACAGCCCTTACACTGAAGCCTGAAACTGCCCCAGATAGTAAGCCCCGCTAGATCCCTTTAAAGGGCACCCATAAAGCGACCCATGACAGAACCCTACAGTACCATTGGGGCACCCTTAAAAGGAACCCTAGGATCCCATAAAAAGGATCCCTTAAAGGAACCCTAGGAACCATTAAAGGATCCCTTGAAGGAGCCCTAGGATCCCTTGAAGGATCCCTTGTCGGATCCCTTAAAGCAACCCTACGATCCAATAAAGGACCGCTTGAAAAGGCACGCTTACAGGAACCCATGGGCTTGCTCTCATTCACGTCTCCCCCGGGCTGCCCGACTTGTAGAGCTTCTGTGACTGCTCGGAAGTGGCGGCATCCAGGTCCTCGTTCACAGTGTAGGGTTTAGGGTTCAGGGGTCTAGGGGGTAGAATTCAGTGGTTTGCGCCGCCGAAGGGCCAGGCACGGAAGCTTCTTCGGTGCTCACTTAATATAAAGCTGATGTGGACGGTGTTTTGGGCTGTATCACCTGTATTCTCATGATTATATGTTCAAGTACACACAGACCAGTTTTCTTGCGGAGCCCTAGAAACAGCTACCGCCTAGCAACCCTCAAGTCGATACAAGCCCTACCACACTCAACAATAAGATTTTGGCACCCATCCCCTTGAACCCTCAAGCCCCAGAAGTTAGGGCAAGTGTCCATGGCCGACGGCTACCAAAAACCCACAATATAGGGGCCTTGATAATTAGAATAGGGTGTTTGGGTCCGTTATACGAACACTGCAGTAGGGAACCCCCAAACGAGTACTGTTAATTCTTTAAGCCCCGTACTAAACCCCTGTAATACGCCTTACAGTAATTCCTACAGACCCCTTTAAAAGAAACGCTTAAAAGAACCCTACTTTAGGCCCCTGTATTACCAGAGAAACCCCCATGGAATCGGGCACCTGCCTTGTCCAACTTCGCGAGCCTTCGCTGTTCGAGCTCGAGCCTGGGTCAGGGCTTAGGGTTAAGGGGTGTAGAGTTTAGGGCTTGGGGCTTCAGGGTTTAGGGTTTAGGGCTTGGGGCTTTAGGGTTTGGGGGTTTAGGGGTTTAGGGTTTAGGAACCCCAAAATAATACTTAAAGGATCATGGGAAATAGTAACTAGGGTAATAATCAAGGTAACTATACTTATAACCCCAATTAAGAAGCTTATAACCTTACTTACTAAGTCCCATGATCCTCCAAGTAGGGTTTAGGGCTTAGGGCTTTGGGGTTTAGGGTTTTGAGTTCAGGGTTAAGGGGTGTAGTGTAGGGTTCAGGGCTGGGGAGCTCTAAGGGATACTGGAAAGGCTTTAGGGTTCGGGGTTTAGGTTTCAGGCTTGTTTATAACCTATGAAGGCAGTACCCTATTTAGAGGATCGGGGGGGCCTAGCAAGTAGGATTCTCGTCATAGGTTCAAAACCCCATAAGACCCTTATTGCTAAGCAAACTGTTCAATGCCTGTAATGCAATGCATATGAACCCCTATAGAACTCTAAGAAACGCTACGACGCCCTCATAAAGGCCTACAGCTCAAAAGAACCTCGAGAGTTCTCTGAAGTACCCCAGCAGAAGCATCTTCTTGGCCATGATCCGTGTAGTGATGCGATATGGGAGTTTCCGAAAATAGGGGACCCTAATCTAGTACCCTAAATAGTAGGATCCTTATTGTAAGGATCCCAACCCCTAAGTTTCGGAAACTCCCATATGTCGGAAAATCAGAATTGGGGAGACGAGGCAACTCAAATCTTGAAAATCGGAGAATCCCGAAGCCAGACCCTGCGCGAAGAGCCGAGACCCAAGACACAGGAATGAGGAAGGCACTTTCCCGTGGTCAGCTCGATATCACGCTCGAGTCGTTCCCTCGGAAACAATGGGGATGGGGTTACGGTTGAGTAGACGGTCCCATGGTGCTTGGGGTTTAGGGTTTAGGGCTTCGGGTTTAGGAGTTACAGTAACCTGCCTGAAGTGCTCTGCATACCCAACCAGTGCAAGTCCTCCCTGGAATACAGCGACATGCTTTCCTTTGCGATCCCTGAGGTAGCCTTGCAAGACCCATCGCACACCCTCCCAATGCTCCACAAGCCAGACCCTCAACCTAACCTCGGTTCGGTTACCGAGTGTGGCACCTGTGGTTCTGACGGTAGTCGTTGTAAGATCCTTCGGGTTCGGCAGAAAGCTTTCGTAGTTTCTTCCGCCGATCTTATAAAGCAGCCTTGTAATATGCTACAGTTCTGGCTGGTCTTTGGAGTCCGGCTTCAGGGCTCAAGGTATAACGGCTTCAACATTCCAAGGCTTAGGGTTTAGGACTTGAGCTTTAACGGTTTTGAACCTTGGTAAGAGGTCTGACGGTCAGGGAATCGCGACGGCCAAGCAAACTAGAATACCAGTGAGCATAGTAATAGCACGATGCTCGTGATGATTATTATTGTTACGCTTACTGTTTTAGGAGGGCTAGAGTTTGTGGAGGGGTGCAACAGCAATGGCCATGGCAATAGCCTTGTAGGGCTGTAGGAAAAGTAAAAGCAATGGCCATAGAACTACTGCATCAGCAACTACGTACAGTAGATTCTTTTCAACACTCGACCGGGAGCACGATTGTCGAAAGCTCAAATCATCAAGAGCATAATTAAACCTGCATCCTAATGCTTGAGTTCAATCTGAGTCGCAGCCGTCATCACGACACGAAATTTCGTGAAAGTCATCATGATCATCATAAATACCGTCATCATCATCATCATCGGCCTCCGCTGATTTGCGATCCACCGGTCGCCCCGCTAACATGCCTGGCACGAGGCACGGCGTTTGCAATTAAACCGCAGATGGGGAGGCGTGTTAAGCCACGTGGGTCCATTCTTGCTATGGATCCCTCACTTGCAGGCTCTTGCTCAAGAACTATAGAGAAATCATTTGATCTTGGAGGTATTCTCAAAGATGCACTACGTTTAGCGGAACCCTTCTTGTAGCATGTCTGGCTCGAGATAAAGCGCTAAAAGCTAAACCACAGCCCTCCTCCCTCCTGTAGAACCCGAAACCCTGCAACGCTCAGAATCTTACCTACAACCCTCCACCCCTATCGGATCCTGGATAGGGACCCTCAACGCAGCCTATAGGACCCCCTTCTAGGATCTGCTACAATTAACAGAGCCCCTAAACTCAAAGGATCCACCCCAACCCTAAACCCCAAACCCCAAACCCCTCACAGGAGCCCCCTAAACCCCAAACCCTAAACGGCTCTAAGCCCCTTTACACCAAGGAGCCCTTAAAGGGAGCCCTTAAAGGAGCCGTTAAAGGAGCCCTTAAAAGGATCCCTTAAAGGAAGCCCTGCAAAGAGGAGCCCTTTCAAGAACGCGTCGCCGCGACTGGGGCCCTCGGTCGTTGAAGCTGGACGTGTCCAGGGAGATGCCATCGCGAGAATCTCGGGCTTTAGGGTTTCCAGGGGGGGCTCTAAGAGATACAAGAAGGGCTTCAGGGTTTAGGGGTTTAGGGTTTAGGGTTTTAGGGGTTTGGGCTAGGGGTTTAGGTTTTAGGGTTAAGGGTTTAGGGTTTAGGGGTTGAGGGGTTTACGTAGGGTTTAGGGATTTAGGGTTTAGGGTTTAAGCTCTGAGGGATACGACAAGGGTTTCCTAGTGAGGGGCTAGGGGGTCTGTAGAGTTCGTTTAGAGGTCTTCTTCTGGGGCTTGCTTTGGGCTTTCTTGTACGGTTTCTGGGCCCTGGAGGGTTTAGTCTTTGGGGCATGTGGCTTTTTTAGGTTTACGATTTTGACTTGTCGGCCTCGTCTAGGGATGGGGCTGGGGTCTGGGGAGGGGGAACCTCAAGGCTCAGAATGTTAGGTCAAGGGCTCAAGAGTTCAGGCACGATCGAAAAGCTCAAAGCATGCTCTAAACGCTCGGCACATTGTCACGCGGTTCTAGGGCTCTCAGCCTATTGAGTTTAGGCTTAGGGTATCAACGCATTGGGATGAGGGTTAGTTTTTGATCCACACTCGCAGCTTGGCGGCGAAACTATTAAAACATAAGGGGCTTTTGATAGTGGCTTGAGCTTTCCAGCGTCAGCGCCTGACACTACGACTGAGATTCAGCAGCTTACGAAGTAAGGACAGCTTTAAACCCCAGGCCCAACTTTGGGATCCCTCCATAACGACCCTCATGCAACCCGCAGATTTCGGAAAGCACCACCTGTAAAACTCGGCAGGATCAGCGCTCGCCTTGCGGGCTTCACGGCCCGCTACTTCCTGCACAGAGCCTTTAAGGATTGTGCATACTTTGGGCTGCACCTGGATGCTACAACCCAGAAACATGGAGAGTGCCTTCGGCTTGAAAGTTCACTGGGCCGGGTACAAGCTCACAAACCAGAGTTCGAGGCCCTTCGAACTTCTCCCAAACCCAGGGCCCCTCGCCTTATGCCCTGAACTCGAAATCCTTACAATCCGAACCACCCAAAGCAGGCCAAGGAGCGTGTCGACGGAACATGCGTGGACACCTGCTGGAGGGACTCCTGTGCACGACAAAAAGAGTCCTTGAAAGGTGTAGGGGCGTTTGGTGCTTTGCCAGCTGGGGATTTTGGGTTCTGGAAGCATTCAGGTTTGAGCTTGGCAGGTTCCTATGTCTGTCATGTCGGAGTGTTCGAGCTTCGGGCCTTGATGAGGGCTTTGAAAGTTTGTTGCCTCTACTTCGGGTTGAAACACCTTAAGCCTAAAATTTGAAACCGCTGGCCTGAAAAGGTGATTCAAACTCCTGTCCCGACAGTTCCAACGGAGCCGACAGGGTGAGCTTCCGACTTCTGCAGCCTGGAGGTCTCAGAGGAAGGACATAGGCTCTGCTTTTTTTGCAAACATCGGTACAAAGGATGTATCGATAGCGGTCCTCTGCATTTTTCGGAGGTTTAGAGACTCCAGGCTTCCTGCGAAGGTCGCGCCAGAGAACCTTCGAGGTTGGCGAACTAGAAGAACCTGATCCGGAAGCCCTGAACAATAAAGTCTCGGGAGCCCTCCTATCTGACCGCATGCTCCTGAGGCGAGGTAAGCTTGCCTTTCCTCGGTCGAAAGCGTCGCTCCGCAGGAACAGTGAAGAGCTTCTGGTGCAGGGCATCATCATCATCTAGTAAGACGAGGACCGATATTAAGTAAGATCAATCAATCTCAAGGGCTCAGCTGTACTCAAGCAGAGCAGAGTCTGGCAATCCCAGAAATTCGTAGAACACAGACCGAACTGGCCCTGGGCACCGCACGAAGCCATGGCGTCGCGCGTGAAGTCAGAGAAAGCTTCCAGACTTATACAGATTGCTTGTGTCTATGGTGTCTACGGCCAGGTACTTCGTTGTAGCTGTGTGAGTATGTGTTTGTGTGTGTGTATGTGTTCCTTGCAGAAAACACTATGGGGTAGAGACGAATCTGAGTTGGTCATCTCCAGAGTCATGACATTTATTCCTGCAGACTCCCACCCATCTGTTCTTGAAGCGCGATTTAGTGGCAAGTGGTTGGTTCACATGATGCGAGCGAAAATCGACTGAGGGGCTGTATTCCAGAAGTCGACCAGTGCTGCATTATCCCTTTGCAGTCGCCTTTTCATTGATGCTTTGGCGTGCCAATGCGAAGCCTATGCGCAGGCGCTGGCGATCGTAGACAGTGTAGTACCGCCTTCGAACAAGTCTCACCCCTCCAGCTTCTCAAGCAGGGCACACGCATCCGCCCGACCCCCAAACCCTAAACCCCTAAAGCCTAAACGCCTGAAGCCCTAAATCCTAAACCCTATACCCTAAACCGCCAAACCCTATACCCCCGCTGCACCTCAAGAAGGGATCACCAAGCAGGAAAAGCGGCCCCTGAGGACGCGGGACGTCTACCGCCATCAGCTGCAGCTCACAGCCGCCCTGGGGAAGGATGCGGAGGATCTACAAGGGTCACCAAAAATGGTTCGATAGTTTATACATATATATATATGTGTGCTACAGTACAGCAAAAAATCCAAAATATAGTAGCTGTAGTGTGTGTATATATATATATACATCTATATATATATATATATATATATATATGTATTCATTTCTCTATGTCGTTATTTATTGCAACTGTAGTAACTAGCAACTATGGTAAGTATAGTATTGGGTTTTAGGTTCTCTAGTAACTATTGTATAGGGTTTGGGTGTTCAGGGAGGGGGAGTTGGTATGTTGAAGCTCAGTGAGACTACAACACCCAAGGGTTGAGTGCGCAGGGCTTGGAGGTTTGCACCTGACCTGAAATCCTTCTAGACGATTCTGGCACACATGCCTAAACCAGAGAGATCCCAAACACTCAGGCTCAAACCGGAAATGAAATCCTAGAACTCCCTGGAATCCAAGATGATTTTCTAGGAAACCGATAACAAAAACAGCCCGACGAAGACCCCGAACCCCGAACCCTGACCTGCCATGAGCACTGAAAGGGCACCTCCTCCCGCTCCACATAGTCCTGCGGGGTCAGCTGCAGCTCGAAATCCACCTTCGGCTTTGGGGGTCAATAGACTTAATAATATTAATAGTATTAATAGTACTATTAATAGTATCATTAATAGTAGTATTATCGTACTATTAACAGTATTAATAGCATTAGTAGTATTTGTAAGTAGTAATAATAGTATGAACGGTTTTCATGCTTTGTAAGAGGCGTTTGCTACACTAATTCGGGCCGTTCAGTAGGGCTTAGGCTCTTGCGCTCGAGGCTTCGGGTTTCGGAAGTTGGGGTTTAAGGCCTCATTTTTGCACAGGCTCTTGCCGTCTGCCTGACACTTCGACGTGTCTGAAGACCGAAGAGTTGAAGTCGTTTTCGGCCACCCTTCGGCGCAAGAGCTCGGATCATGCCCTTCTGGGAGCTGGCACGGGCCCGGGTCTGCGATTGAAAGCGCATGCGCCGGGCTGCTGCTGCTACTACTACGAATAATAATAATAATAATAATAATAATAATAATAATAATAATAATAATAATAATAGCAATAATAATAATAATAATAATTCTACGACTAATACTACCAATACTACTACTACCACTACTACTGATACTACTACTAGCAGGATCAGCAGAGGAACGATCCAGATCCAAAGACAGCATGGGCCTACAAGCCCTACCAGGAGTGTGTCAATCGAAGACCCCAAACCCCAAAGCATGGTAATGAGGACTAGGATGAGGAAAGGATCAGGAAGAGAATGGGAATGAGGCAGAGAGGATGATGACAATCCTCGTGGGTTTTCCTGATGAAGATGATGGTTACGACCACTGAAATGATTCTGTGCTCAAATCACGTGTACAATCGTCACCAGTATGAACACGACCGAGATTCGGATCCTCTTCAATCGCCTGAATGACCGCAGAAAACGGTTTAGGTTTCAGGTTACAAAAACGCTTGAGTCCGAGAGCAACATCAATCGGAATGAATATCGAAAGCCCCCCCTGTACTGTCCCGATGCTGCTGCCTCCTCCAGGAGGAAGCCAAGGGTGGGGAGCGCATCGAAATTGCTGCAATCCGGCGCAACCTGCCGGTTGAGCGTCTAGGGCTGGAGGGTATGGGAGCTGGCATTCCAGGACTAGGCATTGGGGATGCACCCTTCACGCTTTTTCTGTTTACCTTGTCTTCTCGCCCTGGTCTGACTTCATCCACGTCCATACTGACAGCGAGTTTCCGTACAAATCACAGGAAACTGCACACTCGGAGTCTCCAGGCCTGTGACTATCACTCCGGTAGCAGAGACTACCCATCTTCTTGCTGCTGCTTTCCACGACTACGACTACTACTGCTACTACTACTACTACTACAACTACTACTACTCCTGCTGATCCTTTGCTGCTTCGGCCTTGAGAAGTTCCGCCAGCTGCCGGGCGAGGCGGGTAGGCGCTGCCAGCGAGGAGGTCCTGGTAATGTGGGGGGCCTTACTTGGAGGATCATGGGACTTCGTAACTGGGGTTATAATTAGGGTAACTATACTTATAACCCCAATTAAAGTACTTATAACCTTACTTACTAAGTGCCATGATCCTCCAAGTACTATTTTTGAAGTTGCCGTCGTTAAGGGTGTTTATAAGGAATACAACGATGTGTACTCTTCAGGTTCTATTCTCGGGGTCTACAAAAATGGCATGGAGTCTATAGGGTTTAAAAGTATCTTCGAGTAGAGTATCACGAAGATGATCGATTCTCATGGTTCCAATACAACCGTTGTTGTCATCACCGAGCTTGTCATTGACACTCCTGGGAATCGAATAACCGTGGTCTCAGGAATGAAATAGCCCTTGTCTTGGAAGAGGGGTGTCAAACAATGAGTCAATGTAAACGAGATAGGAAAGTCTCCAAACCTCAAACCTTAAGCCCAAAAGCCTAATCCCTCACCCTGAACCCCACAAACAATCCAGTAATGGTACTGGGCAAGCCATCACAAACCCGTAATCACTCAACAACACTCACTACAAGCACCGTGAAAGCCGACAAAATGCTCAAAAAAATTGAAAACTTGCGGAGAAAACTAAGCCCTCAACCCGAAACAACGTGAACTTGTGGCTCCCGGTGTCGAGGGCGGCGGCGCAGGCGGTGTAGGAGCCCGGGGCCCCGCAGAGATCGGTCTTCGAGCCATTCAGGGTCAGATCTCTGAGGGACACCTGAAGCGGTTTTGGGCTTCGGGCGGTTTTGGGGTTTAGGGTTTAGAGGGTTTAGGGTTTGGAGTTTGGGTTTAGGGTTTAGGGTTTGCGGTTTAGGGTTTCAGGTCCAGGTTTGAGGGTTTAGGGTGCAGGTGAGTTTCAGGTGGCTGTGGTGTCGGCGGGAGCGTTGACAAAGGAGGTTGGGACTGAGTTCTAATGGGCTTCTATTGAGGTTCGTGTGAGATTTTCCGGCAATGGCTCATGAAAACAAAGCCTCGCGAAGACTTAGGGCTTTTTCGAGTTTACGGTTCGGGACCCCGCCTGCCAGAATCCAGGCTTCCAGACGGGTGCCCACTTAAGCTCGGACTCCATCCGCTCAGCATCCACCTTCCCGAAGCTGATCTCGCCCCCCTCAAGGGAGAAGTAGACGGCAAAGACCGGCCGGGCAAGCTTCCGACTCTTCACCTACAGTCACGGCAAAAAGCAGTTCGACGAGCTTGTACCAATACAAACAGCAGCAACAACAGCACTAATGGTGATGGCAATATTCATCAGGCTAGGAAGAGTGATGTTGAAAAAGAAACAGAAGAGCCATAATTCCTAATAACCACTACTTACGTCCCAGTCACCAACTCATCGAAGAGGCAGAAGCCGTGATCCTGGGAAAGCTGTGGAAGGCCGAGCCCAAGCACTCCATCATAGGGCGCATTGCGAAACGGATGCTCACTTTGGTTGGTGGCCTCCACAAAGCTCAAGGCTGCGCAGAGGTCTTGTCCCACGCACACCTGGTCCTTCGCGTAGTGGCCGGTGACTTGTCCCGTGCCGAAAGTCAGCGTCACGGCCTCGCGGGTGTAGTTGGCGGCGTCGATGTCTTTCAAGCACAGCTGGCGCTCTGCTGTGCTTGATTGGCTGGCATTGTAGCGCCTGCTTTGCAGGCAGCTCGGTGCTGAACAATGACTCGACGGGATCACAACATTGGCACTCCCAGTGTCAAAGGTCATGCGAAAGCTCTGGCTTGGTGAACCGACTGCCACCTCCGCAAAGTACTCGACCGTGCTTTGCCGTCGGCCCCAGCTGTCGGGTAAGTGCCTCCGTTGCCTTGTGAGTGGCACGACCACCACTCCGGGCTGTGTGGACTTCCCACCGAGCGATTGAAAGGCCAGAGTGGCCACCAGGCACCTTCTTGTCTGCTTCATACCGGAACCCAGAACCCTCGGCCCCAAACCCCGGCGAAGAGACCGCAAGCAGAACAGGCTCAAAAGACCAAAGCCTTCCCAAAGACCGCCCTCAACTGACCCGCCCTCATCTGAACCGCCTGACATGCCAAGGATGCGTCGGAGAATGAGTCGCACCCATCCTGCACATGGTACAACCGGCTACACATGCACTGATGAATACGAGCACTACAAGTAATAGCAGGGACATGTCCAATTACAACAAGAATAGCAATGACGGTAAAGAGCAATAGTCGCTATACGCTACTCGTGCAACGACGTTGGGGCAACAATTGTACACAGCTGAAGCAAAGTAATATTGCAACCACAGAAAGATCATCTTGGGTCGAAACAAACACTGATAAGAATAGGCCTGCACCACGCGGCTGCGAGGCGAAGCAGAAGATCTTTGTCTGGGCATCGCCGGAGTGCTTGGATCCATCGGGCACATCAAGGCAACTTGGAGGATCATGCGTAGGTTTAGGTTTAGGTATCGGCTTAGGGGTGCAGGGCTACGGGGTTTCGAGGCGTCGGGCTTAGCGGATTAGCGTTCAGGGGCTCTGGGATGTAGAGTTTAGGGATTTGGGTTTGAGGGGTTTAGGGGTTTGAGGGGTTTCGGGCTAGGAGATGTGAGGTTTAGGCTCCAGGGGGTTTGGGTTTAGCAGTTCGGGGTTTAGGGTTTAGCGGTTCGGGGTTGAAAAGGTTTAGGTTACCATGTTAGGCAAGTTGGAATATGGTCTAAGTTACTTTACATGGTTGAATGGTGCTACAGATAACCTTGACCTGGCACTCGAGGTGTAGCAGTGTAGCCCCGACATACTGAGTCACTTGTCCGTGTCCTGAACCGGTTATTGTCCGTTCGTCAGTTGTAGATGACTGCCAAGTGAAGGCACCGCAGGGTCGCGGAAGTCCATTCCCACTTTTCATATTTGGCGACATCATCTGCACCACTCAGATGAAGATGAATGGACTGTGACCCAAAGCTGCGATCCAGCAACATTCAAGGCCTGCTGATGCGAGCTGTGCCCTCTGCGAGAGTTGTCGTGCTCGGAGTCAGCCTGAAATCAAATCCTTTCTGACGCGCTTTCCTTTAAAAGATGCACCGGCGAGAGCTGGCCCTTGCTGTGAAACCTGGGTCGTGCTGGCATGCCAACACAAGCAAGCAAGCTATGTGGAAACCATTCAACCCAATATCATCCTGCAAGTCTTTGAAGCCCTGCCGCCCTCAGTCTTGGTTTGCGATTTTTGGGTGGTTTGACAGAAAGAGGGTGCAAAGTGGAAAACAAGGCTGTGGTTTAGGGCTTTGGGTGTCCCCTTACAAGGGTTAGGAGTAGCAGAGACTATGGCGGTTACTGGATGTGTTTCACGGCTCACGAACGAGGGAAGTAGTTCCTCGAAAAGCAGCAATCCGCCACGCCCATGGGACAGTCTAAGCGAAACCCGAATCGGAAACCTAAAACCCTCCCAAGATCTCGCAGTCCACAAGGGGCCTTGTCGTAAACCTGAACCCTAGGCCCTAAGCCCGACTTCAGGAGTTTGCTTGCCGGTGCTGCTGCAAATGTTCGTCAACCGTGGACCAATCGGCGGGCTTCCGTCAGCTGGTGGCGGTGCATTTCTGGATACTTAAAGGATTCTGTGGCTGTGGCTCGTCTACAACATAAAGGGCAAAAGGGAAGGCTCGAAATCTTCGGTTCAGTCTCGACCCCAAAAAAACGGCATGTTCAGGCATTATGCCAGCATCGAGTCAGTATGCGCAAGCACCAAACAAAGCAAACTCTGGGTTGAGAACTGCAGGGAGATGTGATGCGTGGACCCTACTTGGAGGATCATGGGACTTAGTAAGTAAGGTTATAAGTACCTTAATTGGGGTTATAAGTATAGTTACCCTAATTATAACCCTAGTTACTAAGTCCCATGATCCTTTAAGTACGTGATTTTCAGGCTCAGGCTGGTATTTGGGTCTGGGGTGGGTTTAGGGTTCAGGGTTTAGGGTTTAGGGGTTTAGGGGTTTAGGGGCGGTGTGGCATTTGATTGAAGCTGGGGATTGCGGAGTTTTCGGCGGAGAGTCTCTAAAGTTTCGAGTTGGGTACTTAGGCTTTTGGGCTTCGAGCGTAGTACTTCAAGGTACAGGCTCAGAATGCAGAGCCGGGCGACATGTAAGCACCCGAAGCCCTAAACCCCAAAGCCCCTGAAAATCATGTTGTTGTGCCGAAAGTCTTGCATCTTTAGTCTTTGACCGCCATGGTGCCTATGCCCTGAAAGTCAGCCGAGATCTCCACGATCGAAGCTCTGCGACAAGAGAGGTAGGCTTCGCCCCGTGGGCTAGGCAGCATGCAAGCAATCGCCGCGAAAATCAAAGAAATAGATGAAGCGAGTGAACCCAAACACGTTCGATCCGCAACCCTGAACTCAAAAACACCTAAGACCCCCAGTTAATAGCAAGACCAAAGCCCAAGAAAAGGATTGCTCGCATGCCGCTTACTGAGCGTGACAGAAACGCCGTTGGGCTGCAGCTGTCTCTGCCTCGGATATGTGCCAAAGTGCATCGGGCTCAGGATTTCGGGATTCCAGGCTTGAGCTACCTGCCGTCCTGGGAAGCTGCGGAGCTTTGGGGTTTAGTAAACCCTTGAGGTTCAAGCTTTGACCTAAACCCTTCAACCGTTAAACTGCAGTTCACTGTCGAATGATTCTTCAAGAACTGGACATCTCCTAAACCCCACGGCCCCCGCACCTTTGGCGCCGTGTCCACTGAGGGAAATCATTAGAATATGATGAAGCTCACCTGCATCAAAGCACTACAATACACACTTCTCAGTCCACTTCAGTAAGCCTAAGTTGTTGGGCAAACATACAACCGCACAGCCTTCATACTCACTATCGCCGCCGACACCTCCAGAGCAATCCAACCTCAGAACCCTAAACCCTGACGCCAGAACCCCTCAGAATCAACCTGGGGCCTCATGCACGCCGACTACAGTCAAAGCCAGAAAGTTGGAATATGGATTAATGGTAGGATCCCCTATCATTTACCATAAAGGGGTTAGGATAATCATATTCCAACTTTCTGGCTTCTACTGTAAGTCCCCAACTCAGCCGCTACGATCTCATCATCGCGATGAACCTCCAAAGTCCGAGACCGGTTGGGTTTAAAGGGCCCAAGGAGTATGGCGAGCGCTTGCTAGGAACCTGGTTCTATTAGGGTTCCTTTAAATGGTACCATGAAGGGATCTATAATAATAAGGGTACTATGATAATGTACAGTAGCCTTCGGGAGTGTTCCGGGTTTCATTGTTGAGTTCAGGGCTGACACTTTTGGACTCAAAGTTCATCGCTTTGGGGGTCTCAAAATTCCCTGCAGCTCGCATGCAGTGCCAGGGGGGTTCCTATTTCGGATGCTTGGGTTTGCTGGGCTCCTTCGAAATGATTTCTTGATATGGAGTCTCCTGACTTCCGAACTCCTGCAGGTCTTCAGCAACAAGTGACTAGCAAGTGCATCCTCTGAGTCGGAGGTTCACCTCAGGCTTCCACCTGCAGGGTTCAAAGGCAACGTACAGCATGTCGAAGTCTTAAACCATGAACCCTAAACCCTAAACCTTATAAACGGACCACAACAGCTGGAAATGCGGAAACAGGTGAACCCCAACCCGGTAAACTCCTCGTAGCCCTCAACGTCTCAAGGCCTGCGACCTCTCGGCCTATCTACCTGCCTACATTCCTATCTATCTGCCTGTCGATCTGCATGTGTGTGTGTGTAATTTTGCATACATGCATGTGGGTATGTATGCATGACCTATCTCATGTCAGTCATGCCATGTCATTGTGGATAGCGTATCAAACCGCCACCGGAAGTTATCTCAGGAAGCCGCTCGTGGAAATCGATGAATCCTGGCGGTCCCGTGGCAGGTCTTGGGATCCCCAAAAAAAGAATCTGAACTCCTAGGGCTTGAAGCGGGGCTTTGGGGCTTCGTTTAAGAAATGTAGGGCTCAAGGCTCGGAGATTCCGGACTTCGGTGATAATGCGGCGACGACACGGATGATGATAATGATCACCAACACTCTAGCAGCCTGACTATAGAGGCCTTGAGTAAGGTCTTACCCATCTTGAGTGCACGAAGCCCTGCACACCCCACTAGGGGTTTACATTGTGCAGTTCGAGTTCGAAGAAAGGTACCTTGGGAAACAACTGGCTGGGGCAGCTGAGGCCTAAAGGAGCCTCAGCGGCTCAGGCCCAGGCCGTCTCCGTTCGTGTCCACCTCCGCCAGTATCTTCTTGATCTGCTCCTGTGTAGCCACGATACCAACCGACCAAAGCTTCTGTTGGCTATGAAACGTCCCACAGATTGGGCTGAATAAGGAATCGGTTCATCACACGAATCCGATCTCGACTGAACGTCAAAACGGACGATTTAGTGCAAGTTCCCCCCAAGAGCCAGTATCCCAAAGCCCGCCTTCGACACGGTGCGGTTGACCTGAACGTCTCCAAAAAGAGGGGATAGGCTTGTCCAAGCTCCCTAGAGGCGACAACAAGGTAGGTAGACCTCCATATTATATGATAGACTATATGATAGCACATAGTATGTCTTTTTGATGATATTACAGTATGTACTATAAGAGATATATTAGATCGATTCGTTTGGAATCCCAAAAGTGAAGACGCCCCCGCCTCTAGAGATTCAAGTCACGTGAGCTCTCAGGGATATTCATGTTAATGCGGCTCTTTGGGGTTTGGGATTTGATTTGCTTCTTCTTTTGAGGGGGTCCTGAAAACTCACCATCCCAATGGTTGCCCCTGGATACCTACTTGGATTACAGAAAATCAACGTAGTCGGTTCATTTTCCTGTCGTCGGTTTGGACGCTACCAGCTGGTAAACTTAAACTCAAGGACGAATTTCTGCATAAACCTAGTACTAGAGGTGTTCCTGGACCCCAAGAGCATGTAGAATAATGGCCTTTTACAGGATTTGGGCCATTATTTTACCTACCTTTGGGAGTTTAGGTTTCACCTCCTACGCTTCTGTGTTAGCTGTCGGTTTCGCCTTTCTAGGCCCCACATGTCAGCACTCAAATTAATAGGACTGAACAATAATACTCATAAAATCATCGTAATCATAAGCTAAGAATCACAATAATGTTGATATAGTTTAAAGAACCGACTGCTCTAGGCGAAGAGGGAAAGCTTCTGAAAGTCGATCTTGCTAGGCAAGCCGCTTGGGTGGAGGGTAGAGTTTCGCACATGGGGTTATGCATGGGGTTATTGTGAATCTGAAGTATACGACTTTCGGGGCTTAGTCTTTAGGGTATATAACGCACGTGTACCTCAAATGCCCGTGAAGCCTGCAAAGTCTGACGAGCCCTCCTTTTCAACACAAGATAACCCTAAAACTTTAACCCTCTTCACCTAAAACCTATACTCCTGAACACCCCCACCCAGCTTCTCGGGGACCCCCAGGCTCTCTTCTACATTTTCAAAAACCCGCAAAGGGCAAAAGGGCAATGGGGATCCCTGCCCTAAAAGGGGCTACATGATGGCTATGTAATGGCGACCTTAAGGTTTTATACCTAAGGGTCCTTGTTGGGGCTCCCTCCTTTTCATCCTTGGATACCCCAAAGTCCCCAAGACTGGAGCTATGAATGGCCCCGAAGCCCCAGACCCTGGAACCCAGAGGCCCGAAAAGCCTAGAACTCATAAAGCCGTATTTAGGGTTTAGGGTTCGGGGCTTAGCAAAGTCAGCAACCCCGAAAACCTTGCAGCTCCGAACATTAGAGCACGGACTACCCGACTTTCAAAAAACGAATGGAACCCCCTTTGACAGAGGTGTGAAGCTCAAAAGCCAGGCCTCTTTGGTGCCGAGCACTTCCTGGATCTCTTTGAGGGAGATCCGGCCGTCATCTGTCAGGAAGCAAAGCTTCGGGGGCTCGGGTCTTTAGGGATTCTTTGGGTTTAGGGCTGTAGGGTTTTGGGGTTTAGGGCTTTAGGGTTTTGGGCTTTTGGGCTTTAGGGTTTTGGGGTTTAGGGATTTAGGGTTTTGGGGTTTAGCGCTCTATGTGTTGTGCTCTTTAGCGTTTGTGTTCCAGGAGTTTGATTCGATCATCTGGAGAGTGTGTGGGGAAGATGTGTGCATATCCTCTTGAAGTACGAGGACAGCCCCAAACCCTATCTCACACCCTATAAACCCTAAATGGCTTTCGAAGGTTTCCAGAGGGGGGTTGGAGGTGTGGAACTGCAAGACTGGAGTCTTCTAGCAGATGGGGCCTCCTACTTGGAGGATCATGGGACTTAGTAAGTGAGGTGATAAATACCTTGATTGGGGTTATAAGTATAATTACCCTAGTTATAACCCTAGTTACTAAGTCCCACGATCCTTTAAGTAAACTGTACTGTGATTCTCCACGGTTCCTGCAGGGTTTATGTAGGGGTTTCCGAAAAGTAGGGGTACCTCATTTTGGAGTCCTTTTAATAAGGATCCTACGATTTAGGATACTACATTAGGGTCCCCTATTTTCGGAAACCCCCATTTGGATGTTGAATAAACTTGCAATCCGAGGGTTGGATCTTGGGATCTTTCAAGCCTTTTCTTTTGAACGCAGGGCTTGCACTTTGGTGTTTAGCGGCTGCGCCAGATACGAGACCCGAAACCACAAACCCTAGACGCTAGCCTAATTTAAGCCCCTTAACCCCTAAACCCTATAACGCTAGTTCAGCCACGCGGCCGTTCTTGTCGAAGACACGGAAGGCTGCCCAGAGAGCGCTCTCCTGCACCTTGGCGAAAGGTTTCGGGATCTGTTGCATTTCAGGCTCCAGCTTGTTTTTGTAGGTTCAGCTTTAACTTGGAACTTAGGGATTGGGATTGAGGCCCCGAACTCTCTGGTTCGCATATGGGGTTATACAACAATACTGAAAGCATGATACGGTGTGGCGAGGCGCTTTGCGGCCGTCAGATGTTTCAGTGCCAGCCAAGTGGAGGCTGGGGTTGGTGTTAGTCCGCCGCCAAACGGCGGCACTTTCGTTGCAGCTGTGCCTCTTCCCTACTGCCCAGAAAGGTTGGGCTTGCATTTTGAGTCCAGGGCTGAAAGCTCTGGTGAGGGGCGGGAGCGGGTGTGTGCAATAGTAAGACGTTATAAGATCATCTACACCCCATCTGACACTGTTTGCCTGTGCCTTTTATTCTACACCCTAAACCTCGAAGACTGAACATACACCTGCAAACACCCAGACTCCAAACCAGGACAGTGAACCTTTAGACTCCGAACCATACTTCAAGCACTCTCCGTCCGGCCGAGGAAAATGCAACTGCCTTTCTCTCCATCGCAGCAGCAAGGAACTCCGTATAGTCCTGGCCACGTGGAGGATCGGTGAACTTCGTGGGTGTAGGTGAAGTTAAGAGATAGAAAGATGCCAATCTGTAATCAAGCAATGAGCCGAGTATGACTGACATCGCCAAACTTCTTAAGTCACTGGCATTCCTCTTGAGTCGTAGTATGCTGGGTTTTGACAGGTATTTGTTTGACATGTTTTTTGTTGAGGCACCCGGGGTGCAGGTGGGCTTGAAGAACACTTTCACGCTTGGAGAATGTAAATATGCCACCATCATTACAGCCGATGTGAACAAGTAGCGATGGCATGCTCCTGTTTCCCCCTAACAGCTGCTGCAGCAAAAGCGTGCGGTGCGCGTGCGCAGCCGCAAACCACCTCCCCTAAAAGCAGTTCTTGAGCAGTGCTCGACAAGCTGGGCTTTGACGGAAATCCTTGGAGACTGCTTTGAATGCTACTGTAGGGGACTTCCAGTCATGCAAACACTCCAAAAAGAAACCCTAGAGAAACCCCAACTGAGACAAGCACGCATCTAGCCATGAGGCCCAAAGCCCTCAACACCCAAGAAGACATTGTTGAGGACCCCGTCGAACCGACATGGAAATGACCTCTCTAGGTCTGCATTACATTGAAAAATCTCACCAAAAAAAAAGCCCTTAAACCCTAAGCCACAAGGCCCAAAGCTCTCAAGACCCTGAAGCTACGTTCGAAGCCCTGAAGCACTTCAATGCTGGGCCAGGGCCACGATCTCGCCCGAGCCATCTGCATCTACGGCCCGAGCCAGATGCTGGAGGTCCTTCGTCTTTGTGGGATCTGCCACCCAAAAACAGGCTTCCTTGTACGCATTACTGTAAGGGTTTTTGCTAGCGCCATGCGCGCGAGTCAGCGCGCCTTGGCGTCTTCCCAGCAACATCTCTCAGCTTTCTGTGTACAAGTGCGTATTTATAATGGTGTCCTAAGGCGGTGTGGCCAGGTTGGTGGAACTCTTCCGGATAGTATACTGTAAGGGTTACACTACAACGGGTTACGAGTACCATAATGAGTATTTCAACGGTTTAGGGTTTAAGGTTCAGGGGTTTATATAGAGCTTAGGAATTTCGTCTTTCGTGCGGGAATTTTGGGTGGGGAGTTCTACCTCCTTCTGTCCTTGTTGGAGAAGGTGTCGCCGTGGCCGGAATTCTTCCTCGGAAACTCTTCGGCTTGGCACAACAGCTACACAAGTCTCTGCTTCAGAGGGAACGCCCAAGCATGAAACCTCCAAGCGTCGTTTGGGCCTGCGCCTTCAACCCTAAAGTTTAACGCCCGAAACGGGACAGACCGAAAGATGTTCCTGAGACTCGGACAACCCTTCCTTGAGCTCGTTAAAAGTGATGATGCCATCACCATCCTGGCTCAAAGCTTGCGGGCGGCTTTAAGATCATGACAAGGGCATAACTGAGTCATGACAGTTCGACTAGAGATTGTGAAGCACTTCCATCACCAAAGGATGGAAGATCCCAACACAGTACTGGCTTTGGGGCTACACCCAAGGGGTCCTGGTCCAGCTCGGTGAAGACCTGTCGCAACCTGATTTGAATGGACTTGAAACCAGTTTACCAAGGGATCTTGGTGTCTGTAGCGGTGTTGAGCATGCGTGGGCTTATAGGCTTAAGGTTGAGCGCGAGGGTGTGGGTTTTAGGTGAAAAGGTTTGGAGACTTCTGGTCAGAGGACATTCCCGGGTCCGTGAGCTGGGAGCTTCCGTGTCACAAAACAAGGGGCTTGTGGCTTCGGGTTTAGAAGTTCTAGAATGTGCAGGGCTGAAGCCCTTCGTGCTGAGAAACACCTTGAAACAGGGCCCCCGACGCGCTGAGAGTGCCGTCGTCCTGACCGCAAGGCAAGAGCCCCATCTGATGTTCTCAGTACCACTGCAGCCTTTGAAGATGAGGGCTTAAGATCTGAGGCTTGAACCCCAGATTGCCCAGCCCTCAAACTGAGTGCACTGATCCCGGCTTGAACCCGAATCCTGCAAAAGGAGCACCCCCATCCCCGATCCACAACTCGAAACCCGTCAACAGAAGCACTCGCACCGAACACCACCGAAAGTTCAGGGCCTAGCATCTCCAAAGCCCAAACCCTAGACCCTTCAACCGGCTAAGGCTTGAGATTTAGGGTTCAGGACAAACCCCCCGGCTGATCGGAGAAACCACTGAGCTCCTGCTGTCGGGCGAGAACGTGGAGCGCTGCCTTCTTGAAACGGTGCTCGACGCCTCTGATGCGCTCCAGGAAGGGAAAGGAGCCCCTAAACCCTGAACCACAGTAACCCTTTAAGAAGGAGCCCCTTAGCGGCCCCGGCTTCCAGGCCATGAGTACTCGGGGGATCATGGGACTGAGTAAGTAAGGTTATAAGTACCAGTTACCCTAATTATAACCCCAGTTACTAAGTCCCATGATCCATTAAGTAAGCTAACACACTCAGCTGCCAAGCTCCAAGTTATGTTACCTCGTTACGTAATACTAGCTGAAGTTCCGCGATCGGCTTGATCAGGCCCTCGGCGCAGGGACGAAGACATGGAATTTCCCAACCCGCGTTTACACTTCAAGCCAGGCTTTTGGGGATGCTGTCGCTCGACGTTGCAGATTAACGACGAGTCGCCATGCAAGTTCTCACAGCTCCAAAGCCTTTTCATCAAGACACTCGTTTTTCCTAGCAATTCCAGGGGCCTGAAGAAAGCAAAGCTCTTTTCGTACCACTGCAAGTTTCACCGAGGCGTCCACTGTACCTGCGAAGATTCTCCATGACCGCCTCAAGGAGGGGAGGCCAGAATCGAGGCAAGGCTTCGGTTCCCCTAAATCCCCCTTAAGTGCCCTAAAACCCCCAACCACTCCACCGTCCCCCCTTTGGGTCGCCGACTGAGGACAGCGAAGCAGTGGGAAGGCTCCTGGCAAGGAAGACGTGACTCTCTTTGGGGGTTAGGGGTTTAGGGTTTTAGGGTTTAGGGCTTTAGGGGTTTAAGGTTCAGTGGTTTAGGGGACAGTAACCCTCTGGCTGGTCAACAACTATACTATACGCAGATAAATCGATAAACTGTTGCACCGTCTGTGGCTTCAACATACAAGTGCATAATGTACAGCTCCGACATACAAGTGCATAATATTCAGCTCTACACACACACACATAGACACGACGCACGCTTACGCACATGGCGACTCCACCTGCACATCTACACACCTGTACACCTGCACGTTTACACAGGTACGACCCAGACATTGAACATCCACCACCCATCCATCCCTCCGTCCAGCCAGGCAGCCAGCCGGCCATGCATGCGCGCATAGCATAACATGACATGGCATAACAAGGCCTGGCATGAATCATAACAACATGTAACATGACATGGCACCACAGAACATGACAGACACCAACACGGCACAACAACATGCTATGACATAACAGAACATAGCACAACGTAGTGTAACATGGCATAACATGCCACATAACATAGCATAACAAAACATAACCAGGCATAACAACAAAAGCATGACATACCAATCTGGACTTAATTCAAAATAACATACCATGACATGAAATTACTTTGCAGAGCACATCTACCTACCTACCTACCTGCCTACCTACTCCCTGCCTGCCGCCTGCCCGATCCCCTACCTACCTACCAATAGACAGATGTACAGACAGACCGATGGACAGACAGACAAGCAGACAAACGGACAGACTGACAAACAGACTTTCTCACATGGACACATAAAGGGCGCGTGTACTTGCATGTTATACGTATCTCTACAGGCCTTTCTGTGGTTACTCAGATATTACTTTGGTTACATGTTGGTCATATAAATGACAGGGCACATG
Organism: Symbiodinium sp. CCMP2592; assembly: GCA_905221615.1. Classification (NCBI taxonomy): domain Eukaryota; class Dinophyceae; order Suessiales; family Symbiodiniaceae; genus Symbiodinium; species Symbiodinium sp. CCMP2592. The sequence goes on from CAJNDT010003279.1 coordinate 176,965, forward strand.
ATGGCACAGTCAATTCTTCAAGCTGGACAGGAATCAGCCGCAGCGACATGTAATGTTGAAGCTAGATGTCGCTTCGAAAAATCAAGAACGCAGATCACCGTGGCTCACCAAGCGCCCGACGCAGAGCTGGTAAGCCAAGGGTCTCTCAACGCCTGAGAATTTGAGATGTCGATAAAAATCTTGAAGCGCGTCATCAGAAGCCCGAAGAATGATAGGACACGACCCCGCGAACATCACAAGCACACAAAAACATTCAACAGACCCCGGGTCGGGAGTGGGCAAGGCTTGTGGCTGAAGGCTTGTTGTAGTCATCGTTGTTGTGATCAGTGCTGGAAGCCGCATGATGAAGACAACGATCAGTGCCGTCTTGTTCTTGAAAGGCTCGAAAGGAATGATGAGAGGAGATGGGGCTCTGGAGGCTTTTGTGGGGCCATGAATGGATGTGGAGCGGGCAGCGAGAGAGAAAGAGAAGAAACAATCGCTCGTGCTTCCCTACTTGTAGCTTGGGGGGTTTCAGCGGAGGGGCTTCGGGTCTCAACTTGGGGGTTCGGGATTACTTCTGACCTGGTTCTGTTTCTGTGAGAGCCTCGATATGCAACAAAGCTGAAGTAAGGCAATCAACCCTCAAATAAATGTGAGTGTATCTGAATTCTACGTGGGGGGATTTCGGCGGCGATGAGCATCGGTGGTACTCAACTGAGAAAGAACAGTTGCCTCAAGTATGACCAGGCCTTAGCAACTCGAAAGGGCCTGTCAGTCCCTGCAGTGACACTCTCCCTCCTGCCTTGGTCCGTCTATCCCTACTTACCAAGTCCTCGTGTCCCTCCATGGAAGCCCCCGGTCCGGCCTCCTTCGCTGAGAGTCGCTGCTCCGGACTCTTCTGCAGGAGCTTCTTGATCAGCTCCTCCCACTGCTTTCTTGGTTCCTTATTGTAATTATAGTATAAGGGGCCCTATCCCCATCACAGTACTATAGGGGCCTAAATGATTACTGGTGCGTCTAAACGCCGAGGCCCTATGCGCGCTTCTATGACCATGATTTCACAGGCTTGAACTTTTTTTGTTCTGGGCCTCTTCTCCTTTCAGCAGTTCATTATGCCTGCGATCCCAAACACGTCGGAATCTTGTCGCTTCATACCCAAAAGAAGTTCCGGGCTCCCAACACATGGTCATGTGGCCTGCGCACGGCTACAACCTTCGAAAATTCCAACACACCTTACACGGAAACCGTACATGCGCTTTGAGTAGGCAAGTAGCATGGCCGGGGAACGACTTTAGAGACATCGATCTGAGAGCACCATTTCAGTGGAGAACCGTGCGCCGTGCCACAGGTGATGCCGGATTCCACCCGCGCCATCAGTCACCTAAATAAACCCTTTACATCCCTCTACTCTAGACACTAGACAGAACTGTGCTACACTCTTCGGCGAAGGGCCCAGGGTCGAGTTGCACAGAATTCGTGCCCATGCACTTCTTGGGACCATCTCTTCTCCCGTCTCTCACCAAGTTGTGCGAGATCAGCAGCGCTTGCAACATCTAGGAATCATGGACGAGTGTGCTACGCAGAAGGCGCATACAGGAGCAGTGGCCGGAGACTCGACGAATCCTGGGAGTTTTACCTGTTTTTGCAAGCAAGTAGGGCCCTTCTTTGTGCAACTCTGTTCGTCAAAATGAGTCTGCATGCAATGATTATAATGGTATCAGACCACCTAGCCAATCCCAAAAGGCCACAAGCCAAGATCCAGAATTTGCGGTTTAGGGTTGAGGATTCTTTCTAGGAATAGTATATCCAAAACGGAACAACCTTCAAAAAGTCCGCCGGATGCAAGTCGTCGACCGTCCTTCGCTGCTCTGGAGACGCCCTGAAAGGCTTCTGGTGGAAACGTGCACTTGGCCGTTCTGACCTGGCAGTGATCTTCTCGCCTACTTGGAGGATCATGGGACTTGGTAAGCAAGGTTACAAGTACCTTAATTGGGGTTATGAGTATCAGTTACCCTAATTATAACCCTATTTGCTAAGTCCCATGATCCTTTAAGCAGTGATCTTCTCGCCTACTGCTGCGTGCCAGAACTGGTCGCTGGTCTCTCAGGGTCCCCTGTGTGGCTATACACTTTCCGTTTAGGATTCCAGGTGTACAGTTTACACGTCCTACCGTCGGCAATCTGCTGCGAAGCAGACGGGGGTGCCTTCTGCAGGGTGGCTGTCGTACCCTCTTCCTTGAAGGGGAAGATCCCGGAGAGCAGGATATACCTCGGCCGTAGGCCATGCAGAACCGGTTTAGGGTTCAGTGTTCAGGGTTTTGGCTTTGGAATTGGGGTTAACACCGGCCATGCCCACTAGCTAAGACTTACATGCAGGCAGGACCTCAAGGAAGAGAAAAATCTAGAACCTTCTGCCACATGTTCCTCATGAGCCTGGAAGCACTACTGAGCGAGAGGCCCAGGCCAGGCTTGGACAGAAAAGTTGCGGGCCTTCTTCGGACGCTTTGCGTACTTAAACTCAGCTGCAAGTACGCAACAGTAAAGTCGCACTAGCACTGGCGATGCTAGAAGCAAGTCCATCGAATCGAAGCTTCTGCAAGCATCAAAGTAAGTTCCAAGGAGCTGCCTTTGAAAGGTCTGGACAGAGAACTGGAAGGCCCGGAGGCTGAAACACACAATCTCGGCCCTCTGCAGGACCACGCCAGCACTCCAGCAGTCGACTTTTTCGCTGTACCTGCATCGCAGGAGTCACACCGACCAAGGATTTCTTTTGCCAATGTATTCTATAAGTTGTCCTTGCTGCTATTGCTGCTACTCCTACTACCACAACCACCACCAGCACCACCACGACTACGACGACAACTACTACTTTTACTACCACTTACTGCTCACTGCTTGCTCCGTATTGATTACTGAACTACTACTACGACAACGACGACGCGCCGGCGACTACTACTACTACTACTACTACTACTGCTACTACTGCTACTACTGCTACTACTGCTACTGCTACTACTACTACTACTACTACTACTACTACTACTACTACTACTACTACTACTACTACTACTACTAGTACTACTAGTACTACTACGACTACTACGACTACTACCCCTCCTCCTGCTGCGACGACGACGACGACGATGGCGACGAACTGCAAAGATGCCATGCCTATCACCAACACCATGGCCGTCCTCGTGATGCCCAATACGGAAGATAGCAAAACAGCAACCGAACGCAAGGCAGCATCACGGTATCACTCACGCGGATGCTTCCGCGATAGGGTTAAATGCATTTTCGAAAAAAAAGAAAACGAGAAGCTTCAAAGTTCAAGGATAGATCCAGAACACCAAAACCTAGACTCGCAGAAAGCCTGGAAGAGCAACGCAAAGCAATGCGGAACTGGCCAAAACCCTGTCCGACCACCTTGATGGAGGGAACCTTAAACGCCGGCCTGGGGAATCTAGGCAGCACCTCCGGCGCCACATAGTACGGCCTGCCGCGAATCTGCAAAGCATAAACTAGCTAAAGTTCCTGATGTGCTGGGATGAAACAAGTGCTCCAATCGAACCAACAAATATAGAGTCCAACTGCGCTAGGAATCTTGGACTTTGTCGAAGTGTCTTGCAGGAACAAAGCAAAATCAATTAGCAGTAGTGCTGATGGCGCTCGTCATCACCGGTGGTATGTGAGCCGTGCAGGCTGCTGAAGGTGTCCGTTGCTATGATGAATGGGAAGAAGATCACGATGCTCGTGGTAATGACAATGATGAAGATTGATGAAACTGGTCGCGACGATAACTCTTGTCTGGCTGGAAAGGCTTGTTTGTGAAACGAAAAGGATGGAATTAAGGATGCGATTATGGTGTCATGCACAGATTTCGAGCTTAGGCTATCAGCAGTAAGATCCCGAGACCACGACAAGCAGGCGCAACCTCCCCTTCTTCTGAATGGACATGCAGGCAGCGCGTGCCGACTTTGGAGCTGAACGAAGCCACCGAATGCCGACTGGCCTGGCACAATTCAAACGATAGATGTTTGCAGGTTCTGCTTTGAAGCCTGGCATATAGGCTGCAGGAACGGCTCGAACCTTCAGAGCTGCGGAAGCGCAGCGAGTCGAGTCTCAGACTTAGGACCTGACGGTCTCTCACCCTTTGTGAAAGTTTCAGAACGTGAAAACTCTTGATGTTGGTGTGCACAGGGGCCGAAGGCCTCCAAGCTTTATAGGCAGCAGCCCACCACACAGTCCACCCCAGTATAGTCATCTAACCGTCGTCGTCGCTGTTGTTTGTAGCACTTGCTGTCGTGGTGGTAGCAGTGGCAGTAGACTGGTAGCAGTTGTCCTCGTCGTAGGACTCCTCGTCGTGGTCGTCCTGGTCATCGTCGTCGTCGTCATGGTGGTCGTGGTCGTCGTGGTCGTCGTAAAGTCGCGAAGGTCGTGGTGGTCGTGGTGATCGTGGTGGCCGTGGTGGTCGTTCGTGGTGGTCGTGGTGGTCGTGGTGGTCGCGGTCGTCGCGGTCGTCGCGGTCGTCGTGGTCGTCGTGGTCGTCGTGGTCGTCGTGGTCTTCGTGGTCGTCGTGGTCGTCGTGGTCGTCGTGGTCGTCGTGGTCGTCGTGATCGTCGTGGTCGTCGTGGTCGTCGCGTCGTGGTCGTCGCGTCGTGGTTGTCGTGGTCGTCGTGGTCGTCGTGGTCGTCGTGGTCGTCGTGGTCGTCGTGGTCGTCGTGGTCGTCGTGGTCGTCGTGATCGTCGTGGTCGTCGTGGTCGTCGCGTCGTGGTCGTCGCGTCGTGGTTGTCGTGGTCGTCGTGGTCGTCGTGGTCGTCGTGGTCGTCGTGGTCGTCGTGGTCGTGGTGGCGGCGGCGGCGGCAGTGGTGGTAACAGCATCCTTCTTCTCTCTTGGTGGTGTACCACTGCCGTCGCAGGGCAACGTGCTACATGTTTGAAAATCTTGCTCACCGCAAGCTTGGCCGTGCCTCGAAATGTGCAGCAATGCCGAAGTCAATGATCTTGAGAACGTTGTCTGGAGTGGGTGCTGGAGGGGTTTCCGAGTTTACGGGTGCGGACGGGGCCTCGAGGTTCTACATCTGACATCAATTCCAGACCCATGACGTGACACACAATGGGGCGATTTCATCACTAGCAGGCTATGGAGTCAAATGCGGAACCTGAAGTCGGAAGGTGCAGACCACAGTCCCCACAAAAGCGTCATGAGCGGTGACACGATCACGCCATGGTCTGTGATCATCACCATCACGGTCACAAGGCGAAGAACAGCAGCACCACAAGTACTGTTCTGGCACTGAGAAGCTGAAAAATCGCAACAACACTTACACATCGACTGATGAAAAGAGTAGTGGTACCAGCACCAACAACAGTCACTGTCATCTGCAACATCACCATGAAGATAGAAATAAGAGCAGCACTAGGAAGAAGCCGATCAGACACGACGACGGCGATAATGATCAGATGCAACGACCTCGATCATACCACCTCTTGTGCAAATGCTGTTCTTCATGGCGTCACAACCCTGAACCTATCAACCTGCCACCCGCAAGCCCGACACTGCACCAAAACTCCCTGAGCACCCTACACCCTAAACTCTAAACCCTAAACTTTAAACCGTAAAGCCAGTCTAAACTTTAAACCCTAAACATCTCTAAACCCTAAACTCTAAACCGTAAAGTCTCCCGGACAGCTCCTTTGATCGGCGCTTTCTTCAAGAAGAGGAAGTTTTCCTCGAAGGCTCAAAGACAAAGCACATCTCCACGGGCCCAGCATGATAAGAGTTCTAGTCTTAAGAAGAAAGGATTCATATTACTTCGTATTCATCACCATAATAATTGGCTGTCAGCAGCTTTTTGCCTTTAAGCACTCGAGCTTCGGTTACGCAAGCTTTTCTGCCAGGGCAAGGGCTTCCCAAAACTTCCAGTTGCTTGGGGCGTGAAGCATGAAAAATCTGAAGTATATGTCACGTCTCTGGTGACTTCAACTTGGGCTTTTGGGATGAGCTTCGGCTTGGAACTTGCTCACATCACCGTAACTATCAAACCGGCAGCTCTGCTGCCGTTATGATACCAGTACTCCCTTCGTGATATTGTCATCACAAGTACTGATAAGTACAATATCAAAGCCAAGCCCTCTGAGCTCAAAGCGGGCTTCAAGTCGCGGTGGCAGACTCCATTCTGCGGGGGCAAGTTCGGTCCAGAGCTTTGTGGACTTCGGGGTTAGGGCTGAGGCTTTACATATTCGGGGTGTTGGCTTGAACACAAAGACTCCGTCGAACTGAGCAGCCAGGTACAGCTTCGGGCTCGAGCGCCTTAGGAGATGCCCTCAGCTGCTTCTCTGTGCCTCATGCATGTACACCATGGCTTTAAAGATCTGCTGCATGATGATGGCCTGGGAACACACAAAGGGGGGAGATTTAGCAGTAGTAGTAGTAGTAGTAGTCGTCGTCGTAGTCGTAGTCGTAGTCGTAGTCGTAGTCGCAGTCGCAGTCGCAGTCGCAGTAGCAGTAGCAGTAGGAGTAGTAGTAGTAGTAGTAGTAGTAGTAGTAGTAGTAGTAGTAGTAGTAGTAGTAGTAGTAGTAGTAGTAGTACTGTAGTAGTAGTAGTAGTAGTAGTAGTAGTAGTAGTAGTAGTAGTAGTAGTAGTAGTAGTGGTAGTAGTAGATTGCATCGACCGACCGAAGTCCGTGCATAGTAGTAGTAGTAGTAGTCGTCGTCGTCGTCGTGGCAGTTGTAGCAGCTGTTGTTGTTGTTGTAATAGTAGCAGTACAAGCAATAGTAGCAGTAGTAGCAGTAGTAGTAGTAGTAGCAGTAGTAGTAGTAGAAGCAGAAATTGGTAGTCGGCTCGTCCTTGTCCTCATCATGGTAAAGGCAGTGTGTAGAATATAAGAAGGAGCAAGTAGAATGTAGAACGTCTGGTGGTGGTGGCCGTAAGAGCAGGAGAATCAAAAGCAGCAGTGGCACAATTCCGGTACTCACTGCCTGGAGCTCGCCAGCTCTCTTATACTTCTGGCAAGCAGAGAAGCAAGCGCAACCTGAACAATTACAACTTCAAGCGCCTTACAGGCAAAGTGCGAACATTGTCAACACGAAAACCATGAGACGTCGACTCTTCAGCCAAGTATCCACGAGCAGGAACCACAATGAACCCCAAATAAGACCCTAAACTTACCCTACTCCCTAGACACCGGCCCAGCGCAGCAATCCAGGGCCGCGGCTGCATCTGCCTCGGACATCCTGCCCTGGAGATTTGGCAGCTTTAGGCATGAGATGAGGGTAAGATCCAGGTCCAGGAGCAAGCAAGTCCCCAAATTCCGAACTCACAATGGCATCGCATAGCATCAGCATCGCGCCGCAGCCGGGCTCTGCTGTGTGGTCAAGCGCCTCAACACCCCAAGGGCAATCACGTGCACCTGCTCCAAGATGGCATCGAAGAGCTCTCCGCCCTTGCAGCACCTGAGACACAAAACTCAATCATGGGTGCTTCTCAACACAGTGCGATTGTGCTTGAAAGCACCACGGAGAGTACCAGATTTATCATCCCTAGCGCTTGATGCTGGAGCAGTGCTGACAATCGCTGAAGGTGGATTGTCGCCGGTCTTTTTATCTGACGATGGATCTGCTGCCACGCGTTACGTGCAGGATCACTGTGAGAGAGGTCAGCGCCGCTTGAGATCAGTGGTTGAGGTCAGTGGGCCCAAGCCTGGTTCTTAGATTTGGCAGTGCTGTCAGGCCGCTGACATCAACAGGTGCAGACTGGGAGCCTATCCCCAGTAACGTGCCGGCATCCACAACACAAAAAACGCACCGCTCGAAGCCTTTTGCACATCCTTTTGGATCCCCCCAAGTATGCGGCCGTCCCGATCGGCCATGACCGAAAGTCTCCGGGCCAGTTCGCGGACGAGAACGCACACTCACATGCAATTCTGACACAAACCTCGCCGTGTCGATCTCTTTGATACTAGTCTGCTGCGTAGTCTCCTCATAAATGTGAGTCCTCGCCATCGGGTGACATGTTTCTTGCATGCTGGAAGTTTTGAACCTGTCTGGGTTCCGTCAAGAGCCTTATGCTTCGGCATGTTTGACTCCTCCTTCACACCCCAAACCAGCAGGGTGCTTCAGGGCCTTGCCCCAAGTCCCAGCAACCCCCGCTCATCCCTGAGACTGCACAAACCCGCGAGGCCCCTAGCAAACACTCCTGCAAAAAAATCCGTGTTTCAATGGCCCCGTGTATATCTACACTAGCACGAAAAGACAAGTCCTGACAAGAACCCAGAAGCCGAAGATCCCAACTGAGTTGCGAGCTCCATTATCAAATAAATCTGCTTGGAGTCCTCGAAATACTCAAAGACTTTGATGATGTTCCTCAGGGAAGGGAGGTTGACGATTTGTGCCTGGCTGCCAGGTGATGAAGCAGAAAAGGTGTGTTAGAAAGAAGGGCCAAAGCCTGCTGGAGATCAGTCTTGGGGCCTGTCCGACACTGAAGGCAAATCTCGAACTAATCAAGTTGTCTATCTGGTTCAAAGGACACCTTGATTGCCAACAGCCTGGTTCTGAGGGTCTCAAAGCCCCAAAGCCAATCGATTCTGAGCGAGATGCGGATGATCCATGGAGAACATGGTCTTGATCTCGCGCTCCAGCCTGCGTGCCGTCCGAGAGCGGGGCTTCATGCTCGAGCGGGTGTCCAACAGTGATAGCCCTTGCAGTTGGAGCAGTGACACAGGGCCAGCAGCACCGAGGAGCAGGAGCAGTGGTAACATCAGCTCCACTTAAAGCATCATGGGACTTAGTAACTAGGGTTATAATTAGGGTAGCTATACTTATAACCCCAATTAAGATACTTAAAACCATACTTACTAAGTCCCGTGATCCTCCTAGCAGCAGTAAGATGACAGAAACGACATTGGCGGGTGGCAACGGTTCTTGGCATGGCACAGTGCTGACAACAGTGATGATAGCGATGATACCGAGAAGATGATGAGGGGGAGGAGTGAGGAACATCCGCACGATTCCTCACGGTTCCTCACGACATGATGGCAATATTAACAATGGCTTCTCTCTCTTTCATCTGGATCTGAATTCGTACGTGAAACCGACCCTCCAAGCGGAAAATCACAAGAAAGGAAAGTCACAGTATCGGCCTGTCATACTTGGGTACGCGGCTCTTGACGATGATCTTCAAAGCCTGGCGACCCAGTAACACTCCCGCCGCTACTACCATCACATCTACGAACAGTCTAGGGCTCATCTTGGGCGACTTGAACACGAACCCTAAACCCCGAGCAACAAGCTCAGATGCAAAGCACTTAAAGGATCATGGGACTCAGTAACTAGGGTTATTATTAGGGTAACTATACTTATAACACCAATCAGGGGCTTATCACCTTACTTACTAAGTCCCATGATCCTCCAGGCATCATTACTTTGCCACTTCGTCTTGCATGGTCCGAAACCCTGAACCCTGAGCCGCCGAGCCTCAAACCCTGCAAGTGTGCTTTTGCAGGGGAACTCGGCCGAGTTTCGGCGAGCTCCCCAAAAAGACTCAAGGGGGTACTTGCAGGATCATGGGACTTAGTAAGTAAGGTTTTGAATATCTTAATTGGTGTTTTCAGTATAGTTACCCTAATTTATAACCCTAGCTACTAAGTCCCATGATCCTTTAAGTATCGCAAATGCGCCGGAGCGAGAAGCGTGCTGGAACGGCCCGATCGACGCCCGAGAGCTTCTCCTGCGCACGACCTCAGCGTACGTTGGGATTGGGGTCCGAAACTCTAGCATGCTTTGGAGCCTTAGCCTGAAGCGGCAAAGCTGGCGCATAGCTGAGTCCGCGGCAGACTTTGGCGAAGCCGCCCTCGCCCAGAACGTCACTGCAGCGTCCGAGCATGGAGGAATGGTTCTGGGTGGGGATCGTGGGTTCAGGGTTTGCTGCTCAGGGCAGACTGGATTGAATGACGAAGAAGCGATGACTATGCCATCACGGCAAGCATACAGTACGGACGACATCACACCTAGACGTGAACACCGCGCTTGGGACACTGTTGAAAAGCTACACCGCATCAAGCTGCAGCTGAAAGACAAAAGATGTCTATAAGAGCCGCACTGCTCATCGAACTCAAAGCGCTCACGCACATCCTGCAGACAAGTGAGGCAGTCAGGCAGCAACGATGTTCCTCCAGTGATAGTGACAGTCGCATGGCTAAACGTCAGCAGAAGAACGAAACCCTCGTCCTGTCGAAGTGACACCGCATGTCCATGTAGACAAAATCTTGAGACATCCTCTATATACACACATATATACGTATGTAAGTTAATATGACATGTGCCAAACATAGAGAAGAGAAAACTTTCCTCTGGACCAGCCTTGCCAGCATTTTCCACGAAATAGACCTGCACAAAGCTGGCGAAGGTCAACAGTCAGACGAAGGGTTTCGCAAACAGAGGGCTTCGCATGTATAGGTGTACCTAAGGTAAAGAAAGGGGGAATCTCAGTTTTCATCATCCTGAATCCATATTCCAACTTCTGGGCTTCACTGTGGGGCTGCGGGTTGAGAGTTTAGGGTTTACGACGTGATCCAGGGCTACGGTTATCACGGATCGGCGCACATTCATGCATCTGCATGCCTGCATGCCTTCATGCATTCGCACATTCATGCAGTCTTTCATGCATACACACACATACATACATACATGCATACATTCATTCATTCATACTTGTATATGTTTGCGGCCTGTTCTGGCCAGTGCATATTGAATCTTACTGGCCTTGATAATTCTTCTCGTGCTGTTCGCTTCTGCCGAGCGGCTTTGGGCTTTAGGCCTAGGGTTTGGAGTGTAGGGGTCGGGGTTTGGAGTTTGGAGTGGAATGCTCAGAGTTTCGGAGCTCCCTTCAGACTCAGCGCCCACGCCTGACAGATACCAGCCCTCGAGCCCCTAAACTGAAACCTCAATGGCCCGCAATCCTAACGCTTAAATTCTTATACATCACCCCCCAAAAAAACTTAGTTGAATGCGAGGAAGGGACCTTCTGAGTCGGCCCCCGTCGGTGACCCTGCGCAGCATTTGGGCTTCAACTGGGAGGATTACGGGACTTAGTGAGGAAGGTTGTAATTGCCGTAATTGGGGTTATAAGTATAGTTACCCTACTTATGACCCTAGTTACTAAGTCCCATGTTCCTTTAAGTAGTCTGTGGCAGCGGCTTCTTGTGGCGTGTTTCGGGCTGGTAGATATCTCGGGGTTGACGACATGGCACCAAGATCAGGAATCAGGGACGATTGCACCACATGGTCTCGATGTCCCGTCCCGGAAGCATCTTGAGATTCACTTTTGAAGTTCCAGACACATTGAGCAGAGCCTACCTCGGCATGTTTGGGATGTGCAAAGGCGCATTCCGTCGGGAACGACTTGACGGTCGCAGTCTGAGAGATCCAACTGCCCTCCCTTAGCAGCAGCCCATTCGTGTGGCAACAGGCAGCAGCAGCAGCAGCATCATCGTCATCACCTGCGCAACCACCAAAACTACCACAATCGTGGTTGGGTCGTCAGAAGAAGAGCACTTGCAAAGAACCACATCCCTTGCAGTGAACACAGCTCGGCGCACTCGATGGTGGCTGTCACCACAGTTGAACCAATAGCAGTACCTGTCGAGGCTGGCAGCCCGTGAAGATGTCATGCCATGGTCTGCGCAAACAATCTTCAGACAGCACGAAAACAACGGCGGGACAGAACTGCCGTGGCGTTGCCTGGCACAACAGCTAGCAGGATCCCCACCTTGGATATGCAATCGTGTGCGAAGCAACAACAACCGCTCACATGTTGGGCCAAGTAGTCTCAGCTTCGGTTCCCAACCGAGGGTGTGAAGACCGAACACTAGAAGATCAAAATATGCCGCGCCACTCTCCACCGCCAAGCTGGAGGTCTCAGAATCGCTTGCCTGGCAGCAAGAATAACCTTCAGAATAACTCCCAGCTTCACTGCCGTATCACACGTCCTGTCAAAACTGCGAGAGAGCACGATTGGTCCCAGTGAAGTACTGACTAATGCCAAATTCGTCGCACCAGCACAGACCCTCAAGCGTTGATGTTACTGCAACAAGGAGCTGACGATCAGCAAGGAAACGCCTCAACACGCCACACCCTCAATCCTGGGCAGTGGATCCTAAATCTTTCACCACTCTTTCGACTCTTTCACCGCCCGAAACCCTAAACCCTATACCCCCTCCCCTAAACCCTAAACCCTGAACCCTAAACCCTCTACCTGAAACCCCGACTTGGTGCCGAATGCTCAAAACCTGAGCGCCTGGGACTCCGATGCGCTGGACTCTTCGCTTTCGTCTTCGCACTGGCACGGTCTTTTGGGATTTAGGGTTTCGGGTTTCAGGGTTTCGAGTTAAGGGGTTTCGGGTTTGAGGGGTTTAGGGGTTTAGGGTCTCGAGCTTTGGGATTTAGGGTGCTTGGCTCAGGATTCAGGATTTATTGTTTCACATATTTTGTTTCGCACAAGGGTAAGGGGCGAGGCATGGCTCGTCGGGCTCAGGTTTTCGAGGCCCCCCGTTAAGTTGTGGCTTGTGTTCCTTTCAACGGTGCCTGCGATATCGGCTTGTGGCCACAGGCGCCCATTGCTCAGGCAGCAATCTCTGTGAACACTTGGAACAAGGGTTGAAAGTCTAGCCACTCCAAAGTTCTGGTGGCAGATGTCTGAACTCCACTTGGCTCCATCGTCTGATGGGTGCGGGACGAGAACTCAGCTTCTGCTTTACCATGGCAAAGGGCCCAGCTGAAACGGCTGCGCGGACCCGGGCACTCATGTGAGAGGGACCCTTATAGGGGGGACGGGGGAGGGAGGGTAGGGGTCTTTTCCTTCCGAAACAGGCGTTGTCAAGTCCTTATTACAGCAGGTGTTAAGCCCCCCCCCACCCCCCTCCCCCCTACCCCCATAAGGGTCCCTATGCTTATGACAAGGAGCATGGGAAAGGGTCCACTGTACCCAGGCCGGGCTCCTCGATAAGGTGCCGTGAAGATCAGCGGCAATTCTTCTAGGAATTATGGGGTCCAGAGCAGGAGGAGGAGGAGGAACAAGAAGTTCGCAACTTCAAGCAGCTCACAGACACTCAAGATGTGTGCATTCGCACTGAGAGGCTGGCGTGTGAACGTTCAATGAAGCAACAACCTTTATAGTCGCTCTTGCTCGAGGCATTCTCATTCAATGTCACTGCTCTATGTTGCGGAAGGGAGCAAATCGTATTTCAAAAGACCGGAAGCAAGTCAACACACCAAAGCTGAAAATTGTGTTTACGACCCCAAAAGGCCAAACCCCAAAGGCATCCCAATGGCCTGTTAGCCTTGCTATCTTCCAGACCTCTCCCACGACAGAAAAGCCGCGCCCACACCTTAATGAAAGCATGATGAACACAACGAGATGCTCTCTGCATCATATCGCGTATACCCATCTAGCCAACTAGCTACCTTAGAGAGACATGCGAGTTGTGCATTAATACGATTGTCGTCATCGGCGATGGACTGCCGATGGTTTTGGATTTTGACGCTACTGATGATGGTGATGGTGATGGTGATGGTGATGGTGATGGTCATGGTCATGCTGATGGTCATGGTCATGCTGATGGTCATGGTAATGGCACTTCTTGCTACTAGCGTTGCTATTTAACCCTTGAAAGACCCAAGCGTCATGTTACAGGCCGGCATCCGCTTTTGGTCTGACTCTGCCGGAGGAGGCTGTCGCAGCCGGAACTCGGATTGAATCCTTCGTTGCACAACGTAATCTGAAAGGTCCAACTGTCCACTGGACTGTCCATGGAAGGATGTAGCGCTTCAAAGCCAATGTGCTTCATCCAACAAAACGCTTGTGGATCGTCCCTATCAAAGCGAGCAGCTCGGACCTGGCAAACAATCTTCGTTGAACCAAGCTGGTGCTATGTGCAGCCGGACAACAGAACTACAAAATAGACTCGCGAGCGTAAAGTCTCAGATCATGGAACGTGAGTGCTGAAGAGTCTGGCTTCGCCAGAACTCATGCAATTCAACTAAAAGACTTTGGATCGGACATTAAACAACGACACGACTGGTGGTCATGCCTTCAGGTCCAATGGATACCGGATGCACTTTTTCTGAGGTCTTGTCAAGCTTGTTGCTGCTGCTCATGCTGCAATTGCAAAAAATTACGACTACGACGACAACTAAGACCACTGCTACTGCTGCGGCTGCTACTCCTTTTTGCTGCTGCCGCTGCTGCCGCTGCTGCTGCTGCTACTACAACTGCTCCTAACTCCGGTCCTTAAGGGGGGGTGGTTCAAGAGGGGAGGGTACAAGGGATCCTTACAAAACCTTAAGGGCACCTTAGGGAGCACGAGAGAGAACTAGGGATTAGTAATTAGCAAGTTATCTATCCACCTTAGAGCCCCCTCCCATAAGGATACTGTAAATTCTACTGCGGCTGCTACTGCCAGTAGGTCAGTAGGACTACTCCTACTAGTTATTATTCCTTCTGCCCCTACTACTCCTACCAATTGTAGGACTCCTACTACTACTCCTACTACTCCTACTGGTCCTACTACTTCTACTTCTCCTACTACTCCTACTACTACTCCAACTACTACTCCTACTACTACTCCTACTACTACTCCTACTACTCCTGCTACTGGGATGCTCCTACCACTCCTACTACTCCTTTTCCTACTACTCTTACTCTAACTACAACTACAAAATCTACGACTACCTCTACTACAACTACGACCACGCCACTACCACGACCACGACGACCACGACCACAACGACCACGACCGCGACCGCGACCACGCCACTACCACTACCACGACCACGACCACGACCACGACCACGACTACTACTACTACTACTACTACTACTCCTACTACTACTACTGCAAGGGCTACTGCTACTGCTACTGCTACTGCTACTGCTACTGCTTTCTTCCGAACGCAGCAAGAAGATGTCTCGCTTGGCGGTCCAAGTTTTGGGGCAGGATCTGCATCCCGGCGCTTTCGCGCACTCCACCTTCTGTGAAGTCCAAAATGTTCTACGACGCTCTCCCGGCCCGAGGGCCCCAAAGAAGAGAGCGCCGTGGTCTGTGTAGAGTGCCGGAGTACGTTGAGCAAAAATCACACACAACTGTACAAGTGTGAGGAATGACCTGACTATGCTGTTCGGCATTGGCACAGACTGGGGCACTTATAACCCAAATTAGGGACTAGTGGCATCAGGGCAGTGCACATACAGAAAGGCATAACAATTGGTATAAATGTGAAACCACTGAGTCTCGCTGCAGATGCGGCTTGCGGGTACAGCGTCCTGAGTGAGAAGTTGCATGCTGCTGTCAAACAGCACCGCCCTATAGTGCCCCGAGCTCGCATCGGAGCCTTCATGCACCAATGCTGCTGCAAGTCGGAAGGAGACCAGCTCAACTTCCAGCGCATTGGGCTGCCGCAGATCGTTCTGGAACTTGGGAATTACAACCCGTGGTTCGGGAACTACCCTAGCAGAGGTTTTACCTAGGGAGTCGGGGTGACCTACGCCAAAACGATTGACCTGTAGCAGCAAGACAGGCGGAACACTAAGCAAGCCTTGTCGCCCTTCCTGATGCTGGTGCCATGCATCGACTAGGCTTTGTAGGCTAATGTGGGGCAGTGAAGTGGGTCTTAGGGGATCAGGCAACCACAAAGGCCAAGTATTACCATCTTCAATCTTAAGAATTTGGTTATCTTGCTCCAGTCGTGACTCCCAGTGGCATTCAACTGCATCCGAAAGCAGCGAAGGTCGGAGGAACCGAAGATAGTCAACTATGTCATGCTGTTGCGTGGGAGACTGCCAGCCTATGTGGATTGCTCTCCAAGGTATTTGCTGCCAGAGATGAATCACACCTTTCCTCCGTTTGAGGCTTGCAAGAACCGCAAGCAGGCGCGTGCCAAGCAGGCCCTCACTAGAGCTCCGAGTCATCCCTTGCATAAGCAAACAATGCACCCAGGCAATGGCAAGAAAGGAGGCATTGCTGTAGCAGAAGTTACTGGTGTTCCCTAGTGCTAGGCTCCTGACAGTTCCTCGAGAATCTTCTGCAGGTTCTGGGCGAGCATGGAGCGGCCTAGGCGTTCTTGGCGCATGCTCAGCGCCACTGCTCTGCAGGCTCCACTGTGGCTCAGTCGAGCCAGGATGTTCCATGCCCGATCCGCCTCCGAAGTCCGGAGGCCCACCTCCAGCATCATGGGAACGATCTCCCCGGGATTCTGCAAGGCCCTGCGTCGGGCCGCGTGGAACCGCAGCGTGGTCAGCGGCAGCAACACCAGGTCCTTGAGCTCCAGGAGCATTTCGAGGGTGCGCTCCAGTGTCATTGGGTCGCGGTCCTTCTTGATCTCGAGCTTCTGCTCCTCCCGGTTGTACTGGAGATAGGGTACGTTGCCGGAGCTGTCCAGGATAAGCATTTCCCGGGCATTCTGGCGCGATTCCTCCGTCTGGGGAACCGCCTCCATCCTGGTGTACCAGACCTCCACGAGCTGGTGCAGGAGAGCTGACCGCATGGGGAGCGTGAGTTGCTCCGGTGTCTGCTCCTTCTGCTGCGTCCAGGCTTCTGCCGTCCTCTTCAAATCCGGGACAATGGAGAGGAGTCCCTTCGCTTGGCAGAAAAGAATAAATCCCTTCTCCGAGCGGTCGATCGACTGTTGGTCCTCGTGACGAAGAACGAGGCGAGCCATCGAGGTGCAGAGCTTGGCCAATTGGGCCGTTTCCTTGTCCTGGCCCTTGTCCCATGACTGCTTGCTCCAGTAGTCGTTCTTGTGGCTTCCCCAGCCGGAACCATCGGTGGAGTGTCCCCCTTTGTAGTTGGTCTTCGGCCACTTGTTGGGGCCCTTTCCGTGACCGTTGCCGTTGCCGGATGGGGTCTCCTTCTGCTGCTCGGTGTGGTAGCCGCGCTTGTGGTCCCGGTTGCTGGTGTCCATTTGCGACGGCGTCGGCGCTGAGGGGGCTGAAGGCTCCGAGGTGTTCTGGCGTTCCTCCTCCTGCTGAACTTGCTGCGCTCCCGCTCCCAGGTTGCCGGTGGGGTTGGCCTTGGCCATGCTCTGGATCATCGCCATCTGCTTCTGGGCAGACAACAGCTCCGTCCCGGGCTCGTCCTGCAGTTCCGCCTCCATGCCGGCCATTGGTTTCCTGCGAGGCTTGAAAGGCTTTGTGCATAAGGATTAAGAGGCCTGTCCGGATGAGTGTGGGACAGGACTGCACATGCTTAGCCCTGCTGTGGTGATGCACACTGAAGTCCTGGCGGCACCACTGACACGGGCTGAAGACTGTGGCTCTACGCTCTGCTAGCCAGCTCGGCAGCTCCTTGAGGACGGTGCGCAAAGCAGGATGTTGCACACTGACATGCCTCGTGAGATAGTTGGGCTTTGCAAGCCACTGATTGCAAAGCATGCAGTGGTTCTGATCGCTCGCCCTAAAGTGCTTCGCAACTGACCTCCAATCCGTATGCGATAAAAGCTGAACGAGATCGGCTGACAGCAGGCACCATAGATCACTCAGGGAAGCAATGGCCGTGACTGCAGGATCCGAAGGTGTGCAAATCCGAGTAGATAGGGATGGCACGGATGCATTTGACGCTGCTGAACTTTCCATTTTGTCCGATGCCTGCTGTGACTGACTGTGTAGCACAGCAACACTTGCGCTCAAAGTGCTGACAGAAGGACGGCCAGGAAGTGAAGTTCCACTGGCAGTGCTTACAAGTGGGAAGGCCATTCAGGGCATGACACATGTAATCAGTACGCATCTGTTGTTGTGTACGCTTTGGCGTGGGTAGGCTTACTGCAACTTCGTCTGTTTCGGGCTTGGGATGTTTTAGTGCGCAATGAACTCTGACTGCTTTGAGGGAATCAAAGTAGAGCCCGCAGTGCGGACATGCCTGTGGCTCCACATGATGCGCTATTGCAACTAGATGCGCCTGGGTGTCAGCCGGGTGTGACAGCATTGGAAGAACGGACGCCTGCGTGTCTTGTGTTTGTTGTGAGAAGTAATGGTCCAGGGTCTGCCATCTGGACTGAACCCGCGCAGGTTGCAGGCACACCATGACACCGCAACGGCAATTGTGCAGTCGCCGCAATGCCCTTTGGGCAAGATCCTTAAGGGGGTCCATGACGGAAAGCTTATCAAAAAGTACTTGTGCAGGCTCCCTGGTAAGATGTACAGGTTCTTTGATGACCATCCGCAGCTGCCTAGCTACAGTTTTGCTGATAAGAACCGAACCAGTCCCCGAGGACACAACACAATCCAGTCCATACATCAAACTGGCATATGCACATGCACGCCAAACCTCCAACTTGAGGGCACGAGTAAGGCCGACGCTGCGCAGTGAAGGCAGGAGTCGGTTAAAGACGTTCCAAGATTGCCGAACCCTATGTTTGATCGTAAGAAGTTCAGAGCAGGTGTAGCTCAGCTGACAGCCCAGATAGGTGTGCTGTTCAACTACAGGAAGCTCTACTTGTCCGGATTCGGTCGCAATCTTGATGACCCTGCCTTTGCCATGCTTGCGAGACACATGTTCCTTGATGATTCGGTTGGCTTGGCTGCCTTTAAGCTTGATAAGTATGACTGTTTTGTCCAAGCTCGGCTGCATCCCAAATTCATGCAAAACATCCAGCACAAAACCGACCAATCGCACCGCTCTAACTACATCCTCTGGCTTATTGATGACCCATTGAAAGAGCCAGTCGTCGGCAAACGCTGACAGTTCCTCTGGCTTAAGCTGTTCCAGAAGGCGAACCATGACCACCGCAGTAAACATGGACCACAGGGTGGGTGCAAGCCCACACCCTTGGCGTATACCATTCTCTGTGTCAATGGTGGTTTTGTGCGGGCCGAAGGAAAATTGCATTTGCGCATGCGAATGCAGGGACATTATTGTCCACACCAGCGCTGGATCGGCTTTGGAGTTTTGTAGGGCCGTCAAGAGATGGGCTCGGGGCATTAGGTCAAACGCTTTACGCAGATCTACACTTAATGTGATGCCACCTCTGCAGGGCAGGACGGTGTGCCCCTGGTATCGGGTTTGTGGTGTGGCTGTCTGCGCGCGCAGAATGGACTGAACGTGGCAGCAGTGCGTGAACGCTCGATCCAGCGCATCCTGAGCCGATCTGTTCTGCAGGTAGGCGAATTGAGGCAACTCCGACAAGACTGCGTCCGCTGCTGGCTGCAGTCTCTGCTTGAGAATAACAGCGATTGCTTTGGCAACTGGATGCAAAAGGGAGATGGGTCTTAGGGATGAGGGACTCGGTGGTTTGCCGGGCTTTAGTAAGAGAAAGATGTCAGCAATGTGCCAACCATCAGGCGGGGGGTGTCGCATATCAGCCAGCCAGCTGTTAATTTGCACTGCAATGTCAGGCGCCATCAAGTCGGCCGCCTCTTTCCACAGCACCGCAGGTGGGAGTGAAGCGGGCACCGCTTTGCCCGACGGAAGGCCTTTGAGGGCAGCTGTCACTTCCTCTGGTGAAAACTGTAATGGCGTAGAGGGCGGGGTTAGGGAAAAGTGTGGCTCATCGGATCTTGACACTGTATGATAAAGCTCGTGGAAGTAGTCGCGTACACACCCAAGGCTCTCTAAAGGACTACATGGTAAACCCTTCGCAGTACGTATTTGAAGCTTCCGTCTGGGCGCAGGCGGCGCCAACACTCGCAGCAAACGGAAAACGCAAGTGAGGCTCTGAGGCTGCGCAGCGGCGTCTTGCAACAGTTGCGTTACCACCATCTTTTTATGTTGTCTACATGCGGTGCGTAGGTGTTTCTGTAGTCTTTGTAGCCTGGCGTGTGCTAGCCACAGACGCATGTGACATCGCAAGCCACCTCGCTGCTGCATGCGTGACACTCGAGCTCGCCACTGCCAGAGAGCGGTGATGGTGGGTGATTTAAGGTCAGGCATAGCCAGGTCGGGTGGGCGGACTCTGTGTCTAGTTTCTACACTCTGGGCACGAGCTAACTTCCAAGCTTCGGTAATAAGATGATCCGGAGATGAAGCTCTTGTATTTTGCTGTAAAGATTCAAGTGCAAACTTAAACTTGGTCATAATGTGCGGGTCTTTTCGCTGAAGATCAACTACAGTTTTCCTAGGAATTGGCGGGGGTGTCGTAGGGCA
This sequence comes from Symbiodinium sp. CCMP2592, assembly GCA_905221615.1. NCBI lineage: Eukaryota > Dinophyceae > Suessiales > Symbiodiniaceae > Symbiodinium > Symbiodinium sp. CCMP2592. Next base: position 197,079 of record CAJNDT010003279.1, read on the forward strand.
AGGCGGCCTATGAGGTAGAGGTATGCTTCCCACTAAGGGCAGGTGACGCATGCCAGTCACCGGGACAAAGGGCAGAGTCACAGGCTTGGTTTGCCTAGCCTCTTGATCACACTGCTGTCGATTGACCATTGCGAAGTCAATTTGGCTGTGACCTTTGTCCGAGGCGGGCAGGTACGTGCAAGAGCGTCGCCCTTGCCAGGACCAGGTGTTCAGGGCAACCAGGTCAAACTGCTCTAGTGCGGATTGTAGCATACTTGCATCACTGGCATGCGCGCTAATGTGCTTCGCAACACCATGTCCTACTAAGTTTTGATGGGGTTGCAGACTACAGTTAAAGTCTCCCAAAAGCAACAGTTGGTTACGCTTTGGTATGCTGTTCAATAGGGTGACAAGCTTGGCCCAGACCTCTGCCCTTTTAGCCAGGAGAATGTCCTTACTACGTTCGTGGGCTTGTTTGTTTTTGGCAATGGACCACGCATGTTGATAAAGAACAATTACGTCAGTGCAAGGCTCAGTGGCTGTCAGGCGGATGTGCAGCAATCTACCAGGAATGACATCTTCGTAGAATACGCTGTGAGGGGGATGCTGGGTACGATCGATCAGGGCCAAAAGGCCCGCTTCAGACTTAGTTCCTCCGCTGTGTACAGCAGAGAAGCGTCCAGTTTGATATTCAAGTGCATTCCGCCAGTGCGTTTCCTGTATGACAGCTAGCTGGATATGCGCAGCCTCCGGCAGTGTCAACCACTGTTGCACTTCTGCATGCCTATCCCGGGTGAGACCTGAGGCGTTCCAAGAGAGAAAGTGTAGTCGTTGCGGGGCGGCTTTGGGCTTCACAGGTTTACGATCCTTAGGAGGTCGTTCTTCATGTTGGGTGCCTAACTGCTGTGCACTGAACCATTTGCCTCTGTACTTGGTGCCGCCATGCATGGCAGCCCTTTTCTGGGCTCTGCGAAAGGCCCTCTTTATGGCAGGCTTCCTTGGCACTGAGGGGTTGTCGCCGTTGGGGTTCGTCTGACCCTGAAGTCTATCGTTGCGGGTTTCCGGGACTTCAGAGAGTTCCAGGCGTGGATTGCTCTCAACCCTCGTGTCTGTAGCTCTGGCGGCTAGTCCTAACTGCAAAGTGTAAAATATGGTAATCCAGAAAAGCAGAAGACGAAGCCAGTTACCAAAGCTACCCTTGGACTTGGGACCAAGGCGGCCATTGTTAGGGTTCCTAGGGGTTTTGTAAGGTTGGTGCTCAGGGTGAGTAGGTGGGCAGTGTGAGGCAGTGCCACCGAACTTTGACAAGCCTACGTTGCCTAGGCGCAAAAGAACTGTACAGAAAAACTCACCGATCAGAAGCCCAGGGCTCAGCAGTCGAGCGAGGAGGCAGAGTAGGGCAATTTGTGCCGGCAGGCCGGGGCCTCGAGCACGTCGCCGTCGCGATCCGCTGGCCTTCCATTTAGGCCGAGTCGGTCGCAGATGCTTTCCCAGATCAGTCCGTGCTGGAGCCGGCTGCTCCACTGGTTGATCGCGCTGCGGCTGGCTGAACCTCATCTGGCAGGTCGGCGTCATCGGGAAGTATTCCCAGTGAGTACCGAACAAACCACTGCTGAAAGGCACGTTGTCCATCCATTCCGAGCAGAGGGAATAGGGCATACATGGCAGGGACATACAGTTTGTTCTCCAGTAGCTCCAAGAGCCGGGCCATGAGCGTACGGGCTCGGTGTCCCACAATGCCCCTCTGCAAGTTTGGCTGGGCCAGTCGGCTGAGGTGCTGGAAGTATAAGTGTTTCGGAGGATCGGCAGAGGCTCCGGTGGAGCATATCCAACCTTTATCGTTTTCTCGCACTCCTTGGTCAAAGAGTCCTCCCAAAAATCCATACTCCTCATGTAGCCTTTCGAACTCCTGCTGTTCCATCTGTGGCGCCAGGATGGCATATACATCTCCGGGTTCAAGATGCTGCCAGTTGCGTCGCTGTGCATCCACTCTCGCTCTGACTGCTCTTCCGTCTGAAACCCGAAACTTGACGTGGGCTTCCCAGAATAACATACAGAGCTCAAAGAGTGCTCGGCGTGCAACCTGGTCCAGAAGATGGCGCCTCTCTGTGGCAGCTTTACGCTCCGCTTCCCGAGCCGCCGCTGCTGCAGCTTCATCTCGGTTGTCACCACCAGCACCATCACTAGAACTGCTGGCAACCCCAGCTGACGAAGAGGCCACATTGCTGCTGTGCGTCGATGATGACTGAGCAATCGATCTTGGCATGCCCCCGGCCCGAAGGCCCCGTAAGAGGACAGCCAAGAAAGACAATCTGTCCGAGCAGCTTCCCAAAACAGCAGTATGCCTCTACGCGGTGCAGTCACCCAGAAGCAAGGACCATGCACCAAGCAACCCCCAGGAGAGGAGACTGTAAAAACCGTTCGGGCCGAGACACTTACTGCTACTGCTACTGCTACTGCTACTGCTACTGCTACTGCTACTGCTACTGCTACTGCTACTGCTACTGCTACTGCTACTGCTACTGCTACTGCTACTGCTACTGCTGCTGCTGCTGCTACTGCTCTGCTACTGCTACTGCTACTGCTACTGCTACTTCTACTACTACTGCTACTTCTACTACAACTGCTACTACTGCTACTACTGCTACTACTACTTCTACTACTACTGCTACTGCAGTTGCTTACTTGCGTGGTCAAGAGTTCATGAAGCGATGACTTGCCTCAGGCCGGCAAGCAATTGACTAAACAAGCAACTAGAAATTCAGGTGTGACGGTCATGACAACGACCTAACGCTTCTCAACATTACCAGTCACCGGCGATCTTCGTAACAGCCACAGACTTGGAATCTCAGGAGGCACGAAGAATGAACATCCCTGCAACTGCAGATGAATGCAACACATGTGAACATGGAACAATTCGCCACGAAAACTGTTGTACCGTGCCCCAAGATCGTTGGGTTTGCTCAGATTTGCTAGCAACTCTTCGCTCATAGCTTCAATCTTGTCGACGATTTTAAGATTATCTGATTATCAACGAAAATGCTTGCTTTACTTTACTTCAGCCACATGCCCATCACATGCTGTATTCTCCGGCAGCCCCGGAAAATAATTTCAACACCAAATCCTGCACCTCGTGGTGAGCTACCATGCAAGAATGATTCCGAAGCCTCAGCGACGGAATGAGCCAAGTGCTCATGGCATACACCTGTAGCTCAGGAAAGCCCTCTGCCCCTACAAAGCTCGAGAGCCGGCTCATCTTTAGCTCCGAAGCTGGCAGACTCGATGCTAAAAGGAAACTTCGACAATGGGGTCATCCTCATCCTCATTGAAGTCAGCAGAGCTCCCGCAGGTCTGTCGGAATATGATCTGCACATTTGCCGTGAGAGCAAGCTGCATGGGCGTATTACCCCGGCGATTGCGCAGATTGGGGTCTGCTCTGGCAGACAGAAGGCAGGACACCAGCTGTGGATTCCCGGCTATAGCAGCATAACCCAGCGGAGTCGTGCTTCCCTCACCAAAGTACCGCAGCATCGTCTCCTCCCTGCCCATAAGCTGCATCGCACGGCAGCCCAGCTCCAACAACCTCCAAGTGCCTCTGATGCCATGGGCAAAATTCGGATCCGCATTCCTCTGCAGCAGGAACGAAACGAGCTGCTGATCCTCTTGGGTGTCTTTGCTGAAGCTCACCAGGTTAGCCAAAGGAGTTGTCGTGAGACCAGCCCCGTAGCCATTGATGGCCGCCTGTCCGGAGTAGCTTCAGCACTGGACTTGGGGACCGAAACCCCGCTCCCTAACCACACTGAAAATGAGTTCGACGCCGCTGCCTTCGAGTCGATAAGCTTTTCCAGCACATCTTTCGGAGCTAGACCGGCACACGCTCTCGTCAGCGGAGTCGCCTGAGCTCTATGAAAGCGACTACAAGAACTTGTGAAGAAGTAAGACGAGATAGTCCCCAATACCCCGTTCACACAACGTCTTGCCGTACCTTGGCGGATTTGCCGAGCTGTGTAAGCTTCTGGAGAACTCACAACTGGAATCCCATCTGCTTGGAATCGGCCCTCACCCAAACTTCATCTAACCTCCCTGGACTCATGACCTGCCTTGGTGGGTAAGCCGCAGAGGTTGACATCAGCTCGGTACCGTAGCAAAAGCTCCACAGCCCCGACAGTGCGACAAGTGCCAAGCACGGGTGCCCCCATGGAGTCCTCACGGAAAATGGAAAACCCCCTTTTCAGACCCAACATGGAAACCACCCTATCCCATGACCAACAATTCGGGATCCCTTGTGAATTGTCCGGCCCGAGTGTCCATGTGCGACAATCTCGGATGGCACTTAATCCTCTAGAAACACAAGTTATCATGGCGACATCCTTGAAAAGCACTCGGCCTGCTTCACGACAACGTCTACAACAAGATGTTCTATCAAGTTCTGTCTATCAGGCTTCCCCGGCCAGTGTCCAAGGAGATCGAGGTCGTGAAATGCGCCAAAGGTGACCCCGTTTTCGCAGGGTTTCTGCTTCCTCAAAATGAAGGGCAACCTGAAGATGGAGATGATGGCTACGGCTAGGGGTGATGATGACGATGCTGGCTAAGGTCATGATGGCGTGGGCACGACAACGAAGACCTCTATGGTGGAAATTATGACAACCACGTTGATGGAGGTGGTGCAGGACAAGACTGCTTTCGCGCTGTTGGGCTTGACATGCTTCTCATGATTTCTTGGCGAGTTTGCTGATCGTCACGCTCCTGTTCTGCACGGCTGCTATGTTCAACTGTTCGGCTTTCCCAGACTGGCAAAACCGCATGCAGAGCTACCAGAATTACTGTCATGAGCACAACAAAATCTCCAGACTGTCCTTGGTATTGGGGTCTGCCCGTAAGCGGAGAAGCTCTTCCAACGGCAGCAGAGTCCTTCGCCCAACCAGCACGGCAAGGTGAACGGGTGTGTAGCCAGCCATTTGATCCACCTCATACCTTAGAGGGCATTGCGGAGTGTTGTCAGGATTTACAAGGGTTAGTGGATTTTGTTTAGGGTTGGAGGAATGGGCTTGGCGAACTTGGAAAGGCTTCCCGGGTTCAGGCAAACCTGCCCGACATGAACCAAGAGGCATCAGCGGCAATCGGGTGGTGGTTGGGGCACCGGCACCCGCAAAGTGGTGTAGCATATCCATATCACAGCTTAACACCGCACAAGCGACTGGGCCCATACCTTCTCGCTGCCGAATGGCCTCCTCTTCCGACTGAAAACCGAAATGAGCGAGGAAGGAGCCGACCGAGCGTCGGGGACTTTCAAGGACCAAAAACTCTTGGATGCGTGCCTTCAAATAGCGACAAAGATCTGTCTCGTTGGAGTTCTCCAGGAGCTGAATCTTGGCTTCCAAGGACATCAAAAGGAACTCTCTGACCCTGGCCTTGTCTGATGCATCCGACCACTCACCCTCGAGTGGTAACTGCCGCACCCAATCCCTTGGCATGATGAACTCCGCATGGTCCCAGTTGAACGCAACAACGATCGGCAAGTCCGCCTTACATCCCAGCTGCCGACACCACATTTCTGCCAAACACCAGCCCCTTCGCAAGTAGGAGCAACTTGAACTTGAACTTCTTGTCAACGTCAACCTGCTCCGTACCCGAAGGTTGGTAGTTTAGACGCGCTCAAGAAAGAGTACTGTAAAAGAAGCCCACAAGGTAGCCGAACCATGGTCCGCAGTGTGTAGAACAGATTGGATCTTCATGGTCAGATCAAAGGAAGGGAAAAAGTCCCAAGACCGCAGTTCCCTCAACAGCGGCCTGAGGTGCCCGGCATAAATAGCGCATGGGGTGGGCAGTCCCATACACCCTGGCTCAAACTCAGTGGCCTGGCCCAGCCTTGGGGCTGGCGCCAGACGGCCGCGCCCGTGGTCTCCGTCTCTTCGGTGTGCTCGGCTGAGGTTGCGAAGGCGAGGCAATGGGGGCTAAGCGTGTAGCCCTCCCCGTCGGGGTCATAGCGCGTTCAGCGACTTCCCGGCGCTGGTGGTATTCAATCACGAAGTCCGTAGGCGCAGAAGAGGCCAGCGAAGGTCGTCGGTCGGGAACAACTCGCTCCTCTGGCAGGAAGTGCACGCCTTGAGCCGCAAGGGCCTCAGGAGTGCTCTGCGCGTCACGAGCCTGCAAGTTGCCAGCCGAGAGCGGCGACTGCAGTTCGGTCTCAAGCTTCGGGTGAGGGTCCTCGGTGGTGTCAGGCATCTCCTCCATGGCAGCCCCCTCAACTGCCTCTTCAGAGCGGCCGTCTCCCCCGGCCGTGGGAGGAACAGGACTGGCAGCGGCCTGTGCACGGTCTCTGCGCCTCTGCCGCTTGTCGCGGCGCTTCTTGGCTCGAGCCTCCCGAAGTTGCTCAGCCAGGGCCTCGCAGTCGCCAGAAAGCCCAGCAGCTGCGGTGCCAGTGTGCTCCTCGACGGTCCTTGCCGGTGTGGCCTTGGCAGTCTGCTGCAGGATTGCAGTTGTGACTGCCGCGGCCACTGCCGCAACGGTCCGGCGCGGAGCTCCCGACTGGCATGCCGCCTTCACCGCCGCGGAGATCCACGCGGCATGAGGGGTCGACATTGCGCTCCTATGACAGAGGTACACCTAGGGTGCCAAGGCGGAGAGGCCTACCTCAACCTGCTGTCGCTCGAGCCCTTGCAAGTAGGAGCCGTAATTGCACGGCTGTCCAGAGCTGTGCTGCAATGGGGGCACCAAAGCCACGAACAGATTGCAGGTCTCCACATAGCACGGAATGGATGCTACAGCTGCATGGAATGAGCCCGCGTCTCTTGCCACATCCTGCGGAATTGAAAACCAGTCCATCCAAATATACGCATCTTTCAGTTGCGAGCGCTCGGTCGCCGTGAGCCTCCTCTGCCCGATAATGCACTGAGTGATGAGGTCCTCCGGATATGCACTCTAAGCCGCCGTCCATCACGACTGTTCTCTGATGCTGCTACTTCAACTGCTGCTGCGGCTACGACGACGACTGTTGCCACGACCGCTACCACTGCTGCAACTACTGCTCTTGCCTGTTGCTGACAGTATTCACGCGACAGCCACCACCACCGGCAAAAACCAAGAACATCCAACAACCCTACGACCAACTCATCGCAAAGGCAAACACAATCGAGATGCAGTTCTGTTACAGCACTTCTATCTACCCTCTTCTGGCCGATGGCTACAATGTCTTTACTGGACTAAGCCCTGGATTCTCCTCCTGCAGAGCCTGCCGGCCGTCGATGAGACGCTGCAGCAAGCTGCGAAGCACGCCGAGCTGAAGTCCTTGTTCGTCAGGATGAGAGCGGCCTCGCAACGTCTTATCACCATGAAGGCCGAGCATACTACTGACTCCTCCAGCATCTCGGGTCTGCCTATCTCAATCCAAGCCAAAAACCTGACCTGCCAAAACATGCTACGACGCCGGAAACGCTGTTGAACCACCCCACGACTGCCTAACCATTGGTGAGAAACGAAGATTGTGAAGAGGCGTGGTTCGTGCTGTCGTAGGAGCCCAGAGCTGCGCAGCTCCTCCCGGGTTCTGTCGAAACCATCTTCAAAACACTCAATAGGATGCCCGAAGTACTGTTGAATGCTGATTCACCGTGATTATGTCTGTTGAACAGGTTGTAAATGGTAAACGATGATAGTTGGTGACCACACAAAATCGGGTTTTGCTGTCTCCTCGTGAGGCAAAGGAGCTCCTGACATCTTCAAGACATCGGAGACATGCACCAACCACATCGGGCACTCCTTCCTGCAGGGGAGCTCAGGGCTCATCGCCGTCCGGCCTACGAGTTTGAACCATGACACGTGAAACCTCAAGCCGAAGTCAGTCCGGTCAATTCCCAACAAACCATGGACATGACAAACTATGATGCTTTCCAGCTGGAGGCCATCCTAAAACACGCCACCCTTTGCCAAGACTTCCGGTCGAAACGAGCCTGTGAAGAGAAACTGGCACAGCGGTGTGGCCCTTGCTTGTGCAGGTGCCCATGTCTCAAGTGAGCAGCCGACACGTGGTCACCGAACAGGGGATAGGAACAGCTTCTGCACTGATGACCGCTCGGCTTCCTTCAAAACTGGCATTGGCGGCAACATCTTGAAAGCCCGATCATGGCTGCGGTTCACACGACACCCAGAATTCCAACATGACAGCGGCAACAGGCCGCGCAAGCAATCTTGCCAGACTAGAGAAGACCTCGTTCCATGCGCCAAAACCCCGGAACGCAGAGAACCACTCAGGGTTCGCGCGAAAGTTCACGGCATGCTGCAAGTTTATTCGTAGCAGGTTTGTGCAACACTCTAAGTAGTATGTGTAATCGTACTCGAGATTATTGTTGTCGAAAAGCATGTGCGCAAGCTCATGATTCTCAGAGATGTCCCTTACTGTGCAAGCATGATCAGAACGAGTATCATGAACTGCGAAGCTGCAACACATCATCTTCAGCATCATCTTCACCCCTTCGAAAATCTTCCAGGGCATTGTTCAACTTAGCTTTTGGGACAGCACCCATGGCCACAGACAAAGTCGCACCAGGAACTCTGCACCAGCCGTGGCGAGGAGGGATTTGGCTTGCTAAGACTTTGTTCTTCTTGTGTTTTTTATTGTTCATTCTTGGCCTTGTGGTGCAACTGCAAATGCTGCGGAATCCTGGAGAATCGTGCCGCCGACTCGAAAAGCCCAGCTGACAGGTGATAAGTTGCTTATTCTTAAGCCATCAGTGCAACCGTTTTCTTTGCTCCAGATTGGGCCATGCTGGTATGATGGTATACACAGTTGAACAGCGGGTCACCCTGCCTTTGGCTGGGGCTCACACCGATACTTACTCAGACTTACTCCATTTAGCAGCTTCGCTGCTACGGAAGTCAAAGTTTAAGAGACAAGCTAAACAAGGTAAAGCAAGCCAGAACAAGTGTGAACATGAAACGGCCCACACCCATGGCGGCGGAAGTAGTCGCTCGGATGGTTTGTTTCGCGCAGGTTATTGGCAAAACACCGGTGTTCTCCTCAGCTCGGGTTCACAAGAAGTGCTGCGATTGTCAGGACACTCTCGGTGGCGGGACATAGCAACAGCAAGGGCGCGATCTGTAAAAGCGAGACTATGCCTGTCACGGCACACTGCGGCGTGCAGGCATCTGGAAGTCCGTCAGCTTCTGCGCATGCACTTCTGCCCAGGACTCGCCGTCGAATGCTTCGAGGCTCCACCGGACAGGATCCTTTGTTAGATCGATCTCGGGAATAGTGGCAATACTGGTCAGGACCTGCCGATTGTCTCTTCCCCCCTACCCCGGTCGCCGAGGCGCTTTGCGAGTGCTAGCAGTGGAGGTGGTCAGCCGAAAGCCCACCGCGGCCACAGGAGACCTGCACAGAACATTGCGAGCTTGGAATCAAAATTCAAACGAATCCGCATTTGTCCAAAGTGGACAAGCCCTTGGTTGCAACATGACAGAGTACATGTTTCGGGAATCACAACACCAAGCTCGTCCGAAGACGCCCCAGCCGACTCCCTTAAATTCCAAAGCTCGAGACCGCAAACCTGCGCCCAGGGATGGAAAAGCGAAGACAAGCGGAACGAGGGCGTTGTTGGTCCAGCTGCTGGCGACATTCCCATCGAAGGCACGAGACGGCTCGGAGCCCGGCAGCTCCTTAAGTACTGTCTTTGTCAGCTTTCAGAGCTTGGAAATTGATGCGGGGTGCCTTGAAGTTCAAGACTTCAAGTGCAGAATGTCCAGGCTCCAGGATTCGGACTTCGAGGTTTCGGTATGCCAGGCAGGTGCGGTACACTCCGCTAGGGTTCCCTATGGTGACTTCCGGACCCCAAAGTCCTGAACCCTGTAGGCCGAACCGGCGAGCATTGATTCAGCTTGGAATCAGAGCCGTCTGTCTCTGCTTGTGGGTGCGCAGTGATCGGCTTGTCCTCCCCAAACAACGTCAACTCCGCCAGACTCACACCAGTGCTGGCAAGGCCTCCAAATGCAACCGCTTGTTAGGGCTCTCCAGGTGTTGAGAGAGTTGAGTGGTTCGACTCAACCAGGCCCGAACCATGGAATTGTCTTGCAACGGGGAAACCCTGCGGCCTCAAACCAAAGGTAGGTCTACTTCGTTCAACCGCTGTAGGGACCCACATTTCAGCAGAGGGTGGGAACTCAGCCTGAGCGAACTTTGGACACGACAAAGCGCCATCGCTGGAAGCAGCAGTCGGAGCTGCTACACGCTGCTGTTTCATTCGCAGATCCTGCAGTACATGATCGTAGTACGTGCCATGGCTTCCAAGCAAGGCACCTAACTAAGGACATGAGTACATCCAAGACCAATCTGCACATTTTTGATCATGAGCATGTACCGGTGCACAACTCCTGCATAAGGCGAACCCTCAAACGTGGCGGCTGCGGTGGAGCTGACACTCCCTGGTGGAGCTGTGGAAGTCGCAGCTCCGGATGTTGAAGAAGTCGAAGAAGCTGATGCTGAGGAAGCCAATGGCAAGCTGAGCTTGCCGGATGCGGAAGGCTTTACGGACGGCGCAATGCGTCCGAGGGAGAGCCTGGATCTCAACAGCTTTCCTTCCAAGGCGAACTTTGGGATCGGAAGCACGCCGACGATGGCGGAGTTGATGCTGTCAAGGACAGAGAGTCCTCTCGCAATAGCAGTTAGGCGACGCCTCTCTCGATCTTCCCATACATTGATCTCCGACATCAAGCGTCTGTGAGATGGTCGAGAATGCATCGGCTTCATCACGCCTTGGCAGTTTCCATCTGAGCATGAGCCTACGCACAGAAGGGGCAAAAGATCTGCCAAGAAGCCCGCGAGCTTCTCTAGGTGTCCCCGGTGAGTGGCCAGATGCATCTCGATGCCTTCAGCAAACTCCCCGAAGTCCTCGACTCACGGAGCACTGCGTCAACGCAAAAATTGCAGAAAATTGCAAACACAACCACAGTCGATGTCCTCTAGGGATTGGTTTACTCCGAGCTCCGTGTCGAGAATGGTCGTGCCGAGCCGCCGGCGCCGACGATCCAGCACAGCCTCTGGCAGCCACGCACCCTCAACAAGTTTAGTGTTGCGCTGTTAAGTTCTAAGTTCTTCATGCCATGTGCAAAAACTATCCAAAACTATCCAAGAGAGCGCCTAAGCTGTAAAAGACAGTCAGAGCATCCCGATCTTTACAAGAGCAGCCGACAGGTGGCAGAGACTTCTTCCGCAAACCCCTCACTTGGAGGTTCGTGGGTAGCTGTAAGCGGGGTTATAAGTCCCCTAATATGGGTTGAACTTATGGTTACCCTACTTGCAACCCCACTTAGAACTACCCATGAACCTCTAAGTCTCCCAGCCCGGGAAACCGCGCCTGGGCCAGCCTCACCAGCCAAGTGTAGGGGCTCCATATGTCCCAGTCGAGGATGCTCATGAGGTTCATCCTTGCAAATCGTCATGGGGAATCGTAAGGCACGTAAGGAATTGAACATGAAACTCTTTTTGATGCTCAGGCTTTGAAGGCTCCAAGCGCCAGAAAACACTCCTTACCGTAATAGAGAAACCATATTATTTACTGCAGAAACCCTTTCATTTGCTATAGAGGCCATATTGATTACTGTAAAAGCCTTATGAATTACTGTAGATCCCGGGCAAAGAACACAGGCTCGGGCGTTCGTAGCATCTGACTGCTGGGCCGAGACCATGGGAGAGCAGGAGGGACAATTTAGTTGCGGGCGAGCGTTTTACAGGACTCCCTTATGCAGTATTGCAAAGATGTGCCCGCGTACGGGTCCAAAACCGGCGAAAAAATCACAAAGCAAAGGCAAAAGACACGGCCACATGAGCAATCGGACCTCTCCTGGCTCTTGCCCCGCCTCGACTCCACTACAAGTACCTTTCCAGCAATCAAGGAACCATGTTTAAGTCAACCGAAGTTCAGCTGGCGCAGACAAAAAGCCATACGTAGTCAGACCTTGTCCAACCGAGATTCATCTACGCCATGCCGAGGAGGCCAAAACCAAGGACCTGATTCTGATCCTACGCTTTGTCAAAGCTGGTCATGTGGGTCAAGCTGAGGAGCCCCTGTGCTTGGAGCACAGAGGTGGTGATGTCTGGAAATCGGTTGCGAACATTAGCGGTCGCGCAGTTCAACCAGGAAACACACTGCAGGGTGTGTGCGCTCTCGCTCTTGCAAGCATATGCTTCTGGAGATGTAGCGGTTCCCTTGGCCGCCTCAGCTGTCCACTGTAAAAAGCCTTCTTTGGGCTTCTGGCAGCAGAGCTTGCCACGTAGGTCTTTACACTGTCTTTACACAGGCCTCTCCAAAGCCTGAGACTGGAGCAGCCGAGCGCTGGAGCATGGAAAGGCGGTCTCTGTCACGTTGCTGGAAATTCGACAAGTGTGATGGCAGGCAAGATATCTGTCTCTTCCAAGTACAGGAAGCTAACGACACGCCTTTTTCTGATGTGCGATTCCTTGCACAATGCTTTCAGCTGCGCAGCGGACACCTCTATACAGCCCCGGGGAAAACCCATGTGGGGAAAAACGGCGACGTGAGCTTGCACTGCTGTCTACTAAAAGGGATAGCTCGGATGTCTGAATGTCTGTAGTCTCGACAGTTGACATGATCACAGCTGTCAAGTCAACAACCTTCCACCGCCTCAAGAAGCGTGGCCGAACTGGGTGGCCGAAGCATTGAACATCAATCTGCCCACCTCCCTGTTGATGTCATCTTCCTTTCCCTTGATCCATCTATCGATAGCCCTCGCATCAGCATCTTCTTCGCAACTTGCTTTGCGGACGTCGATGAAGTGCCCGTGCATGGCATGTTTGAGCGCAGTGGTACGCTCGGTGGGCGGTGGACACACAAAGAGGAAGACAATAGCAAAGACAATGGCCCCAAAAAGGACAAGAATACAGCGAATGGGAAAGAATACGCCACACAGAAACGAAATAAACCATGTCAAGAAAAGGATACACATGATGTAACAGAAGTATTCGGCTGCCTTTCCGCACCAAAAGCGAGTGTCAGGACAGCAATCTGCAAACAAAGCATCACAACGCCTTGAGTGGCGGTCCCACGAAAACGGGTGAACGACGATCCCTTGGGGGGTGGTCCTTGGCGTCGTCGGCCTGTTCATCGCTTGCTGCTGACTCTCGATGTCGTCTATGGCCGCCGAGGCATCGGCTCTGTTGCTCGCCAAGTCGAGCGGATTTCCGCTGAAGACGATCTCGATGTTGTTCTCCATAGCCACATGTAGTTCGAAAACGCACCACTTCCTTTCATGAACTACGGTATTCTGAGTGGATACCAGAATCAAGTAGCCAGTTGGTGGCAAGTTCCGCAGAGCAACATAGAAAGGCGAAGTGCTGATTTCCGCCAGCATGTCTCGGATGTTGAGGTTCTGAGGATTCGACAAGAAACAGATGTAGATTGCACCCGTGCCATCCCATTTGGCTCTCAAAGACCGGTCAAACTCAAAAATGCCTTCCTTCCAAGCGTGGGAGACAAAACGAGTGACCTGGGCCCCTGCCAAGGATCGCATCAAGGCCCAGCTAACACCGGGGCAAATCAATGAGGCGTTCCCGGTTTCTGGTTTGATGACCTGGTCATTGATCTGGTACATGTTGGGGCCGATCAAGTCATTGTTGAATTTACAAGGATCATAGGCATGTTCACCTGTGCCTGTGTTCTGAATCTCTCCATTGCGCCAGTTCTCCGAGACGATGCCCACAAAATGTTTCCAGCCATCGATGGTGATCCCCCAGCGATCGGCTGGAATGACTTGCCGGAGATAGTTCGCTCCCGCATATAGGAAGTAAGGGCGGTCCTGCACGCGCTGCAACTGTTTCGCTGCTACGATTTGAGCTGCAGCATAGCGGACCTCTTCCTGAAGAATGGCCTTGAGTCGCCGCAGTTCTTCACGGACTTCTCTGTCCACATCACCAGAACTTACGCAACAGCTCATCACGTCGTCAACATGGATAGTCTCCTCATGCGTGCCCGCAAAGCGCACCACTACTCTATCTCCCTGATCTTCATCGGTACGCAGAAGCTCCTGGGGAACTGTCACTCCCCAACTTCTTGGCCCCGTCGGAGTCCTCACAAAGCTGTACGGTGGGATCCCACAAGCTAGTGGGTGTGGAACTGGCAGGGAAGGAGCCGACATCAAGACTCAAGCTGGAGTCATCAAGCTTTCTTCGAGCAAAAAGATCTCCCTGATCAACTTCTCTGTGTCCATGCTCGCCGGGTTCTTTGGCGTCATACGTTTCATCCGGAGCAAGGCCAAGGAGAGACATACAACAAACTCGCAAATAGCAATCACTAGTAGCGATTTGTACCAACAGCAAAAACACGAATCACAGCACTCTTTACTGTAAGAAAGTCAGCTCCCACTCAAAAACACCCAATACTGAGGACAGCACAAAGCATACTAGGCTCGAAAGCGTGAGCATCTCCACCGGACGCAGGCGCGACCTTGGGCTGCCAAGTCACAGGACTCTTAGTCGGATTCAGGGACTTGTAGAAAGCGGGATGTCGGTACTGTGAGGCAGAATCCTCAACCTCACTCGAGGCCGCTTAGCACACATGTTCCTTGCGGTTTTGAAGGATGTGGCAGTGCAATTACAGTAGAGACCTCAATGAAGAATATTTTTTCCTCGTGCCAAGCAGCTCCACTGCCGTTAGGTATCGTCGGCGACGTTCTTCGTCCGTGATCCAGGCGAAGTTGCCACTGATGATCTGGACGCACATGGTCGCGGCAACACCGTGTCTGGCTCGACGCGGACTCTTCGAGCTTGTGGGTTTAGGGTTTAAGGTTTATAAGGCTTCGGCTTTAAAACTTGGGGTGTACAGGTGCTCAGAGTTAGGGCTTGGGCTTAGGGGTTCTGAAGTGAAATGTTGGAAAAGCGCAAGGAGTACGGTGACATGACAGCTTCTGGAAAGGAGGCCCGGTGGTCTTTGCAGATGCTGCAGAAGTGGCGGCAGGGACCGACTCTCTCTCTCTCTCTCTTTTTCTTGCGCGCAAGGGACCGACTCCGAAACCACAATCCAAGGGAAGTTTTCAGATGCAATGGGGTCTAGAATTTTGGATTTTCGAAGATCTGGGATTTACGGTGCTGGGCCCGACTCTACTCTAATTCCCAGCTGCTAGACGAACCTGTTCGAACCATTGTAGTTAATTGATGCAGCTGTTCAGGACCGTTTCGTGCGAATCTCCTTGCTCATTGCACCGCCGGTCAGATCAAGAATTGAGTGGGCTTTTTGCTCGTAGCTGTTTCCCTATGCGCAGTGCTTTCGTGATGTGTATCACACCTTTTGACACAGATGTCCGTGGGCCTCTGCTCGGTCCTGAGACGACCGAGATGACCTGACCTTGAACAATAAGGTTTGGCCACCTCTGCTTCCTGCGACGATTTCAGCGGGGCGTGCATGGACATGACGTGCCGTTTAACCACTCGGAGGTTACGCACAACAAACCTTGCCACCCTCGACTCAAAAACTCCTTAAGACTATATCTAAGCTTTGCAGCCTTCGAGCCCAACAATATGGTCAGAAAACACACGGGTCAGTTGCTTCAGTTGTCTCTTGCAACACATAAATCGCGGTGACATCTGGTCCCGGCTGTTCAAATCACACAGAGCCTGGGTTTACATCGCCACACAGAGCCTGGGTTTACATCGCATTGTCGGAAAAGGGCAACTTCACAGCAAGCAAGCAGCATTGGGTCTGGCTGCTGGCCTCCTTTCCGTGTGGAGGTTCCACGATACATCATTAGCTACTGGGAAGAACCGGTGGCTTGTAAATGGTTAACATACTTTACGAGGTTAGCTATCTGTTTACAAACAAATGTAAAGGGTTAAGTTGGTTTAGCTATAGGGGTTAGCATAGCTTAGAAAAGGGGGTTAGTCTAAGTAACATAAGGGGTCCCTTATACGTCTAAAACCTTCCAAACCCTGAACATAAAAGCCTCAAGCCCTAAACCCAAACCCTGCAAAACACAAGTCTTTTTTTGCATGCCGGTCGTTCACGGTCTTCCGGCTATAGAGAACCTCACCCTCGTTTAAGGCCGTAGCCTGAGAACTTCTGCATTTCAGCAGATATATAATATACTGGGAGGCCGTAGCCTTCTGCATCCCATTCTGCATTTCTGCAGCAAAAGAGGCCGTAGCCTGGAAGAAAGCTTGCTTTCAGGCTGAGTTTTCAGACTCCTCTTCCTCATGCTCCTCTTCTTCAGCCACTTCCTGCTGGGAATCCCCATGCACATCTTCATACTCTGCAGAGGACTGCTCGGGCACGGCAGGGAGAGCATGCTCGTCCCCGGACTCCACGATATTCATATATTCGTACTCCCTCCATGCCCTTCTGTAGTTGCTGCGACGGACATCCCTCTCATTGTACCACTTGATTGTGCATTTTGCACACCAGTGGTTCTGGTGTGCATTTTTCACTCTGCAGCAACTGGGGTCACCGCATTCCGTGCAGGGTCCTGCACACGGGTCCATCCTCAAACGGCGGCTGCAGGCTCCTCCCATTTCAAACTGCACGTGTGCAGGAGCTTATAAGGATGGCCTTGGCCGCGATGCACTCGCAGTCTGTTTTTAGAGTTCGCAGCACCTTTGGCCTTGGCCGGATATCACAGCCATCGCCCGAAGACAGGCGAAGGGCAAGCTCTATAAATAATATTATAGCATTTGAGCCACATGGCGGCAGCAGATTTCACACATGATATAAGGCACATGAGACAGCATGCTTGACGACCCCCATACATGCCCGATGACCCAGTGAAAACCCTTCGCATGCATCTGTTTCCTTGCGATGCACTCGTGTGTCAGCAGCTACTTTGCTGCATGGTATATAATGATCTATCTGTGCAGCATGCTAACCGATTTTCGGTGCAGTGCTCATGTGTGCATACACACATAGAAGCAAAAAGTTCGTTGGCATCGCTTTCGAGCCCTGCACAGCTGGCTTAGCAGCCGTTCTTCTTCTTCCACAGCAGAATGGCCTCTCTGTGGGCCTCTCGCTGGCACTCTACCACTTGCTGCTCCGAGAAGCCTTGCTGCTTTGCCCACGTTCCGGCTCGCTTGGACATGCGAGAAGCATAGTTCTTCTGGATGCAGCCGTCCTCCCAGACAATTTGGAACTTTCGCTTTCCATGCGAGCCTTGGGCTTGCTGCTCCTTTGCTTTGCCTTGGCCTTTCTTCGAAGCACTCTTGTCCTTGGACTTTCCTTTGCCTTTGCCCTTGCCCTTCTTCTTTGGATCTTGGCCTTGGCCATTCGTTTTTGTCTTGTTCTTGGCCAAGTTTCCTTGGCCACTCGCTGCAGCTGCAGCAGCCGGCTTCTTCAGAATCCCAGCTTTGCGATCTTTGAGCTTTCGGAACAAATCTTCGTCCTCGAGATCGTTCTCGGCAGGGAGCGACTCCGTTGCTTCGGGTTCTTCGGCTGGAGGCAGGGCCAGCTGCAAGGCCGACTGTCGCCCTGGCGAGGTCTGCTGTGTCGCAGCCGAAACCGCCTGGGCTGGGTTGCCCAGAGCAAAGCCGACCCCGGCACTGCTGCTGCTCAGGTCGCCTCCTGTGATGGAGTTCCGTCCAGGGGTCCTGCAGCAGGTATACAAATGGAAAAGCATGCATGGGCTGTGTATACAGATGCAAAACAAAGGAAAAGATAAAAGAAGCATGCAGTCCTCCTTTGCAAGATATTGGCGCCTGCAGCAAGCTGCAGCTCCCTTCGCCCACCATCCTGGATGGCATTCTGACCGCAGCCCTGGTCCAGCAGTCTTTCCAGTCGCCCGAAGCACTGCTCCATGCGGCTCTGGAACTCGTTCGCATGCTGCTCAGACACGGCGGCCTGGCCATCTGGCCTCGGCAGCCTCTGCTTCTTGTTCTTCTGCAAGAGCTTCCGTTTTCACGGATTCCCAAGATCTCTTGAAGACCTGGACCTCTTCGTAGATCTCTTCATATGTCGGCATCTGACTGAGCTCGCCGGCTGCCAGTGCCAAGAGGAAGGCCAGGCCTTTCTTGACCGTCTGTTCTGTGAGGTTCCTCAGCCAGCTGCAGATACCTTTTCAGAAGGATTTCCAGCCTTGCCGGTGCTGGCGACTTTTCCAGCATAGACCACTCAGTGACCGTGATGAAGTTTCCCGGCTTCAGCAAGGTCTGCGGCTTGCTTTCCTCCTTTCGCTTGTTCGGCGTATATGTAGTATCTGGCGGCGGTGTTGCAGCCGTGGCCGTTGCCAGAACTTTGGCTTCAACTTTTTCAAGCAACCGTTCTGACAGGGTGCTCTCGAAGCTCAGATCCTGGATCGTCTGCTTCATCTGCATGGCTTGCCCTAACGACAGAGAGCCAAGGCTCTCCAGCCGGGTGCACCAGCTGTTCATCAAAGCATCGACCGAAGCCTTGCTCCCACTTTGTGCCCACTCGGCCATAGGGCTTAACTCGGCCTGCAACTCTCGGGCCATCTCGCCGTGGCGAGATATATATAGCCGTGGCCAGAAAAGGAGAATCCAGAAGCCCCCTCTATAGGAGCCAAGATGCTACAACCCCACTACAGGAGCCAAAATGGCAGCTGCATGCACATCCATGGAAAAAGAGCATGGTACAGGTCGCCTGCATGTGTGTGTACGTGCAGATTCCCAAAATCCAGGATGCATGCAGGATCAATCTTTTTCATCGGAGGGAAGCAGGCAGGATGATTTGTCGTCGGCCTCCGGCCATGTCTCTCCATGTGCATGCACACAGAAAGTCTCTGCATGGCAGCAGATGCAGGCTGTCTATGCAGGAGCACTCCCCCACGAGGTCATCGCAAAGCAGAGAAGAAATGGAATGCACAACACTGTAGGCTTGCCCTGCCAGTTCCACGAATGCCCAGACAAGGGCACACTCCAAGCAACCGTTCCCTTCAAGCAGCACCGCATCGCCACGACATATCCGTTCCCCGGAGGGCAGCCTGACTTTTTCTGCCACATGAATCACTTGTGCCGAGGTCAGCTCCGGAATGATTTTGCGAAGTGCTGCCGCCTTCCTCCGAGAAGCTGGCTTCGGGTCCTGCAACTGCAGCATCGCTGCGAAACAATCAGCTCTTGCCAAGCAATATAGTTCTTGTCCAAGAACTTCTCGGAGAAGACCCTGCTCGTAAGCAGAAGTCTTCTTGATGTCCTCGGCGAATCTCTTGATAGTGCGATGCTTTCTTTCGTGAGTGTAGCACTGAACCATGAAACCCCACTTTTCCAGGTGCGAACCGAAGTGGAGAAGCCAATGGAACTTGGAATGCATGCGGTCCTGCCACTCAGCAGCATGCACTGCTTGCAAGAAATCGGAAACGTGCTTTCTCATCTGGCCGGGCGAAACCGCTCCCTCACTGCGAGCTCTCTGGCAGCATGCCACGAGTTTGTCCAGCTGCAAGAAACATTGGATCGCTTGCACTGCCTCAACATTTGCATTTGCCCTGGCGAGCTGCCTGAAGAAACAAGCCAATATTGGAGACAGTGTCAAGCCTTCGGAGGCCGTGCATTTAAAGGTCTCGGCTTCCTTGCATGCTTTTGCTCGGGACTGACCCAGCATCCCTTCGGCCTTGGCCGAGATGTTCCGGGGCAGGGTCCACTTGGCCACGTACTCGTCGGCGATTTCCCAGAGATTGGGAAACTGCTTCTGCAAAGCTTCCAAAACAAGCCAGGTCACTGTCTGGAAGACACCGGAGACCAGCAGGGTGTGCATGCTGTCGTGGCAATACTGTGAGACCGGCCGGACCAGCCATCGTTGATCCTCTTGTTGCAGCAGGGAACAACTATTATAAGTCCAGCCGGTGGCTTGCTGCCACGTGCTGAAATCTGCAGCATTCAGAAGCATCTTCTTCTCTGCCAGTTTAGCCATGGCCTCGTGGATGGATTGGTCGGTCGCAAGCGAAAGCTTACTTTCTCGGATCTCAGAGGAACCGACCACGGGGAGCCCGCTGCTGTGCAGGATATCACATCGTTGTGCTATTACATTCCTGCACAGCATGCACATGCGGGTGCCAGCATCCCCCTTGCAGCTCCATAGAGCTTTATGGGCACCACCGTCTTGAACGATCATTGACAAAACCACCCGGAAGAGGACGGGCGGACCTCCTGGTCGCTGCAACGATATGCACCCGTGCTCCAGATGGTTGGCCGGCCGCATGAATATGTCTCGCAGGATTTTCGGGATCCATTGAGAGACACCTGCTTCGGCCTTGGCCATCAGGCTGGATCGGAGCAGTCCTATGCATAGCCACGACTCCTCGTGCTGCAATGCATAGCTTCCAAGTTCTACGAACGAGGCATAGCAAGCCCAGATTTTTCTCTTCGTCTGGACTGCCAAAGGATTACCCGGCACGATCTCGTCCGTATAGAGGATCAGCCGCCATGCCGAGCTGGGGCTCGGAGGATTCTTGTCGATGCACGCCCAAAAATATTGGGCGAAGTTGCTGTCGGCATCCGAGATAGCAGCTTGCAGCAGAGCCCAAAAATCGACACTGGGTATCTGCAGCTCTGCACCATCTGTCTGCAAAAGTGACAGACGATTGAGGATCCTATTCTCTTTCAGGGGTTGCCAGGCAGCCTCGGCTATATGTTTTCTTTGTGTGAGTTCCGGGACACCCTCGTCCCGGAGAACTTTGCAAACTTCGGACAAAGCCGAGGCTGTGAGATGGGGCAATTTCCTTCTCAGAGCATTCACCTTCTGAAGCTTCGCTGGTCTTTCAGCAAAAGCATCGGTGCTGCTGGAGGCCATGGCCCTATATCACCACGGCACCGCACCAACAGCAAATGCCGGAACATCTCCGTGGAGAGTTCCTTCTTCTCCCTGTGCCTGCAGCAGCAAGCAGCCACATACACGCCTCCGTGGAGGCTTCCACACGCCTCCGTGGAGGCTCCCACACGCCTCCGTGGAGGCTTCCACACGCCTCCGTGGAGGCTTCTCGCATCCTTGGATGCTGGGTCTCCATGGCAACAACAAACCAAGCTACAGGACGGGTGACACAACAAATGGCCCCAGGAAGGGGTGCCTGTCTGCGAACACAACTGCACCAAACCTTGTCTGTGCTCGACTCTGGGCATCTGTATGCATGCTGCACGACTGCTTGGGCCCGGCTTTCCGCT
Organism: Symbiodinium sp. CCMP2592; assembly: GCA_905221615.1. Lineage (NCBI taxonomy): Eukaryota > Dinophyceae > Suessiales > Symbiodiniaceae > Symbiodinium > Symbiodinium sp. CCMP2592. Next base: position 218,149 of record CAJNDT010003279.1, read on the forward strand.
GCTCAGAGAACACATTTCGGCAGGCCCACAAAACCCCCAAAATATGATATAGAAAAAACTATATCATATGAAAACAAAGTCAATCATATGATATAGTAGAAACTATATCATATGAGGCCAAAATATTACATATGATATAGAAAAACTATATCATATGACATCTGGCCCCACAGACTTAGATGATATAGTAGAAACTATATCATATGGCCAGCGAGGCCATCATATGATATAGAATATACTATATCATATGGTTTCCTTTCAATATATATGATATAGAAAAAACTATATCATATTTTCTACGTTTGGATAAGGTTCCAATCTTAAGGTTAACAGAAAATTATTCTTTAAAAAAAACCCCTAAACCCTAAACCCTAGAAGAGAAAAAAGCGCGGAGACACTCTTTTTTTCACCACACGGCAGCCGGCACTCTGTTTTTTTCGGAAGACGGCCAGCCGTCACTCTGTTTTTTTCGGAAGACGGCAGGCGGCTGTGCCGAGCTAGTACCGCTGCCTCAGCTCGTGACAAGCTATCTGAAAGAGGCTCGTCACCACTTTGCCGTAGCTCTCCGGGCCGCCTCCTTCGGGATCCTCCGGGTCCTTCTTGTCCGGCATTGGGACGTGATCACTGTCCCTTACCGGCGACTCCTGTCGCTTTCGCTTGGCCTTAGCCTTGCTGCCCTTAGCCTTGCTGCCCTTCTTCTTGTCCTGGCCGGTCTTGCCAGCCTTAGCTGGCAAACTCCTGGGCAAAAGCTTCACCGGCTTTCGATCCTCTTTGTCATCCTCGGGCTCAATCAGGGAGATTGTCTCTCCTGGCCCGGCTTTTTTCTCTTCTTCGTGCCCTTAGCCTTCGGCATGGGCCTTGGCGCCCGAGGGGCCGGAGCCGCCTCTCACATCACCATAGCCATATCCCTGGCCCTTGTCGCCATATCCCTGGCCCTTGTCGCCACACCCATGGCCCTTGTTGCCGGAATCCCGCCGCAGCTCCCACTTTGGGACTTCGGATTCCTCTTCGCTCTCCTCTTCCCTCCCGGGCTGCCAGTGCTCCTGGAACCGGCGCTTTGCCCGGCCTGCAGCAGCCTCCTTGCTGAGCCCTTGGGCTATGTATTTCCAAGTTCGGTGAAACACCGACAATCGGTGCTGGCGACGGGCGGCCGCATGCTCCTGTATCCACCTCCAGCAAATGGGGCACTTTTTGGACGGGCCCTTGGGCCCGTCCGAAGGCTTGTTGTCCTTCTTCTCATCTGCTGCCTTCTCATTTGCCCCCTTCAATTTTTCATCCACCTCCTTGTCCTTTTTCTCTGCTCTCTCTCGTTCGCTTTTCTTTTCATCCTTCTCCTTCTCCTTTTTATCCTTCTTTCCCTTTTTTTTCTCCTTCTTTTCCTTTCTGGCCTGCTCTTCTTCTGCCCAGGACTGGAGAGCTGCCTGGGATGCCGCGACCCTGGCTGTTGCAAGCTTTTTCTCCAGCCTCTGCTTGCCGGCGGCACTTATCGGCCAATCAGGAGCGGTCTTCTCATCCAGAGAAGGGACTCTGGGCTTCGAGGCCGCAGCCTCCGAGGCCGCCTCCTTTGGCTTCGAGGCCGTAGCCTCCTCCGGCTTCTTCTCCGGATCCTTTTCTTTGTCCTCGGACTCAGTTGCCTCCTCCTCGGAGGCCACAGTTTCCTCCTCAAAGTTCTCCTCCTCCTCTTTCTTCTTCTCGTTCTCCTCTGGCTTTTTGTTGCCATCCTCCTCCTTTTTCTTTTGGTCCTCGGACTCTTCGTGAGATCTCGACCGTAGTCGAGGATCTCGTCGTTCTTCTCTATCCTCTGAGCTCGAGCTCCTCCTCCTTCTATCCTGGTCCCGGTGCTTGGGCATGGCCGACGACTTCGCCTGGCCAGGACAAAAAAAGGGTTTATAGAGGATCGGGGAGGGTATAGGGTTTAGGGAAGATCCCTTAAGCCAGACTCTTTTTAGCACATGTATATATATATATATACATATAGTATTTGGTGCATGCCGTGGCATGCACCCACGAGGAAACCGTGGTCTCCTCTCCCAAAGCAAAGCAAACCGTGGTCTGCTTGCTTTGCATGCTTGCCAGCAGATGCAAACAAACCTTGGTCTGCCTGCATTCTGCCGGCCAGCACGGTTGCCGAAAAGCAACCCCTGCATCACTGATAAGCAAACCGTAGTCTGCTAGCCAGCTCTGTAGGAGACCGTGGTCTCCTCTCACAGACAGATGGCAAACCGTGGTCCACCACAATTATAAGGAGACCGTAGTCTCCCGGCTTTGTCCAGGAAACCGCAGTCTCCCGGGCTGCCTATAGTCTATAGTTATATATCTATATCTGTATATATGTTTCGTTTGAAAGAAACTTAAAAGGATCCCTTGCCTGGCCTCGTAAAAAAGGCCAGCCCCCATCCAAGGGCTCCCTACAGGAGCCCAAACAGCTGCAAACACCGGCACAAACTTCACAACCTGCACATGCGAGGCTACAAGTCAAACAACTGCATGCACATGAGACAACAAGGCTTTGCATGGTTTTCCTGAAGCAAACGAACCTTCAGTTCACTAGCACCCCAGGCTTCCTCCGTTTGGAGGACTGCCCCTGGCTTTTTGCTGCCCTTTTGGCAGCCGCAGTCGCCTCAGCCTCCTGCAGCGGCAAGGGATCCAAGGGCCGGGCCTTGGCCCCGGCTTTTTTGACAAGCGAATACCTTCTGTCGTCGCCTGTCCGTTGAGCCTGGCGGCCTTGGCCGATTTTCACGACTTTGTCCTTCGCAGCAGTTCCCTTAGGAAAGCTTTGCCGTGCTCTAGTCTGAAAAGACTCAGCAGTAAGCACGGCATTTTGTGTTGCTTCAAAGAACAGTGCCATATCATCCAAGTGGACTTTGGGCACATCCGTGACATGGCCCGCCTCCAGGACACGGATCTCCTTTCCCATCCAGGTAACCTTGAGCACATTCTTTTCTGCTCTTGCTTCCCTGGAAGCACGGCGGGACAAGCGAGTCTTCGCTGCTTTTCTCGGAGAGCTGCCTGTTACAGACACTAGAGCAGCCTCGCTGTCTTCCCCGCCGAAAAGGCCAGAGCTCTGTTCTTTCAGTTTCTCTGCCTGCCGCTTGGACTGCTGCTCCTTGGAGGCATCGTTTCGGGAGCCCACGAGCGATAGATAAACATCGCTCTGGGACAACGATGACTTTGCCGGGTATTTTGGCAGTTTTATGCTATGCTGCTTAGAAAGCAGCTTGCACAAGCCCGGGCTCCATGGACGAAGTACCACAAACGGACCATGGTCCGTTGGTTCTAGCTCCTTGTCACCCACAGTCCAGCTGGCACCATCCAGCTTCAGGACATATATTCTTTCGATTACCAGCGGCATTGTACCTATATTAGCCTTGAGCCGAACTTTATGGAAAGATCAACAACACGTGCCTGCAAACCATCCTTGAATTCACACTTGCAAAAGCGCCAAAAAGTTCCATTGCAGACATCAACCTTGGCTCCTTTTCCCGGAAAACTCAGCAAGCGAGAACTGTCGAGTAACTCAAGAAGCCTTTCGCTTTCGCGAGGCAGCGGATCCTTGATCCAGCTCTTGGGCCGAGGCCCTCAAACTTTCGGCAGGCTTCGGCCTGTACAGGATGCACTCCTTCAGCGAAGCAGTGTTCTTCAAAATGGGAATCTTCCAGCCCTTCTCGTTCAGAAGGACTGTCGCCAGATTCGGCTCTGAGCCGACCGGGATCTGCCAGAAGGCAGATAGCAAACTTCCGGCTGCAGCCGGGGGTGAAATATACAAGCTTGTGCCCGAGGCCGAATGCCAAACCTCCACACTGCCAGCTGCCGGCTTTAAGCCAACCTTTGAAATCTGATCCGTGAAGGGGAAGATCGTCAGCTTGCCTGTCTTGGCTTTGCCCTCCAACAGACAGCACGTGGGATTCTTCAAAAAGGTCAACTCCTCTTCACAGTGCGAGTACTTCAGGAAATACTCGCAGCAGAGCTCGAAGAACTCTCCTCGGAGTCTCTCTTGGCTGCAAGCCTCCGTATTATGGGGCAGTCGGTCCACAGAGTCAGACACCACTTCGGGTGCATCTCCGCTATACAGATCGAAAAATTTCTTGAGCTCGCTCAGAGGCACCTCGACCTTCTTGTCCCAGCTCACTGGGCAAGACAGCGAGAAAGAGCCGTGGCTCTGGCCGATTTTCTCCAGCTTCCAAGGCCAGATGTCCTGATACTTCTGCTTGCCTTTGTACAGGTTCCCCTCTGCGAAGCCTTGCAGCTTCATCAGGAAGGCCGGGTCCTGCATGTTCTCCAAGGTCGCAGGGGCCGCATCAGACGGCCCATCTTTTGTAGCAGCAGCCGGTGTTGCACCGGCACTCTTGCCACCCATCTCGTGTTCGTACAAAGTCAGCAAATTGGCCAATGACCCGTGCTCAAGGCCTTCTTGCCCCGACTTCTCTTTCTTGCACATGAAGAGGGTGCTGCGAACCATCAGGCGACCGAAGCACTCAACTGCCTTGGCACGTGCACTTGCATCCGTCACATTCTGAGTGTGAGCCCAGGCACGAGCAAGAAGCTCCTCCCAATCCTTTACAGCATCTTCCATGCCTTTCGCACAGAGCCTGCTGACATCGCTCTTGCTCAGCAGCCGAGCCACACCGTCTACCACTTTTGTGGCTGTCAGGTTCGTCGCGATCATCGCAGCCCTTGCGAAAGCATGCGATCGCTCCTGCCCTGCAAACCGGAGGCCGGCGACCGTGGACATGAATTCCTCTCCCAATCTTTTGGTTGCCCCATATTTCAAGGAAAAGTCGTGCAAAAACTTCAGCAGAGGTGCTTCGGTTCCTCCTGCATAGAATCTGCAGAACAACCCGCAAGCGGCCACGGTCTGTGGCGAGGCATCCGGCACCGCGGCTGCTACATCAGCTTGCACAACATCCCAGTCGATGCACAAACCTTGCTCTGCCAGCAACTTTGCTCGGGTCACCATCGCCATGGCGAGCTCCAGCTCGCCTGCCGTTCTTGCAACTCCTTGGGCTGCATTCATGACTTCCTGAACGAAGGAGGCCAGCGAGGGCAGTACTGCATCAACTTCCGCTGACAGCACCAGCCACTCCCATCCATTATCCACGGCCTGCCGAAAGTCCGTAGACAATCGCTGCAACGTGAGCTTGCCGTTGTCCGACACCGTCTCTTGGTCCGAGGGACATGCTGCAATGCAGGCACGGCAAAATGCCGTAAAGTGACTGCATGCTAACGACATGTATCGCTCATCGCCTCGCACCTCAGCTAGCAGCCCTCCATTCATATCCACTTGCCGCTTGTTGAAACTAAAGGCCTTTTGGCTCAGAGCTCTATCCGTGGATATTTCCATGCAAACACTTCGCTTCAGCTCCATGGAGCTGAAGCCTACAGATTGCACTTGGGCCCCTGTCTTGTGAACTTGGGCTCCATTCAATCCTAACCCTGAGCGATTCGACGGGTGCACCAGGACTTGACCCGGCCGCAGCACCTGCCTGTAGCACTTCCTGCTCTCCTGCAGGATAGTTTCGATCTCCGTCCATCTCTCCAATGCCGGAGCATCTTTCTTCAATGCCTGCTCCACGGCCGTAGCCCAGGCAGGCTTCATCTTTTCCAAGTTCTCTTGAAAAAAAAACGGCTGCATGGCAACAGGATATGCATTTAATTGTCCGCCCTGCCCCCCCCCCTGTATACATGCACCCTTGAAACACAAGTCATTTACGTGCCTAACATAGTCATTTCCCTATATAAGAACTGTACTTCAAAAAGTTATGTTAACTTAGCTAAACTTTAGCTAAACCTCCTAACCTTTGTAAATGTTTAACATACTTACACCACTTATGTAAACACTTAGTTAAGTCTCTTAACAGTTGTATTTGTTTATCACACTTATAAGTGATTTGCAATATAGATACAACCGGGTTGCAAGCTATTTAACAACATGCTTGCAATCTATATAAACACTTACAAAGCCACGGTTCTTCCCAGTAGCCATATTAAATTAATCATACACATCTGTATATGTGTATATATGGTCTACATCTACTCTGGAGGCCCCTACACAACAGTCGCCACAATCCTGACATACAGACTCTGAACCTCGCCGGCTGCCTCAGAAACTTCGACTATGTCTTAGCTTGCTCCGAACGCAGTCATGCCTGCACGAGCCACGCAAAGCATTACCAAGATCCTGCGTCGCGAGCCCACCCATCTTCGTCCAGGCCACCAACAGGCTGAGTTTGTTGGAAATCACGTCGCGAACATGCCCTCAGCTCAGAAGCGCGCTTACCTTCCATAAACGGTCACAAAGTTGCCACGTCATTATTCAAGGAGCACCGCTATCTGCCTGCTTCCTCAGATCTTTTTCGCAGATGCTCGCGTGATCCACATTGGGCGGACTTGGGATCCACAGCTGCCTCCATCGGCAACGTTTGGGAAACTATGCGAAACCACAGACAGCGGGAACAGATAGCAAACCACAACGTGTGGAACTCCAGAGGAAGAAACCCATCAAAAGCCGCAGCGCATCTGTCCAGAGCTCAAAGGAAACCATAGCAGATGACAACGCAGGAAACCCGTTGGAACCCATAGCAAACTCCAGGAAAGTGGTTTTCGGAACCAAAATGCGGCTCCAAAACTGCAGACTTTGAAGCGATTTGGTTCGTCTGGCTTCTTCTTCATGTTTGTGTCTTTTTTTTGTGTGCTTGCGTTTTTGTTTCGTTGATCTTCTTCTCTGATTTTATTTTGTTGGCAAAAACCCAAGCGAAAACGTGTGGCTTCTTATTTCTTTTGCAAAATCCACCATGAAGTGGTTTTCGTTCATGTGGCTTCTTCTTTTAAGTTCGTGATTGTCTTTTGTTTACTGTGCGAAGATTCCATGTTTTTCGTCAATTCTTCTTCTCTCATTTTATTTTGTTTGATCTTTTTTGGCGTGGGCGGACCTCCTTTTTTTTGGCGTGGGCGGGCCTCAAAGACAGCAGTTGCTGCACTCGGTCCCAGTAAGAACTACAATAAAGTCAATAACAAAAACAACTGTACAGAAGAAGAAGGCTACACAATAATACCAAGAACAAAATCAATTGTACAAAGAAAGAATGCATAACAAGGTGAGACAGGCCGCGACTAGCAGACTTAGCCGGCAGACGTCGTTCGGCAAGACATGCCCGGCACCTAGCAACAACCGCCGCTCCAGTTGGACTGAGTCGCGCAATGGCACACATATTGCCCAGCATCCAAAAAGGGTCGAACAATACAACCACTCATCCCGGCCATTCTCCATTCAGCCCAGCTTCCCAAAGAGGGCCTCGCAAGGGCAAACCTACTTATGACCTTACTTACTAAGTCCCTTGATCCTCCAAGTATGGTTAGTTTCCCTGGGCTTCAGGCGCAATCAGCAGAAAAATGAAAGCAGAAGCACTGAAGCAGACATGCTCTCAGGCATATCTCAATGCACGTTCAAGAGGCCATTGGTTCACGGAGTTCTGCAATTCAAGGGGCTTTGCTGTTTTTTTTTGCACAGACACACACATGCATGGGGATCTTGTCAAAACAAACACGAAAAGTTTGGACCACATCAAATAATCTTGGTATCACCTCCGTTCTATCTGTGTTTGGCGGTTGCTTTGTTCTAGTGGCAAATTCGTTGCGTGTTGCACGTACTAGCAGCCAAGATCTGGTCCGCAAAAACACAAGAATGAAGCGACCGTAGTAGTGAAATTCAACATCTCCGACAAAGAGTCGACGCGAAAGCGGCTCTGGTTTTCGATGGTGCATGCAGCCACCACATTTCGATTTTTGATCTTTTGGCCAACCTCGTTGAGTGGCTGCTGCGCCAGGTCTCCAAAAGAAACAAGGAAGAAGAAGCGGCAACTCAAAACTCAAAACTGTGCAAGGTGAAACAAGGTGACTGCAACGTACAGACTTGCGACAGACTCAGCCGGCAAAGTCCGTTCATTGGTGTCTGAAAGTGCAAAATGATCTATCTCTGTGGAGTCTTGTGATATGCAGAAACGAGTTTTCCAGCATAGGTTTCGAACACTAGAAGGGTTGATTTCTAAGTTCGAACACCTCGGATAATGCAAGTTGGACGTAAAGCCCAGGTTCGAACACCTCGAGCTGGAACACAAGTGAAAAATTTCCGGGTTTGTGCACTGGTCTATAAAACGCTTTTACGGAGGCGGGTTTATGGGACTTTAAGGGGGGTTTAAGGCTTCGATCCTTTGCTTTTTTTTAGAGATCCCTAAAGGGGGCTTTAAGGGGCGATAGGATCCATCCTTCTACCAGACGGCTACGACCCAGCAAGCTCAGCCATCTGGCTCCCCGGGTCCAAGCGGATCAGCGTGTGGTATTGGACGGACTGCGCTATCCTTTTTTCGGCAACCGGCTTGTGTCCAATACCACAAGCCCTCCAACACGTATTTGTTTAGCAGGGCACAGCGCTCGGCCCTGGAGCGCATTTGTGGCGGGATCATCTGTGGGCGCTACGTTGCCTCTGTCAGAGTGGTGGGTGGAATGAGCGTCCAGAGCAAGTTCAAAAGGCTTTGTACAGTCAAGGCGGAAGTTTACAGTACTTCCTTGTCCCAATATGTTTGTTTGTGGGGACTGAGTGCCACTGCTGTTGTCGATAAAGGGCCTCTCACGCCAAAAAAAAAAAAATGTCACGCCCGCAGCGAGAGGCGCTAGCAGAAGCCGTGACTCCATATTCTCTAAATGTATGAAAGATTGCTTTTCGTGCAGGTGCTTATGCAGCCAAATCATCGTGCGAGTGGGCCTTGCTTCTTTTCTGCGTGGTCATGCAGACATCGGAAATTCTTTTGGCAAGGCATTCTGGGGTTACCATGCCCCCTGAAATCGCAGATTCATGTTGCGCACGTGTGCGGAAACTTTGTTCGAAAACGGACAGATGCTCAGACTTGACGAACACTCCGCATTGACTACTGAAAATGGAGGGGGACTCCAAACAGGGTGCTGAAATCGTGTACACATGAAAGCTGGCTCAGCTGTCCTGAGCGATTGAAGCACATTTGGCAAAAACGAGCGAAAACATCAGCAACAATGTTAGCAAACTCGAGACTTTGGTTTTGCTCCCAGCACATGAAAGAATGATTGTTTGAAGTTTTGAATTTTAGGCTTTAATCGTTCAAGCTTTGAACTTGAAAGTTTACGTTGCGCATTCTAGAGTTCTAGAGTTTAGATCGTTTGTCCCATAAGCAATAATTCCGTAAGATTCGCAAAGAATAAGCACAACCGAATGGAAAAACGTTTGCAACACTCCTGCAAAAATGCTATTTCCTTGATGCTCCAGCACTAGTGCTTCAATGGTTTCTAGGCTTGCTCTCTTGGTGTTCTTGATGTTGCAAGTTCAGCACCGCTTTGGATGTCAAGGCTCCAATGCTGGGGTCCGTAACTACAGGACCAGGTTCGGCAAGAGTGACTGACACTTGCTACCTTTACTGCTTTAGATTTTCGATGAGGTTTAAGCATGAGCTTAAGTATTGTATTTGTCATCAACCATGGTAGTGGAAAGCAGCCTTGTGTTGTTCCAGAAAGCCAAGGTAAGTAGTTGATACGTGGGAAGCATGTGCAACGGAACCAGAAGTTTTATCAGTGAGTAATGTGTTGTCGTTCATTTGGTTTATGAGTTTACCAGTTCAAGAACCGTTCGTAGCCTGGCGCGGCAAGAAGTACACCATGTCAAGCCATGAGATGGAAGCAGGTTGTGCTAGGCGCCGGGCTTGCCCGAGGCGGAGAGCTTTCGGATTTGCACGTTCTGCTTCCGGCACTCCTCAATCGAAGGTTATGGGTCTCCCAGAACTCCACTGTTCGACTATGATTGTGCTTCCGTGCAGAGGAGGCTCGGGATTTCAATCGTCATTCGACTGGTGCAGTTGTTGGAGCTGAACCTTAAAATTGCTCGCAAAGGTCATCCGGCATTGACTGGCAGCAGCTTCATGAAGAGGCCTCGCGCGGATTCACACTTTACCAGGCGTGCTCCCATATAATATGCATCTTTCTAGGTAAAACACCAAGCATAGTATCAACCTTCTAAAGTCCGCCATGGACCCGAATGCATGATTAACTCCTGACCGGTGCTTCCCTTCTGTGCAGTGACCTGCAGGTGACTTTCGCTGTGGAGGAGTCCCAGAAAGGCCGTGTGCATGGCAGTGAACAACGCTGCTACGAACGACGTCCGAGAAAGTGTTTTTGTTTTGCAGGCAGCCGGTCCGGGCAATGAGTTTTTTACAGGACGTGCTTTGTAGCTGCTTTTTTGAAACGCTTCTTGTGCCTCTGCGTCATGGAGGCATCGCGACCTTGCGTCCACCGTCAAGGCCGGCTTATTCGTCGAAGCTGCCTATGCACCGATGTCCGCCAAGCAAACAGCCTTTTCTTGCTGAGGGTCAGCTTTTGGCAGCCACAGATGTGATTCTGCAAGCATTTTCAGGTGCCTCATCTGGCAGTTTTGGATCACAGCATCGCGTGAGCTTTGGTAGGCGGTAGGGTTGCTGCGCGCCATGCCGATTGAAAAGTCGCCGGCTCGAAACGGAGATCTTCCTGTTCTACTTGACGGTGAAGAGATACGGTTTTCGGAACCAAAGACCAGGCCGTGTAAGACCGCAGCAGGGAGTCGTGCCCATACGTCCAAATAATTTGACGGAACCCATGCTTTGCCTGTGTTGTTACAGTGTTACGTCGTGGGCCTTCACGTTTCGTATCACAAACAAGCCCCAAGCCCTTCGGTGTCAGGCTGTACACCCGGCAGCATCTCGAGGGCGAGGGGGTGCTGCACTTGACCACGAAGCGCTTGGTTTGGCTCGGTGGTCCGGGTTGTGCGATCGATTACCCTTTCATCACCATGTGCCTGGCCTCAGTGGATGAAACAGGACTTCTAAACTCGGCCCTGAGTTCGAACTTAGGACCCCCGGTCACGGTCCAAAAGCCTATCAACATCAGTTTTAGCGTGGAGCGTCCCTGAAGCCCCAAAGGAAAGGGATCTGTCTCAGGCATGCTGTCTCTCGCGACAAGAATGCCTGGCCGGATCCCTGCTTGTACTGCCAGCTCCGAGAAGAGGAGGCAGAGGAGGAAGAGGTGGGGTCGCCGAGAAAGCTGGGGTTTCTTGAAATGGAACGTGTTCTCGTGTTTCAAGCGCTGTTTTTTTGGCTCTGCCTGGCTCCGAAGTCGCTGTTTCACGTTGCTGTGATTCTCAACCGTCGGTTTTCAGTTGCCTCAGCGCGAGCCTGCACGAGGAGGATGCAAACATCCCAGAATTGAGATTCGTCCCTGCCGAGCCAGCTCACTTGCAGGAGCAGCTTGTTCCGCGGAGGGGTCGGTTGGGCAGGGAGTGTCGTCGAAGTTTGGTCTCTCAGACATTTAGGGAACTGTGTCTTGTGGGTACCGCCGGTCGCTTGAAGAGCCTCGCAAAAAACTGAGGATGTTCCATGTGTTCTCGGAGATGTCTGCGCTGAATCCTGACCCTTACGACGAGCAGGGGGACGACAGTGGTTCCGAACCTGACTTGGACGAGATGCTGGGCGGCCAGTGTCAGCCCCAGAACGAGCTCGGCGTCATGTGGAATGCAGAAGCCAACGACGCAGCCATGGAAGATGCGGAGGAAGACGACAATGATGAGCGCATGTAGAGCAAGGGAGGCGGTGTTCACAGCCTGCCTCGCGGAAGATTGCCGTGTCCCTTTGCGGGCCCTTGCAGCAGGCCCGGGGACGTGGCAGGGCAGGCCGAGGCGCCTGACCGAGAAGAGCGGGAGTCTGCTCTCTGTCATGTTTCACACGTTTTCTAAATCCGGGAAAGTTCCCAAATTAGGCTTACCGCAGGCGATCTGCGAAAGATGTGCCGGAAAGGGGGGGGGCGGGGGGGAGGGTTTGATGCAGTGCTGCTGGAAGAAGTGTGACTGTCGCTTTGCTTTCAGGTCTGGGCGCATAGTGCTGCATCAGGCGGAGCAGGCTTCCAAGGAGAGCAGATGCAGCCAGAAGCCCACAATCTCATGTCTACCGCTTGCCGGTTGCAAAGCACAGTATAACGGACATGTAAGCAGATTTCCGAGTATAAGGCGCGATTGAAATCCGCTAACGGACTTTGGCTCAATTCTGCCGCTGCTCCTTCCACCTTCGCCCAGGGCTGGAGCTTTGCAAGCAAAAGGCACCTGTGAACCTGTTCTTGTGGCGGAGCGTGTTGACCGGTAGACATGCCGAGCCTCCCGTAGCTGTGATAGGAGCAATAAACGAGATAAGGCACTGGTGTTGCAGTGGTTGTCGCAGTCTGACAGCAGCAAGTCAGACTCGTAGAAACATAGCTTCTTGAGCAAAGTTCCAGCCACGACCAGCACGGCCACACCGACGACGACGCCTACTACTGCTGCTCCTACTGCTACTGCTCCCGCCTGCTGCTAACCGGTACCGCCACGGCTACCTCTGAAGATGCTGCTGCCTTTTCTGCTGCTACTCCCATTGCTACTGTTACTACTGCTTTTGCCACTGTCACTTACTATGCTATTGCAGAACAGTGGTACTTATGGTAATGAGAATACCAGGCACAGAATTCTCATAGCCGCGATAGCAAGGAAACGATGGGGCAATGCTCATAGTAACTCCTAGCACCAGCAGTAGCATCATGCAGCAACAAGTGTGTTTGCAACTGCTGGCGTGCGTGTCCGGCAGCTCGTGTGGCAGGTCCAGTCCAACTTTTGCCACGCCGTTTTCCAGAAGAGGATGACCAGCTGCTGTGGCTGAAGAGTCGGGGGCAGAAGTAGGGGTCTCCGAAATGGGCGGGGAATAATTTCTTGGGGTCGTGACTATATCAGGGTCCCGAAAATTCTGAATCGGTGAGAAGTAGGTCCGGACCCTTGAAATCCAGGCAAAACGCCGCCGATAGGCTGCGGCAGGTGATCCAGGCTAGGTGTGTTGGAAACACAGTGGCGGTCTGACCTGGATCGCGAAGACCTCCAAGCAATTATCTGTTCTCGTCCAGGCTTTTATGCATCATGTTGTAACAAGTACAAGCAGAATTCACGTTGATGTGCTTGAAACCCTGAGTTTTGCATGTGCCTGCCACTTCAAAGATGGGCCTATGCACTTGTCATGCTCCGACACCTTGTTGCATGGGCCATCTTGGGAATGCCTCGAAGGTCAGAGGAACCCTGAACAAAACTCCTGCTACTACGAAGCCAGGCCACCCGAGCTGGATCCTCGCCTGCGTGACATGGATAACCCTTACTGACGCCGCACCGCTCACTGCAGAGACGCTTGGCATGGAAGAAAGCTCGAGCTTTCCTTGAACCATCTGGCTTCTCGTCGATACTGTCTTGTACATGCAGCAAAGGAATGCACCGTGGAACATCAATATCGAAACACAGCCGGCACCCTCAGAATGCATGTTTGCCAAGCTGATGTTGTACGTGGAAATAGTGGCAACCTGAGGCACGAGCCGGACAAGTACAAAGGCAAGTGGCAGAATCATGTGTATTTTCCATCTCCGAAGGACCCGGGGTACTTCTTGGAGGCTGCCGTCTAGTCTGTCGCCGGATGTCTGCCGTGCCAGGACTGGCGATCTTTGTCCATTTATCAGCTCCTCACCGATAGATTTGCTGATGGCGATCCTCGAAACAACGAGCTATTCGACGGGGGCTTCGATGTACGAGACATGACGTTCAGGTCGCCGCCTTTGTCTAAAGGCCCTTGCTTCGGGATTTCGAGGGTTTAGTGCGCCCCATCCCGACAGGCATGGAGGCGATTTCGTGGGCCTGACCAACAAGCTCCCTTACATCAAGGGCCTGGGTTGCCAGGCAGGAGCGTCTCCAGGGAGACTCTGTCGGCTTCTCGTTTCCGGGTCTGTGTGCTGTTCTGTATGCGTCTATCACGTCCTTTGGCAAGGGTTCCGAATGAACCTCTGATGCCTTCGACGTCTAGATAGTCCTCCCGCAGCATAAACGGCTTTGTCTTGACGAGGTCATAAAGGAGAGCTTTTTGCTTCAATCGTATGATGTCTCAAAAGCTGTTTGGTTCATGTTGCGTCGATTTTTGAGTCGGATGTGGGAGGTGCTGCCCATCTAGTGGTAGGTTCTGGAAGAAGCTTTCGCTCAAATGTGCTAGAATTCGCGGTTTGCTCCGCAGTCTTCGGCCCTTTACGCCCGGTTCTTTCCGCTGTCGTTGCACGTTGCAAGTTGCATCGCGTAGTGGAGGAGCATGCGTCGAAGAAGCCGACACCGCTTCCCCGAAGACCAAAGTCTTTAACATCAGAATAACATAACCACAGTAGCACTAATATAGCAGCCAGTTAAGATCCAATTTGCCTCTGACGTTTCCCAGTGCCAAGTTCTTAATCTCGTTTTGCTCAAGTTAATTGTCGGCTCCAGTATCGACTTCGCAAGGCCTTCTCATGTCAGTGTGTCAGTCTTAACAACGTTATTTTCAGTCCAGTTCTGAGTCAGGCATCACTCCACTTAGCTTGCAAACGCACACACACACATACACCCAGTGTTGCTGCTGCTTTTCTGCGCCGGCAGAAGCACAAAGGAAGGTGATAGAGCGTGTATCTATACAAGAAAGCAAACCCAATATGCTCAAGAAAAAGCTCGAAGCAACATTTGCACTCAATCCCGTTCCGGTTCTCTGCAATAAGACGCTTTCTTGGTTCGTCATCCCTCAATTGCAGGGCGTGTGGATCTCACCCATCTTTCAGAATGGCTTCAACTTCTACCATCAGAGTCCCGACAGCAAGGAGCTGCGTCTGGTGTGGGTTTGGTAAAATTTGGGGCCTTGCTTCGGATCCTACCGTTTCGGGAAACTCCCACGTAAAAAGGATATCGAATCAATCTGCATCGCTCGGCTGGCTGCCACCAGTAGAAGCAAGCCCCGAGCACGTTTGGTGATGTTCGTGAACTTCATGGCCAGTCTTCCACAGGAGTTCAGAACCGAGAGATGTTTCTGAGCCGCAGCGGTCTGAACTCGAAGCACTACTGTAGCCGGTTTCTCATGTCTATCGCTGAGGTACGCGCAGATCGATTTCACTCTACTGGATCAACGAATGGGGACGCTGCAAGAGCTCCGCAATCTCGTCACCACCGCGCACGACCTGGGAATGTATGTCATTGTTGATGTTCAGGGCTCAGACTTTGAATGCTGATGGCAGGTTGACTTTTCATTCGTCTTTGTAGCACGACCCTGCAGAAGTTGGTCATGACAAAGAAGCGAACTGACGAGGTCGTTATGAACCACATGGCGAATGAGTTCTTCTTCGACGGTCATGAATACACTCAGGCGCCGTTCAGATTTCACGAGGATGGAGGTTTGCGCGAATATCTGCTGCAAGCACGGAAGGAAACTTGGCTAAGTCTTGTGACTCCGTTTGGGCAAGCGGACGGGTGCTGTTGTTCGTCCATGTGAGCTGCAGCCAGGATGACAGCTTGATGCACGACACACCTGCCGGCAAGCAGCCTTATCGGGACTTCTACTATGACAACACCTGGGTCCCAAGCGCGAAATACAGTGGCAAAGTGTATGGTCAGTATGGTGAATGGCGTACCGACGACGGGAATGGTACCTACGATTTGTCGGATTTCCATCACAATGGAGACTTGGTTGATTACTTTGACCCATGGGAAATCAACTTTGGCAAGATCTACGGCACCATGGACGACCTTAGACTGGAACACGAGCGTGTACAGCAAAAGTACATTGCCATGACAAGGGCGCTTATCGAAAGCTGTGACATTGATGGCTTTCGTGTCGATTCCCAGCTGCAGGTCAGAAGAGAGGTTTTGTTGCGACAGATGTGAATCTTCACTAGGTAGTTACCGGGTAGTTGCATCATATGCTATCAGCCAGTTTAGACAGCAAGATATATAATTGCATCTGTAAGGACACACCCATGCAAGTTCCGCTGAATTTCTTCAAAGTCTGGGCCCCTGCGATGCGACAACATGCTGCCTCGCTCGGCAAAGAGCGCTTCGGGATCTTCGGCGAGTTCTATGTGACGCCTTCGCGCTATGCCACGATGACTGGGAGAGGTCGAGACAATACGATGTCAGCTGCCTAGTCCAGCGGCTAGCGTTGTGTATTGCCTTGTTTCTGCATGCAGTGGAGTGTGTCTTTGCATGTGTGACGGGTTGCAGGTGAGACGGGTTCTAGATCGAATCCCGTGTATGCGGCGTAAGGTACGGACAGGATGTTTTCATAGACGGCGCGGCTACGTTGAAAGGTGGCATCGTCTATCCCTACTATTGGTACATATTTACGGCCATGGTCTACAAGGACCCGCAGTATGCAGATGGTTTGATTATGGCCTACACCGAAGAGAACAAAATGATCGACACTTTTGATCCAACCACGAACAGATCTGAGTACGCCATGATGACCTTCTGCAATAACCACGACAACTGGCGCATGCAGAGCATGACCGGCAAGGCTGAAATGAGGATGTGCCTGGCAGTGATCACTTTCTGGCAGCGCACTGAGTGGTTTTCATTGCTTTCGACTTTTCTGTGTCTTTTGCTCCTCGCCCGAGGCCAGGAATCCCGCTTCACTATGCCGGCGACGAGCAAGACTTCGATACTCCGGGCAGTGCGTTGGATGGATGGGCCCGCGAGGTGGGTTCTGTTCGTGAAGGTCAGTTCACCTCAAACCGTAAAAGTCAGAAAGAGAGCGAAGACCCACAGTCTGAATGTGTTTGTGGGATTGAAGTGGTTCGGCACTGCGCCCTCCCTCCTACAGAATCTATCAGCATTGTTTTTCTCGCAAGAACCGTTGCATCTTCTGGTTGGTTGCCTTCTGTCTTCAGGAGCTAAGTGCTTCGCTCGCCTGGCAAGCGATACCCACCCGCCCGGACGGGAACCCCGCAGACCGCGACAACTTCGACATGACCAGCGAGACATATCGTGGCTTGCATTTTTGAATGACTTTTCGAAAGTTTCGGGCTTTCCTGTGTGAAAGTGTTCTTGTTTCGTGGGTTGAGATGCAGAGACGTCCAGCTTTTGGTGATGTCAGTCAGTTGTAGCAGTTAGCTTGATTTCTGCGGTGACCTCTGTACTCGGCTGCTCGGTATGTTCCGGGAACACGAAGCAGCAATCTGTGCAAGTAGTGTTGCAATGGACCGAGTTCTATCCTGCCACCTGTAACCACATGTTCTACTTCGCCATCTGTCCCCGCAAGTGCAGACCGCGAACAGCCATTGTTTGACTTAAGCTGCAAGGTTACATTGCTCGGCTGAACGCCCTTCGCCGTTGGTACTTCGGTGACTTCGGAAGGGCGGAGTGCGACGTCGTCACTGCACCGAACCCGCAGATCCCCGGAATCGTGGTGTTCGAGCGTGGATGTGACAGTCTGAAGAAGGTCTTGGTGGTTGCCAGCTTTGAAACCATTGAGAACAAAACGGTCAGAATTCCGGTGTCCTGGGTGAGCGGAACACAGCTTAGCGACAGTCTGGAGGTCCGGAACCCATTGATGCTCACAGTCACCCCAACCCGTGACGTTTCCATCAAGCTGCACCCCCTCGCTGCTTTTGTCCTCGTTCCTCTACCCGTGGCAACTGTGCCGCCTTCGGTGGTCTCTGTGACCCCTGGGCATGGCTCAGTTGCAGAGTGGTCGGCGGATGCCGGGGACGTGGTGAATGTGACAATCCGCTTCGACAGGGCCATGCAGCCATCAGTTCTTTCTGCGGCCCTTTTTGATGGACAGCCGGCTGCTTTCCGGTGCGCCACCCCCGCGTGCCAGGAGATCATGCTGGAGCTTGATGCAGCCTCGGTCAGCAATCAAGTGCACCACGTGTCCATCATCGAGACCGCAACATCGCAGGATGGCGTCCCTCTCTTCGCCAGCTTCCGTTCCTCTTTCGTTGTCGATCGGAGCTTCGGGGTCCTTAGCCGGCCGTGGTTGCACAGCATGCCGGGCCTCGTCTGCGCCAACTGGACACGGATCTGCCATAACGCCACCGGGGCCTCCTGGCTCCGCATCAAGAACGTGGGGAGCGCCTGGTCCACATGGAAATCGGCAGAGCCTGTCACGGCCTGGCAGAGCGCTCCTGGAATCCCGGTCCTGGTGCAGTACCACGCCGAGGGGAGTGCCAGCTTCATCGTCGGTGACTGCGCGGACATGGAGGGCCCTTGCTTTGCCAGCTGGCACGAGTCTATGTTCCTGCGTGGTCAGTTCAACAGGTGGGGTGAGGCAGGCGAGGGGACAATGGTGAAGCTGGATCATTTTACTTGGGCGGCCAACATCACTGTTGACCGGTTCTTGAAAGGCAAATTTGCGCCTTTCCGGGATTGGACGGTCTCCTATGGGCTCCATCCTGCCAGAGAACTTCTTTACAATATGCCCTCCTTCGACCCACGCTTCTACACCTTCCATGTGGATCCACACATGTCGGGATCCGAGGCCGGTTACGGCACCTCTTTAAGCGTACCGACCTCTTGGTACGGCCCTGACCCTGACAGTACATTAATAGTATTATGTTTTTGTACCAGAACCCTAAGCCCTGATACGGAGCCTTCCAGTGCCCTTAAAGTACCCCTTGGAGTACCCATGAACCCACGCCGACGCTTAGACTACCCCTCCACTACCCTTACAGTACCTCTGTTAATACCTTACCTAGTACCCCTTCGAGTAGCCTTAGCCTCTTAAAGAACCCTACAGAACCCCAAACCCTTAAACTCCTGAACCCCTAAACTCCTAAACCCCTGAACTAAACCCCTAAACCCCTAAGCCCCTAAACCCCTAAACTCCTAAACCCTCAACCCCTAACTAAACCCCTAAACCCCTGTTTTGCCTCCCTTGAGAGGCGAGTCGGCGGTGGATGGAGGAGCGGGGCCACTGGTCGGCGAACCAGGGCATGGCCTCGGGGGCCGAATGGGCCACGGAGATCCTGGGCTCGGATCTTTCAAAGGCTTAGGGGTGTTGCGGGTTTAGGGATTAGGGTGTAGGGGTTTAAGGTTTAGGGTTTAGGGTTTAGGGACTAGGGTGTAGGATTTAGGGTTCAGGGGTTTAGGGGTTTAGGGTTTAGGGATTAGGGTGTGGGATTTAGGCTTTAGGCTTTTTCGCTTGGAGGTTCGTGGGTAGTTATAGGTGGAGTAGGGTAACCACAATTGTAACCCATATCAGGGGACTTATAACCCCAGTTATAGCTGCCCATGAGCCTTCAAGTAAGGGAAGTTAACTCCGACCTAAGGAACTTTGCTTACGAGACTTATACATCTTGAGGGAATTTTTGAATTGAGTTACCATAGAGTGAGTCGGGCATTTCTGGAGTCTTCTGTAGCAGGAACTACGCCATACGTTCCTTCTTCAGGATGGTCTCTTTGTCAAACTCTCTAGCATGCCCTGCTTGTTATGGTAGCTTTATAACCCTATAAACCCTATAAACTCCAACCCTAAACCCTCATCCCTAACCCCAAGTCCTATAGACCCTCAACCCTCATCCCCAACCCTAAGCCCTATATAAACCCTAACTATAAGTTAGGCTCTGAAGCATGAACCCAGGATCTGGTTCTCGCACCTCTGCAGCACCGCGTCCCCGGAGTGTGAGCCGGCGGAGAATCCGCAGTGGGAGGCCCACGGCTTCAAAGCCGGAGAGACCCAGGAGCCGCCCGGTTGGGGGGGGGGTCCTACGGGGCTGCTATAAAATAAAAGGCTAGTGCAAAAGGGTGGTAGAAGGAGAGGTGCTACAAGGGTACTATATAAGGTTGCTTCGGAAGAGGTGCCCAATCTTAAGGAGTTCTGAATTGCCCTGTTTGTTCCTTGAGTGCGACAGCCCTGCGGAGGAGTGGTGCGAGACTGTTGGGACCTATCGTTGTGTGGAGTATAAGGCGAACGATTTCTCGCCGGAGATGAGCGGCTGCGGCGCTTTCTCCTGCTGCAAGAGGAAGGTCAGCACTGTGCCAAGCGGTCCACCCGCAACGTGCTGTGTGCTCTTCAACGACCTCTTGCTCAACTACACGGTCTCCCCAGATCTGTCGAAGTGCTCGAAGTTCGGGTCCACGACGTTGACGACCTCCATGGCCCTGAAGACGTGCCCGGGTGCCCGGAATGTCACCTTGGAGGACTCCCGGAGCGCCTCGCAGGCGCCCCCCTCGCCTTTCCCAACGGATCCAAGGATCCAGGAGAGCCTGGGCTGGAGCCGGGGCCGCGTTTTGGAGGCCGAGGAGGAGTTCGAGAAGAGCGGCTACGAGCGATTTCACTCCCCGGAGACTTGGCACGAGGACGTGGCCTATAGTATCCTAGTGGACCGCTTTGCCAACGGCGACTTGTCGAACGACGAGGTGAACATCCCAGACTTTCAGAGGGAGGAGCTGAAAGATGGGCAGCCCTGGTCGATTCATCAGTGGCGCCACGGGGGTGACTTGCAGGGTGTCAAGGGCCGTCTCATGTACCTGAAGCAGCTCGGTGTCACCACTGTGGTCCTTTCCCCGATCTTCTTGAACAGCGCCGGCGAGTACCACGGCTCCTGTACCTCTGATCTTTCCAAGATCGACCCAGGCTTCGGCAGCCCTGAGCTGCTCCGTGATCTAGTGCAGGATGCGCATGCATTGGATATGAGGGTCGTCCTGGACGTTCAGGTGAACCACATCTGTGCGAAGGGCATGAGCTACACCACGAATCCTGCAGTGGACTCTGTCAGTCAATGTGTCAAGGAGACGGAGCAAGCATACTGGGGTATGGATCGCGGCTTCCCCCTCTTCCCCAGCCAGTCTCGTAAAGAGATGTCCTGGGGCAATGACCTGCCCGAGTACATGCAGCATCAGTCCTTCTTCGTCCGATGTGGACCCAAGGCCATGTACCGACCGGGTGGTCTGGACTTCTTGAGACTGGAGCTGGAGAACGTCACCTCCATCGAGGCGGGCTTTGTCTTTCCCGAGTTCTTCGCCACGAATTACTACGAGCTGAACACCATGGACGTGCACCTCCAAGAGCTCTTCACAAACCTCCTGAAGTACTGGATTGCCTTCGCCGATGTGGACGGCTACCGGGTGAGTGCAGTGTCACACATCACGGCAGATTTCTCATCCTTTCTTGCTACCAACCTGCGCTACTACGCAGCCGCCCTGGGCAAGACGAACTTCTTCGTTATCGGCGAGGTCCAGCAGGCCACCACCCCCTTCGGCTTCATGCACGTAGGCAAGGTCCAAGGCCCTCAAGGGCCCCAGTACTTGCCCAAGAAGGTCCAGGGAGTGCTGGATGCCATGTGCCCCTACTACAGCGCCTTTGTCATAGTTGGGTAACATTTTACATTTTCATGGGTACTTAAAACACAATCAGGAATAAGAATTCAAAGCTTTAATCCTATCCCAGCCATGGACTAGGCGCTCTCTCGCCACAGACGCCCGGGTTCCTGGCAACCTTTCCAGTGCAGGAGTCCTTCTTGGTCAGGGAGGCGGGGGGCCTCCAAAGACTTTAGGGTCATGGGCTTTAGGGTTTAGGGTTATAGGGTTTAGGGTTTAGGTTTAGGGTTTAGGGGCCTCAGAAACTCCCGGAATTCCAAGCCTAACTGGATCCTAACTGGCCCCAACTTCGGGGTCCTTAGAAGCAGGGTCTTACAGTTCGAGGTACATATCTGAGCGTCCCTTTCAAGGAAACCCCTAAACCACTAAACCCCTAAACTCCTAACTCCTACAAGCCCCTAAGCCCTAAACCCTGCGTTTCGTTTTTTGTGGGTCGCTTTGAGGTCGCTGCAGGCTCCTCCAAGCCGATGGACCTCTACGATCGCGAGGAGTGGCAGGCGGGGGACTCGCGGTGCAACTTTACGAGTTAGGACTCTATTTACAATCAATGCGCATATGTACCTCTGTGTGTGGGTACTATGTTTATAAGAATCTTAGCCAGCCACACACTGGATTTAGTTAAATAATTAAAACATCATTTTATCTTCATCTTCGTCATCATCAAATCATCCTCGGAATCATCCTCAAATCATCCTCTGCCCCACCAATCATCATCTTATTATCATCGGGCTCCCAGGCGCGTAAGTCACACACGAATAAACGCAAGGAGTACTTCCACGCATGCTTCCTCAAAGCCTCCTGCATCACCTGCGAACACAAGCCTAAGCAAACTTGTCTTTGAGGGGCCGTGTTTGTCAGTGCACGTATACACTGCAAGTTTGTATGTGCATTCAAGAGGTCCACGTCCTATCGCAAGCACTCGGCAACACAGCCGGCAGCTAATGAGAATTCACTACCGAAAGAGCATCACACAACCATCTGGCTCAGATGACCGCTGCTAGCATACCGACCCGCTCCATCGCCTCACCTCTTCTCCACTACAGGGTTATGCTACAGGAACATAGTCAATCAATTGGCGCACTGTTCATCCTAGACCCTATAGGCCCTTAGGCGATACCCATCGAAAAACCGTGATGTGTTTGAACCGTGGCAACGGGGCGGAGGGGCCCGAGGATGAATTTTGGATAATCCGCGCAGGACGGAGGATGCCAAGAATGATGGTTTCAGGATAATTAAATGATGAAACGATAAACGGATGATGATTTGAGGATGATTTGGGGATGATTTGAGGATGGTTTGAAGATTTTCTGATGATTTTTGATGATTTTCTGATGATTTTCTGATGATTTTCTGATGATTTTTTGAAGATTTTCTGATGATTTTTTGATGATTTTTTGAAGATTCCCTGGGGCATTCACACATTTCCCGATTTCCCCACTCCCTGCCCCTGCCTGCCCCTGCCCTCCCCTCCCGGGCGCCCTGAAGATTTTTTGATGATTTTTTGATGATTCCCTGGGGCATTCACACATTTCCCGATTTCCCCACTCCCTGCCCCTGCCTGCCCCTGCCCTCCCTTGCCGGGCGCCCCCCCTGCCTGGGCAACGACGGTTTGAGGCCGTGGCTCAGCGTCACCGAATCATCCTCCAATCTTGCCTTTTCCAAACTGCCATCCCAAAATCATCCTCAAATCCATCCCCTCCAATCCTGGTTTCCTCGAATCATCCTCTCCAGAACATCCTCGCCAGATCATCTGCGACCTGCGTGCCACAAAAACCGTCGATTCAACACGCCTGCGATCTCTGATGACCTGGTTCCATATCTGTTTCTGTTGTCTGCGCACACGATGCGCGTCGCAATGCATTCCATAGCACAGTCTAGAGTCTAGAATATAGAGTCTGCAGAATCTAGAGTATAGAGGAAGTGTGGGGACTGGAGTGAACAAGGAGCATCTTCCAGCAGGAGGAAAAAGAAGCTTCGAGCAAATTCCATCCATTTTAATCTACATGTCACTGGTGTCACCATCAATAGCCACAACAACAATGTCCTGCAAGTGGAGAGTGCAGAGTTGACTACTCCTGATGATATGATGCTTCGACTTACTGATGGGGATGGTTCGTCGATGATGACTACGGATGAGGATGATTTTCGGATGATGTTTTCAACCAGGGTAAAAATGATGATGATGTTGGCCATGATTTGAGGATGGCCAGAACGATGATTTTTTGATAAACTAATTCATTTAGGCTATGCCAATGTGTCCACGCAAGAATCTTATAATACTATGTATTGGTATACATACACATTCACATACATAAGTCTTGAGGTTTGAGAGCTGGTGCCGCAATCAGGTGCTCAAAGGGGCCCACAAACCATCCCAGAGCCTCAACCCCTGGAGTGTGAGCCTCAGGTGGCGGTGGCCCGATCCCGGCAAGTTCTCGCGTCGCAGGGCGACATCCACTCCAGTATGGCTTCGGCAGAGTCGAAGGACACCCCGAAGCTCTTATCACAGCAGCTTGCCTCTTGCAATCGCAAGATTTAACTTGTAGTTTTATTTGCATTATCGGTCACAGCAGCTGGGTCCAGCATGCCTACTGGATGCAAGTCCTCTACCTCCGGCAGTTCTTGAGCCTTATGACTGTCTCCTTCGTAGCTCTACAGCTGAAAACGCACCCGGGGGTTCTGCAGATCTTTTTTGTCCTGCTCGCGCATTCACAATATCATGCCGCCATATTACAGTAGACTTTCAGGATATGGGGGCTGGGACCCTGGGATAGCACCGCAAACATAAGATGAGACTCAACAAGATACAGAGGTGTTCGTATTCCTGTTACAAGGAGCCTGCAAGTTCAGTTGCAATCCAAGGCAAGGGGGCCACTTCGCGGATGACATCTGGAGGCTCCAGGTGAGCTTGGCCTGGAGTTTCACCTGGTGCCTTGCTTGGAAGAGGTCACCGGTTCGTTCAAGACTCACTACAAAATCAGTACGAGAAGAAAAAGTGCAGCCTTTACGGCAAGATTTTTCAAAACATTTCACTTCGTAGGTATTTAGTCACGACGGAAGGTAGGCGTCACTAGTTGAACAGGGAGCAAACGAGTCAGAGGCCAAGCATTGTAGCAGTCGCAATATTGTTAGCAGCCATGATGGTGATGGTGTTGATGTTGTTGTTGTTGATGATTATGGTCACATACTGCTGTTGATGACGAAGGTGGTGATCCTCATGGTCACCGCCGCAACAAAGCCAGAACGCAAGGGCAACAGTCGTAGTTCTCAACACGGGCACACTGGTCGAAGGCTTTGCCAGGAAGAGAAATCACAAGTAGCAGAGACAAAACTGCTCCTGTCCTGGGACGAGGATCGAGTACCAAGATGTCGCGGGTTTGCATGGGGGCGGTAGTTTGGTGCTATGCAGTTGGTCATGAGCGGCAGCAGACAAAACCTGGAAGCAGCTCTGAAACATCGCCCGAGCCAACAAAGGTACGGGATTCCGGACATCTACAATGGAGCCGAGATGGGCTTGAACGGCGTCTGCTATCGTAATGCCGAGGAGCAGAAGGACTGCGGGTGCGGGACATGCTGCATACATAAAATATCTATGTTCGTGAACCGTTTTCAGGGTTTCTGCTTGTTTGGAGAGCTGCGGTAGGTGGTCGCAGATCCTAGCGTTTATGGGAGTTCCAGCAAGCAGTGGAAGGACAAGAAGGCGGCCATGGTGGCAGCGGGCATGAAGGACGAAGTGGCGGAGGCGATCCTCATCGGCTGTGACTACACATCCTTTGGGAGCCGGATGGACCCGGGCTTCTGGCGACAGGACATGTTCTCTTCAGGGCCTTTCCGCTTGGGATCGGCCGTGCCCAGCATCCAAGCCCAGGCTGGGAACGCTGCGCCTGCGGGGGGGGGGGGTTGGGGGGATTCTTCGGGGATTTGTTGCTGGTGCAAGGCCGAGGGTTTTTTGGGGCCTTGATGCCCTGCAGATGAAGAGGGCATAGAAGGGCATGAAGCGAACTTCAGTCTTAAAAGCCAGGCCGGGATTGGCGCTGCACTGCAGGGTGCAAGCAGCCCGCACTGGTGCTCGGACCCATTGCTGGATACCAGGAACCCGGTGTATCGGCTGACACGAGCCCTGATTCGCATGCGGAAGGCCTGTTATCCCCTGCGCACCGCGCTGGACTTCCCGGCGAAGGCCGTGGACGGCCCCGAGCAGGAGCTCGCCTACTGGAAGTTGGACGACTCCAGGGGTCCGGCAGAGTCGCCGGAAGCCATGCTGGTGGTGCTGAGGATGGTGGAGACTCCCAGCGCCGACTATTCCAAGTACATCTTCCCCAACCTCGAGCAGCCATATCCGGAGGGTCAAGCCTTTGTGGACCTCTTCAACCCCTCGCGGCTGGCAGTGGTCTTCATGGACAAGAACGTCTCTTATCTGCTGGTGCCTGGGAATTTGGCCACAAGCCACGTGGCCATCTTCGCACCAGTGGGGTCGGTGCAGGCCGACGACATCGGGGACTGGTCCGTCTGTAAAGGTGCCACGTTGCCACCGCTTGAAGAATACAGCTGCGAGACTCAGTCTTCGTGGTTCCCGATGTGGGGCACGATGACCACGACCATCCTTTGGATTGCTGCGGTGGTTCTGATCCTCTTGGTGAATGCCCGGACGAGCATCTACTTGAGCGTGGTCATGGACCCCACTCCTCCGAGCATCTCCCAGCCCCCGGGTGTGAGGGTGGAGCCGCGCCACATCCTCGTGGCGGCCATCGAGCACACCATTCCGGAAAGGGGGGTGAAGGTCAGTGCCGGAGGACTCGGCAAGGTCTTGGACCAGATGCTGAAAGAGCACCCTCCGGGCATCATGAGCCTGGTGCACCCCATGTTTGGTGATGTCGATTACGGTCCATTGGATGAATACACGAGATTCAGCATCGTGGTGGATGGCAAGCCTCAGGAGGTTGTAGTTTACACCATGCAGAGTGATTTCGAGGGCATCACCAGAGTGTGGTACATCCTGAGCCATGAGTACTTCACAAAGAAGGTGAAGACACAGCCATATCCCCCCTCCATGACCAAAGTCTCGACTCTCCGCTATTTCTCTCTATGGAACCAAGCAGTGGCTCTTCTCTTGAGCGAGCTTGCTCCGGATGTGTACCATTGCATGGACTATCATGCCGCCATGGCTCCTCTCTACCTGTCGCGAGAGAGGCAGTTGCCGATCATCCTAGTCTTGCACAACGCGGACTACTGTGGTGTCATCGAGACGGATTTCATCTGTGATCGGTTTTGGAAGACCGTGAGCTCGCTCCGCCGTCTCAGCCTCATCTTCAACATTGAGATCTCCACGATCCGGAGATACTGTATGTTCGAGGGTCGCTTCAACATGCTGAAAGCAGCTGTGACCTACATTCGGGAAGTTCAGAAAGGGCACGGGATCTGTGGTGTGGCCTACAACTATGCCGTGGAGCTGGCACGCGAGAAAACTCTGTTTGCAGGCATACCGCACATCATTGCGCTGGATAACGCGACAGATCCGGCGGATGCCCATGCAGAGATCAGTGAGCTCAAGGAAAGGCGCTTCATTGCAAAAGAGAAGCTGCAGAAGGAGTGTGGCTTGGACCTCGACCCAGGGGCGAAGATTCTGATTTTCATCGGCCGCTGGGTGAAGCAGAAAGGAGTGGATCACATCGCCATGCTGACCCCGGTCTTTCTCAGGAGTCACCAAGATGTTCAGATCGTCCTTGCAGGTCCCCCAGATGATGCTTGTGGCAGATACGCTGGCGAGCTACTTGCTGGACTCGGCGATGAGTTCAAGGGCAGACTCTTCGTGTGCACGAAGCGCCTTGCCTGTTCAAGGGAGTTTTTGGGCTAGGTGCCCGCCAGCAGATCGGCCGCTTTCATAAACATTTCGGGCGAAAGAGGCGGCCAAGCCTTCGATGCTTGCCAATTCCGGGGTTGCATCCAGGCCTTCCCTCATCAAAACCTGGTCACCGCACAAAAACATACAAAACCTAAGTACAGACAGCCGGCTAGTCATGCGCAGCGGCCGAGGTTCTTCAAGCTTAGTGAGGAATGCCGGCGCGGGGCGCATCTTTGCTTTACCCCCTCCTGCTCCGAGCCCTTCGGCTACGTGGACGTGGAGTTCGGCCTTCTTGGGGTTCCCGAGTCGGATTTGGCAAAACTGAACTTCATTTGAAAAAGACAGGGAGACAGAGAGAAAGGGGAGGGAGAGTCAAGAAGAAGAAGAAGCTGACGGAGAGGACATGTAGAGCTGTCCGTAAGAGTCATCGGGCCGTATTGCTCTGGCAGAGCCCGGTCGACACAGAAACGTGTTATATCCAGAGCCACCTCGAAAGCTTTTCTCCTTTCGAGAGTCTGGGCCATCCCTGGTCCCTGGCAACCCTCCCGCAGACCCGAAGAAACTAAAGCAACAAAAATTGCAAGTGACGCGGTTCTTTATTTTGGAGCAATTCGGAGCTGCTGAGGTTCCCTCCGTGGGTTGTGCCATTGGAGGACTCGGGAAGATGCCTGGGGTCTACTTCCGCCAGCAAAACTCCGATGATGCCAAGAGCCTCATCGACTCCTTTTTCTGTGCTGTGGACTATGCCTTGAACATGAAGCTTGGCTCTGTTTCAGAATCTCTGTCTCAAGAGCATTTCCCCAAGCCCAAAGCCTCCCAGGAATGAGAACGACTACTGGAAGATGGCCAGCAATGCGACAACTGCTGAGTTCCCTTTCCACACTTGGCGCGCGACTCTGAAGCAATGGGTGTCCTGATCCCTCTCCGATCGCACCCTCCAATTGTGAACTCATACATATATACATAGCTAAGCCTACATGAATGTCTGTTGGAGCTTGTCTTGAAGCTACAGGCAGCTACAGTTTCTCATCACTGAACCCAAATGGCTCCACCTTTGCTGTTCGAAGTCCAAGGAGAATCTAATCGGCGCGTACACAGAGGCCTGCACCAACTTCCGGCGGTCCTCAGGTGCGAAAGGGTAAATAGGGGACCACGAATCGGCCGGTCACCAGCATGAAGGTTGTTTGTCTTGGTGTTTCGTCGCCGTCGACGTCATTCACACGATCATCACCACCGTCATCATCATCACCATCATGATGGTCGTGATCAGTGATACCATGATCATGACCATTACCATCATCGTCGTCATCGTCATGGCCATGATACCATCACCATGATGATGGTCATCATCACCATCAAGGTCATGATACGATGGGTCATTATCATCATGATCATGACCATGATCATGAGCATGAACATCATCGTCATCAGCTGCAGGGTCGTTCATACATGATGAATTTCACATGTCACAGCATTTGTTGTCGTCGTCGTCATGGCTGCCATCCTTAGCACATGCAGACGAATAGAGACTTGAAGAGTATGTGTTTAGCCACCAGAATTGAAATTCATACCAGCACATACGGTAGCTGTCGGGACTTATCACAACGTTATGAGCGATCGTAAAGCTAATTGTTTGGGAGTGAGTTCGAAAACAGATCAACTTAGCTGCTACGGGCCAGCCTTGCCATCTTGACAACACTAATACGTCAAGCGTAGGAGGAATCTCAAGGAGAGGTCTTATCTTCGCAACTGGTGTGAGCAGCATTGGCCGCAGAATTCGAAGCACGGCATGGCAGTAGTTAGCCAACAGCTCAATGGCTGCACTGCCATCTACAGTATCGGCCCTCCATGTTTAAGTCCCAACAACCCTAAACCACTAAAGCCGCAAACTCAAGACCCTAAAACCTGAAATTGTAAGACCCTATACCTTGAAACTCTGAAATTCCGCAGTCTGATTTGGCTGTGGCAGGTGCCTCCCTGACTCTGAACCACCTCTGGGTGAGGAAAGGGGCCACCACTGCAGTGCAGGAGGCCGTATATCAGGGGCAATTTAGGGCGGTTGACGGGTTAAGTGTTCTAGGGTGTTTTGACAACAAACGGGTTTGCGGGCCTGGCTCTAAACCAGAAAGCCCCCAAACGCTGGAGGCGATGGCACCACGGCGCGATAGTGCCCTGAGACGCATGTCCTCCACCGCGCAAGTGGCCCACCAGATGCAGGCGCCTTTGGGATTACTGCAAAACTCTGGCAATACTTGTGAGAGCAGTTTCAACATAGTCGTTACAATAGGAAGGACACGTGCCGCAGTGGCTGTCATTGTCTTTGTCTTACCGGCTCTTAAAAATTCGCTGGAACAGACCTGGGAGACTCGGGGTCTCGGCTCTTTCCTTGTGCAGGTTTTCCGTGAAGCGTCTCTCTAATGGGGGAATTCTAGAGTTGAGGTGCTGGACATCGACGATGACGCCGAGTTCCTGACACAGGGTGTCAGCGAGGAGCGGGTCCAGGAAATCATGAAGCAGGCCATGGCGAATAATCGAGGAAAGGTGAAAGATGCCGAGACGCTTCAGAGCTACATCTGCCAGGCGCGCCCGCAGTTGTCGAAACAGCCCCGAGAGGCTTCAAACAGCTCATGGTCCGAAAGAGAAGTCGACACACCAAAATCTCGAGACCCTGTGTGAGCAAGACACCAGACAGGCAGAGCAGCGTCTCACCGAGAAGAGCCCGCTGTCGCTTTGGCTGATGAAGCCCTTCCTCCGTGGCATCTGCCTCCGTATCCACGTGGTGATTGCGCTCGGCTACATCTTCTCCCCCGTTGGCGAGGCCACGGGTTCATTCGCCGCAGGCTTAAGCGTTTTATTCAGGGTTTCCCAACATTCAGATCTTCCGTGTCTATCAAGGCCGGTGGAACATGAAAGCCAAGAGAAGGCAAGCAAGAACATTCAAACTGCGATTTAACAGAAAGTACGCGCAAAAAACAGCAAGCACATTTGGCTACATATATGTATACATATATACATGCATGCATACACACATGCACATACAACTACACACGCATACATACACATTGCATGTGTATACATATGCACACATATGTAAGCACACTGATAGGTTTCCGGTTTCCTGTAGGTAATGTGATGTAATGTAATGCCACGGAATGTATTTTGATGCCGTGCCACACAACGCTGTCCAATGTCTCGGACTCCATCCCATGCCCTGCCCTGACCCGCGCTGTCCGGTCCTGTCTTGTCCAGTCATGCATTGTTTTGTCTGTCTGTCCATCTGTCTGTCTGTATATGAGAGACATATGGGAGTTTCCGAAAATTGGGGGGTGCTTTGTTGGGGTCCTTATAACAAGGATCCTATTGTTTAGGGTACTATATTAGGGACCCCAATTATCGGAAACTCCCATACAGCCCCCATAATAAGGATCCTACTATGAAGCACCCTGTGAGCCAGGCGCTGCTCAAGACCTTGGAAATGCGGGCCATGGCGAACTCGGGCGCCTCGGAGCAGGCCCTGGTCCTGGCAAAGTGGTTCGAGAGAGCTGAGAGCCCCGGAGCCTTGTGGGGTATATATATATATATATACATATATAATGTACATCTGCATATATATATATATATATATATGTGTATCTTTATATTTATACACATATGCATATATACACACATGTATATATACATGTTCACACACACACATACATACATGCATCCATGCATGCATACATACGGCCATCCATCCAAGCATGCCTGCGTGCCTGTGCGCGTCTGTGGATGCGTCTTAACGTTCACATATACTCATATACACGTATACACATAGCTGACATAGCTAGACTGTTAGAGAAAATATTCAGTTGCATGCTTGTCTAGTTTTATATCGGGTAACATGCAATGATCGTGTCTGTACAGGATACGCATATATATATATATATACACATATACATACATATGTATATATGTATATACGCATGTATATATAAGAGTACACATACATATGCATATACTTATACGTATACACCGACATATACATATACATGTACATGTACATATACATATACGTACACGTATACGTATACATATACAGACACATACAGATATAGTAGTGATCCGGGCTTGAAATTCGCTTCCTCAGCCCCATGCCATAGCCGTGATGCATGTTGCATACAAGCACTTTTCGAAGAGTAGCAGTGCAGCGTTAGGAGCGTAAGCTCGCCCATCACTTTGGCTTTTCGGAGGCCCTCTGGACGGTCTTCTATGCGGGCTCGGCGGTAGGCTGCTTGCTTTGGCTCTTCCTATCGAAGGGCGTCCCTCCGAATCTGCTCATGGCCAGCGCCCAGCTCCTGAACCTGGGCACAAGTTACACAGGTTTTGGATTGGTGGTTGAGTAGTGTAGCATCATAAGGGACGAAGAGCACTCGCAACATGCAGCAGCATCAGCAGCAGGATGAGGAAGGCGAGTTGCAATGGGAGGAGGAGTAGAAGGAAGAGCAGAACCACGTCAACTAGCGCAGGTTGCAGGCAACTCTGACAATGCTTGCTAAGTAGAAGGACAAGACACGGTATATTTCTTATCATGACACATGGAATAGAGATCTTATACACAGAAAATTTTCGTCTTCCTCCGGCATCTCAGGAACATGGTCTTCTTCGTGCTCGTTCCAGCCCTGCCCGAGGAACTCTTCGACAATGCTGTGGTCACCTTGACCCTTGGTCTGACGAGCAGAAGATGGCCGTCTTCAGGGAATGTGCTTTAGGGCCTTGAGGGCTCAGGGGGTTCAGGGGTTCAAGGGTTTAGGGTTTAGGGGTCTGAGATTCTGAGATTTCGGCAGTTTTTGTGTCACAGTGCCCAACCAGCTCGAATGACCAGCACCATCTCTTAAGGTTCCTTATGATGTTTGTACCATTCCCCACAAAACTGAAGGACTTACCTTGGCCTCTGCGGTGTGCAGAGCACCTCGCGCCTGCTCTTCATCATCTGGAACTTCAACGAGGACTTGCGGACGCCCGAAGCTGTCTGAATGAGATGCCCCCTCTCAACCTCCTTCAATTTCTGTAGGGTCGACAACCCCCAAACCCCAAAGACTTGAATTTCCCTAATTCCCTCAGACCCCGAAAATATCAGTTGAGGACTTCCATGGAGGCTTCCAGGTCGCTGCCAGGCGAATCGGGGTCCTCGAGTCCCTGCGCTCGGGCGTCGCGTGGATTGCCGTGACCCTGAGCTATGCAGGAGCCGTTGGAGGGTTGAGGAGTGTGAAGGTTCGGGAGTATTTCGGGGGCTAGGAGTTTAATTTGAGTGTCGGAGTTGTGGTACTGTCCAGGTGTGACTGGAAAGGCTCAGGTGTGGCTGTAGATTTTGAAGATGGTTGGAGAGCTGGCGTCGGGATGAGGATGGAGAGAAGAAGTCTGACATTGTGCACGATCTACTTTACCTGTCTTGGGCGCACTTGGGGTTTGTAAGCAAGATGATGTTGGGTGCGCTATGCGTGTCCTGCACATAGCCATGGGCACTCCCCGCAGGAATGGACTACATCAACAAGCAGCTGGTGCTCGTGGTCTCGCTGGCGACTTTGGTCCTGCTCTTCAAAGCACCCCATTGCTACGCATCCTACGTCCTTCCAAAGACGGAGCTGCTTGAGGGTATGACCCACAAGTCTTTTATCATGTTGGTTCTGGCAGAGGCCCTGAACACTTTGACCTCCTACTCGTCGCAGAGCTTTACGCAGTGGTGGACTCTGAATGGTTGGGAGCCTTCGGAGATTGCAATCTTTGCTCTGACTGTTGGTCTTGTCGGTCCCGTGGCGCTTTCCGTGATCTTCTTCTTTCTGACTCGGATGAGCTTGGATTGCAGTATGACTATCTGTTTCCAGAAAATGCAGACGAATCGCCTTCGGGGGAGCTCTTAAGTTTGTTACATGCTTTGCATTAGCCCCAAGCGCAACCCACAAAAACGCGAAGCCAGGAACAAGTGGGGTCCGTGGGCTATGCGAGACTTCAGTTGCCTGTTGCCACCGGGATCTCTTCTACGTGCCTTGTGCTTGTGGGACCTGGGTTGCTCGGCAGGTTGGGAGTAAAGTTGTGCGTGTGAGATTCTTTTGGTTCGTCGACTCTACTATTGCTTTGGGTCCTCAACCTGTCAACTCGCGAGCACATGTTCCAGCTTCATTCACTCTTCAGCGGCTCATCATCTCTGCATTTGGCTTTGTGCTTGCTTCTGCCTTGGGCTCTACTGCTATTCTCATGATGTTGTGCCACTGGTTCCGCAGTACTGGGTTTAGTAAGACTGCCGGAGTTCCACTAGTCCGAGTAGCATAGTTGTTGTGGTTGAACTTTGTTTGGTTGCTAGCTTCTTGTTGCTGTTCTTGCCTGCGGCTGCTGCTGCCGCTGCTGTGCTTTACGACTGCTGAGCTCGTGATCATCGTCACTGCCACCGTCGTTGGAGTTTTGTATTGTTGAAGTTGTTGCTGCCATGGTTCTTTTTGTATCTTTCATCTTCATGTCTCTTTTCGGTTGGAACTGCTTGCCGGCTTTCTTCATCAGCCGTGAAGCAGCTGAGTCTCGCGACGTAGCAGGGTTTGTGCAAAAAAGATCGGGATGCCTAGGCTATGTGAACTTCCGGTCGGAAACTTTCGTTGTGGCAATCTTGGTCTCCGTGGGCCTGGATGTGGCTCGGGGGGCAGCGGTGTGGTGCTCCATCATGACCATCCTTGGCAACAAATGGTATGCCCTCAAAGGCTGTTGCTGAGTTCTCCTAGTTCTTTTTGTGAATTTGTTCACAAGACATGTAGCTCACAAGAAGACACTCTTGGGCACCGCCACTGTGTAAATCCCAGGTTACATCTGCCTTACCTTGATCTCGGCATGTGCGGCGCTTTCGCCCATGACGGGGCATTGGATTGCACAGACTGCCACACGGACGTCCCCACTGACAGACACGAAAACTCTGGATCGTCCGATTTCTGGCAAAGGCTCGCTGGGAGAGGCGACTGCATGGGCGGTGATGCCACTGGCCGTTGCAAGTTATATTTTCCAGCTCTTGGCATGGAAGTATTTCAATGGTGACATCTTGACCTTCAAGGGTCACGGGAATGTCTTGCCAGATGGTAGTATCACCGGCACGGAGTCGACCATTCAGCGCATCCCCGCAGCCGAGGTCAAGACTCTAATCCGCATCAGTTCTTGAATGTTCTTGATTCTTAAGAATGCAACCACGCCTCCGCCCTAAACCATGCATTTGCTAGTGTTCCTGCTGCAGTTGCTTCCCCTTCTACTACTACTACTACTACTACTACTACTACTACTACTACTACTACTACTACTACTACTACTACTACTAGTAGTACTAGTACTAGTACCAGTACTAGCAGTAGTATTAGTACTAGTACTAGTACTAGTACTAGTACTGGTACTACTGCTACTACTGCTACTACTACTACTACTACTACTACTACTACTACTACTACTGCTACTACGATACTACTATTACTACTACTGCTGCTACGACTGCTGCGACTACTGCTGTTACTACTACTGCTGCTGCTGCTACTACTACTACTACGACTACGACTACGACTACGACTACGACTACGACGACAACTATAGCCATGGCGAAGAAGAGTTCTGCTACGAGTATGAGCATGATGGTGTTGATGATGGTGGACACGAGACGTTAACCCCAAAGACTCCATTATGTTTTAATTTAGGAAAATGCCTTAAATTTAGAGTAGGATCCCGAATATGATTTAAGGTATATTCCTTAATTAAGGGATATTGGAGTCTCTGGGATCTTGACTCTGGCTCAGACCTCGATTCTTCGGATCTTGTTCATACGGACCCGAAAATACGGGACCCCGAACTTCAACCAGCCTCCCATATGGGAGTTTCCGAAAATTAGGGGTACCTTATTGTGGGGCCTTACAATAAGGATCCTATTATAAGGGTACTATGTTAGGGTCCGCTGTTTTCGGAAACTTCCATCTGATTCTGAAGCTCAGGAAGAAGAGGAAGGCAGCCCAGAAGTGTCAGGGCAAGGAGTGCCCAGAGGAGCCAGAAGCCCCGGCTCCGGCTGAGCCTCTCGAAACGGTGCTGGAGGACGAGATGCTCTGGGATGTCCACGAAGTTGTACTGATAGGTAGCAATCTCACTCTTTCTTTCTCAACTCGGTACGGTTCATAGGTTCTTTAAACGTTTGGGATTATGCAGCAGCCAGGATCCGAAGGCAGAAGTCAACAATCCGAAGGCAGAAGCCAAGAATGAGGCAACGAGGAAGGAAGAGGCAGAGGCAGAAATGCGGAAGGAAGATGCCGAGGTGCCCCAGGAACCCTTGCCTCAGCTGAGCCAAAAGAGCCACAAGAGCGAGAAGAGCGGCATGTCCGTGAGGGAAGAGGACCGAATGCCAAAAGCTGCGTTGCTTCCAGGGCCCCAGCACTTGAGTTGTCTAGGTAGTCTAGAGTGCAGGGTATAGGGTTTAGGAAGTTTAGGTTCCATGGCAATGCAAACCATAGGGTGTAGGGTAGCCTTAGCGTCATCCCTAAACCGCTCGGACCGGACCCGAGAGGACTTTGGGAAGGTTCCCAGTTGCCCGAAGCAGCTTTTCGGGGACGCTGACGAGGTAGTGGACAACGAAGAGGCCCCAGGGGCCCTTTGGTAGGCTTGCCTGTTGCAGTGACATATTGACCTGGAGAGCCTGTAATTTGGGTCGCAGTCTGCTTGCAGGACTTGTTTTGCGTGCAGGTTTAAGGATCTAGAATTGCGGACTTAGGCTTTAGCCAGGGTTTGTGGGGTCCACAATTAGTAGTCTCCTAGGTTTCCCACAGGTTTGAAATTCTGGGGGAGGATCCTTGGTGGGATGCTATGGGAAATCTGCACCGGAACATTTTCGTGGCACATCGGTTTGGCATGTGAGAAAATTGTTACCAGCATTCATCTGGTACATTGATACTTCCAACATGCTCTTGGACGCTGAATGACGCCAACCTCAAAGCGCTTCCGATATCTTCTTGTCGCTCCAGGAGATGGACTTTTCAGCGGACATCGTTCCTCCCGAGGCCGCACGTGGGGCTTTGGACTGAGTTCTCAGGCATTCATGGCATGCAGTTGTGTTTGCCGGCATGATGCTACCCTTACCCCAAATCCCAGAACCTCATCATGGGCCCCAAACCCTATTCTACTTCTTAAGGCCCCTTATATTATATAGAACCCTACTGCAGATCTCACTGTAGAACCCTTTAAAGGAGAGGCGAGGCTCTTCAGAGGTTTTCTGTGTACGCAGGAGAAGCCTCTGGAGTCAGCCCGGCGAGGCGGTCTGCCAGTTTTTCGTTTTATGGTCGTGGTTGTGGTTTCTGAGAGGCTGTGGTGCTGTTGCTGCTTCTGCTGCTTCTGCCGCTTCTGGTTCTTTGTATAGTCGCGTTCCTGCAAACACGTGCGCATAGCCGGCAGTCGACTTGCCTTGCGACTGGCGTGACGACGAAAACGAGCATGTTTCGTTATCGCGGTAGCGGCCGTGTCGAGGAGCAGGAGGAAGACGAATCTGGGACGAGCATGTCGACTGCTGCTACCAGAGCATGCTTCTCCTACAATCAGGTTAAGAATGCCTGCAGTAGCAAGGAGAAGCAGGAGAAGAAACATCACACTTACGACTAGAAATTATCACCATCATCCTCGTTTTCTTCTGTTTCTTCATCATCGCGAGCCTCCTCACCAGCACTGGCATCACTACATCAATGCCACGACCATCACCCCAACATCATCTTCTTCTTCAGAAAGCTTCGTAGTATTGAATTGTTTGTAGGATACCCTGATGTGCAGGAGGGATCTGCAGGTCGTCGTAGCTTGAGCGATGTAGCCGCGATGCGTTGTTCCCGGAGGCCAAGAGAAGAAAAACACTGAAGGTGGCCGTATGTCCCAGCTTCTGAAAAGAGCCACATCGGTTTTCACGAGCCACAGAACTAATGCCACCAATCAGAGCAATGCGGTGGACGATAGAGAAGAGACTCTGCTGAGTGTCGCTGATGAGCAATCCAGACTCTGAGTTCATGGGATTGTCATATTCATGTACGAGTATTAGGAAGTGTGCATGGGTCCAAGAGTCTGGAATGCCCAGAGATTTGGAACAACTAGATTTCCAGCGTATGCCAAATAATGGCGCAATGCTCGTCTCTGAGAGACTAGCACAGAGCTGTAAGTTCAGTGGTGGTGGAGCTTAGTTCCTCACACGCTGCACTTGCCGTAGACCTGCATGAACTGGGTCGGGAGTTGAGCGCAGCAGACACTCAACTTCACAAAAGGGACTGCAGTTGACTCACGGACAGCCTCTAAGCCAAAGGTTTCAGGGGCAGAGCTCTTGTCACGACAGGGCACTTGTCAATTTTGACAGGTTTGCTTCGAATTCGACGATTCGCAGCGCATGAGATTCGTGAGCACATCGTGCGCTGTGGATCCATATAGCAATGTGCGGTTCCCTTGCTTTCCGACCTTGTACAGCGCGTAGACCTAGAGACAATCTTCTTTGCCCGCACGGACACTGCAGCTACCCAAGCTGCTCGTCTGAGTGGTTAACAGCCATACTTGCGGAGGATGAGGCGCAGTGCATGCATACGCAGCAACCCAAAAGGCTCTGCTCGCGGTCTGCACTTGGGTTTGCAGAGCACATGGCTTTGTTTTTGATCCATGCGCATCTTTCATGCCTCGCTGGAGGAGTGTCCCCTGGGAGTCCATCCGGCAAGTGTTAGAGCCTGTGTCTACTTCCGCCAGAGCACTTAAACAAGCTGAAGCGAAGCGATCCCGAAGCTAAAGATGTTTAGAAAGAATTGTAGTATACTAGAATTATAGACATAGTATGGTATAGCATAGTATAGTATAGAGTATATTAGCCCTTCCCTATAGCAGGTTTTAAACCTTGCGATCATCCACTTCTACACGGCGCTCTTCGAGTTGAGCTCCTCTCCGGAGGACCGAAGCCGGAGAGAGGCCGTGACCTCATTCGGACTGCTTGGAGGATCATGGGACTTAGTAAGTAGGGTTCCTTAAAAGGTTCCTTTAAAGGGATCTACAGGGGTTTTATTAGAAGAGTGGTTTTAGCGTCTTTGGGGTCTACCAAAGGATCATGGGACTTAGTAACTAGGGCTATAATTAGGGTAACTATACTTAAAACCCCAATGAAGGTACTTATAACCTTACTTACTAAGTCCCATGATCCTCCAAGAGTCGTCAACTGGCTGACAGGATGGGGTTCAGGCGGACTTTGAATCGGAATGCTTTCGGAGACCTAAATCTTATTGTAAGTATAGTCTAGTTTTAATGGAATAATGGGCCCCAAGACCCGAAACCGTATTCTAATTGTTAAGGCCCCTGTACTAGGTAGCCTATAAACGCGACGCCTTGTTTGGTTGGGCCCGGTCTGCCAGGTCCTTGGAATGTCTGCTGATCTGGTTGCCAGAGGCCGAGCTGATGTGGAGCTTGAAGCCAGGAGACCTAAGTTGAAATCACTACTGCTTTGCAACTGCAGATGTGGATATTGCTGCTAGACGTGACGACGACGACCGCCACGACAGCCATCGGTCATCATCGGGTCAGCATCCTCATCATGATCGTCATTGTCATGGTATCCTCCAT
This sequence comes from Symbiodinium sp. CCMP2592, assembly GCA_905221615.1. Lineage (NCBI taxonomy): Eukaryota > Dinophyceae > Suessiales > Symbiodiniaceae > Symbiodinium > Symbiodinium sp. CCMP2592. The sequence continues at coordinate 256,803 of CAJNDT010003279.1, forward strand.
CCGCATCATCAGCACCATGAGTCGCATCAGCATCGTCACCTTATGCCTGGACCAAGGACTCTCTGTCCGCAGAGTTCCCGGTGCATGTGGACGGACCCTCAGTCTCTGCAAGCTGTTGCGAGCTTGCATGTTTTGCGACTCTGAGAGTTCGGACCCGAGACTTCACTTGCGCAGAGGCTCAGCGGTGCTCCGCTTGTCTTTACTTTAATTGTCGCGGTAGTTACCCTTTGCTGGCCGGTTGTGTTTGTCACTTTTGTTTTTGCTCGAGATGATTTTACCAGTGCAGATAATGCGAACCGCAATTGGAGATTTGAAGTCAGCAATAGGTCCATCCGCATCACGGTGTGCATGTGCCCAGCGTAACCCCGATGATCTTCCAAAAGAGTTACGCGCAATCGGAGTTCATGCGGATAGGCAGAACAACTCAAGTTTCCGAGACAAAGGTAGTTGTAGATGGGAATGACTGCACAAATCATGGTGTGGATGATGATGCAGGTGGTGGTGATGATGATTGTCATGACCACGTTGTTTATGCTGCTGCTTTTTATAATTGTGACGCCAATGTTGATTGTGGTTCGTCGTGTTCATGATGTGAATGCTGGTGACGGTGATGGTGGTGGATTGAAGTGATGATGAAACCTTCGGGGTCCCAAGCATGCAGCGCACAACAAGACCCGCGGCCTCTAAGAGCACGGCTGTTATGCTAGTGTTAGAGTTGCTCTAAGATGTGCTCCAGCCGTTGGCCCATCTTCGAGGCCTGCACTTCTGTCGCGAGAGTTGCATCTGTCGTTCACCATGAATGGTTAGCCACATGACGTACCGTTCCTGCACTTCTTCTGTGCTCAGTCTACCATGCAGGGCAAGCATTGTGTCAGTGTGTGTTCCCGTTGCTTTCTGTTCACCGCAGGCCGTGGAGCTGTTCACCATGAGCCTGGGTGAGAAGGTGGCAACACCAAGCCAATGAAGTGCCGATAGCAGCCAACACAGCGAGACCACGGTACTGGGGCTAGAGGCAGTTGTTCTCCTGCTTCCATCGCCGTCATTGCTTGAGCATCCTCACCATTATGATAATCACCACGGAGATTATCCATTAAGGTCATCATGATCATCATCATGATGACCACCGTTATCGAAACGAAACTTTAATGCACTCGTAGGTGTAAGGATGCCTAGGGACATGCTTTGCGTCTACCGCTAGACAGCAGGAGTCACCAGCAGCAGCTGAAGTGATCAGCCATCGCCAACAGCAGCCAAAAACGCAGCAGCAGAAGCAGGAGAACGCATAGCAGGAAGCGTGGTGGACGCAGGGGCCGGTTTTTTTGGGGGCGGGGCGAGTCCTTCGCAGTCCCATTTGTTTGCAAACTGTTTGCAAGAAATCTTAGCTTCTGTTCAAGTATCGAAGACTTTGAGAATCTCAACGTCTCGCAACATTCTTAGTAGTCCAACAGGCAAGCAAAACGCCAGGGTCCAGTTCCCACACGTGGAAAAATCGATGGTCGCCACACCCCAAAACCCCGGGACGCCCCAAAGCCTGAACTCGGCAGGAGCATGCGCTTGCTGGCCTTCCCGACGATGCGTGGCGGCCTCAGCGGACTGCATTTCACGGGTTTAGGTTTCTTGTTTTTTTGAGATATTTGGTTTTTGGGAAATGCTTGAGGTCAACAGTTGGGCTCAGGGATCGGTTTAGGAGTTTCGGGCCCAAGAACACATGGGCACAAGTGTGTGACAGGCTTGGGTAGTTCACCCATGAACCCGCAAGCCTCAAGTCTGCGCCATCAAGGTGCGATGGAGTTTCGGGTGGTGCCTGCTGCCAAGCTGCCAGCTTTCTGCAGTAGCGACTTTGGGCTTGGAGGATCTCTGCGGGCGTCCATTTTTCGGGCAAGCTTTGCACGGTATGGGATGCTGCTGGACTCACGTTTTGCATGCCGCCGTGATATGTACAGTTCGCTTCGAAGAACGTTTTCTCACACATGCACATCTGAAGTGGCTGTCCAAGCTGAAGAAAATCACAGGTCCTGAATTGGCGCCAACTTCGCCAGCTGGCCAATGAGTGGTGCCGGCCTGATCCGTGGACCTGGGACGTAGTGATCATTGTATGAAGCACGGCAGCAGTGACCCCACGGGGGTTGCTACCTGTTGCTCATATGTACTACTATATATATTGTGCTTGAGTTATGATGTAAGTCATTTTCGCGAATCATCGTAACCACGATGATGCGCACTATGATGAAAACCATGAGCACTGGCGTCACATTGCAGGTGTTCGTGTTAACTATAGATGCTGTGAACCGGTATGGTCAGTCTTGCTACGGTGTTTTCATCTTGTTGTTCTTCTTCTCGTCGTTGTCGCTGCTGCCGGTGCTGCCGGCGCTGCTGCCGCTGCTGCCGCTGCTGCTGCTGCTGCTGCTGCTGCTGCTGCTGCAAGCACGACTAGGTTCATCCAGCACCCCGAACACAGCCGCACTGCTCTTTCCACGCAAGTTGGCGCGGTTTAAGCCTGAAGGGGATGGGGTCTTTTCGAGAGTGAGCGAAGGTCTCGCCAAAGGATGGCCCTTGGTGTCGGTCTCGACGAGGCCCCCGGCACAACCGTGGACGAGGTAGAAGACGCAGCCAGGAAGACTTGAATATCGAAGGTCATGAAGGCACTACCTTGATGCTGCATGGTTGAGCGGATGGGTATATAGTGAGGCGATGGGATGCCAACATACCGACGTGAAGTGGCCAATTGCTAGTTGAACGAACAGAGTAGACAAGACTGTGGCCTGTCAGGGCACGCGAATGACGCGACATGACAACATGATATCTTCGAAAGATATGAAGGAGAGATCTGATACCACGGCATCTGGAAGCACCTGCCGTATGACGAGATGCTTGTTCGATGCTATGATGGCCGCAAAACAGTCGAAGCAGAAGCAGGCTTAGACCGTGCCGACGAAGTCGTATGGATGTACGAGAATACGACAGCATGCAAATGTGAAAATGCGAGAACATGTTGGTCTTATAACATGGCTATGTGGCGATCTGACCTGACGACATGATGGCTTCATGCTATGTTGAATCGGTATGCACTCACGTGGGACGTGGGTATGTCGATATGGATTGAACTGGTAGGGTTTTGTTCGATAATGTTGCACTCCTTCTTCTGGAAATTCACAAGGCTGTTTACTTTGCAACCTGTGGGTACCTATTTCACTGTAGCGTTGACAGCCGTCTCGGGTCTTGGCACGTAAGGAGTCGAGATTCTTTCTCGACCGAGGAAGAGGCTATCCAGGAGCAGGAATCGACGACCTCTTATTGACGTCGCGGATTACTTTCCTGGTCTTGTCCTTCTCCCCCGGGCCTTTATTGTGATCCCAAACTCTCTCTTGGTTTAGTTGAGATGAAAAGAGGAGAGACGAAGATCCATCATGCGAGCGATGGTCACTGCCATGGTGCCAGCCCTGGCTCCGATCCTTCTTGTTCGCTTGGTTGGGGGACGGCAGTATTTTGTAATGAAACATAAACCCTAAACTGCTCCCACACTGGTGTCCCCGATCACGCCCAACAATCGCCATAACCCGAGCAGCATGGAGGCGGCTGTAGAAAGCTCGATACATGCCCTTCCTATCCCGCTGATATAACCTTGTTTAAAGCCTTAGTCGATAAGTTACTGCAAAGAGCTTGCAAGATGCATGTCGACTATCGAGCCCTGTAAAATCAATTCTGGAACCGTGTGGGCACCATGCATATCTTCAGTAACACTACTGTTTAACAACCTTCATCCTAAATCCTTCAGGGGGTCGTGTTGGACAACTGGGACAAAGCCATGCAGGAGCCGCTTTTCGGCAATGGGTAGCGCCGGAGCTCGTGTCCTTACTACTTTGTCCGAACACCGTGAGTGTGTTTAGCACGAATTGCGGGGTTCCAGCGTCGATCAAGGGTGGGGATTCCTGGAAATGTTAGGCAAGCTCCGCCGAGTTCCGCGTGTCTCGCTTTGGCTGTGTGCACGTGTCGGCTGACTGCATTCGCGGTCAGGTGCAGCACGGATTTCGGGACAAAATCGTCGGGCTTCCCTGTTCTGATGAATTCTGTCGGGTGAGTGTCGTGTCTCTGCATCTGTCCAATCGTAGCCTCGCCAGTAATCCCGTGCTCTTGTTTCTTTGCAAAACGGTGTCCTGCAGCACTGAAACATTTTGAAGCCTCGCAACTTGCAGAGCGGCAAGCTAGGGCAGCTAAGGAACAATTGTGCTTTTACGTTGCTCTTTCTGTCTGTCTCTTGGATGCCCATGAACATTACAATGTTGACGACATTCACCTGGTCTGCTTCTCTGTAATCTAGTCTACACTGGGTGGCCTTGACATGAGAAGTGGGGGTTGCAGGTGACATAACCCTCCGGGCTGACGGGCTGGACAGATTATGTAAACAAACAAGGCCCGCAAAGACTCCAGCATAGCATCGTCCGGAGAGAGTTTAACTACAGGTCGGGCGGTGCTCAGACTGGGTGGATCTGATAGAACGTAGGAGGCTGGGCTTGCCCATCTCGGAGCAAGATCGCCTTTGGCTTTCAGATCCCTACTGAGCCGGGCCTCCGAACCCGGCACCCTCATGCTTTATTCAGTTTTTTAACTCAAGGTGCCCAATTGGATGCGCTTTCCTCGCTGGGCTGGAGGCACTCTGTGGCTGATCTTGACTTCCCGGCCTCTCGCCACGGTAAAGTAATACACCCAGAAGACTGCAGAGAGTGACACATAAACACACCGGCGGTATCAGCGGTCGCAAAAGAAGTTTTCTGTTTCGGAGTCCTGCTGCAAGGCGTCTTTTTGTATACGAGGTCAAGTCGTGTTGTCCTCGCAGTGAGACGATGCAGAACAACACCTCAAGTCTCAAATCTCGGTTGTCCAAGCGCGACTGCAGCCTCTTTGTTTCTTGTTTTCAACCTCACACCGCCAGGGCTCCATCGAGATCATCCGCTCTACGTGCGTGCCCTGGCGCGCAGCTTCCGGTGCTGATTTGCTTTCTGATGAGGTCATGAGGTGTTTTTTCCTGAAGTGGGGTAGTCGGAGTTCCAGAAGGCTGCCTGAGCTCTGCTCAGGAGGGGCTTTGCCAAGTACAGCAACGCGCTTGACAAAGTCATTCATGAGGCCGGCTAGAAAGTGTTGACCATCGCTGTTTTTCTGGTTGCCATGCAGTTCATCTCCCCTCTTGCTTACTTTCATGTTGTCCTGCTCAGTGCGCAGGCAGATCGCATGTATGAGATATGTGTATATCTATTTACCTTTTATATTCATAATATAGATAAATGAATAAATAAATAAATAAATAAATAAATAAATAAATAAATAAATATATATATATATATATATATATATAAAATGTATATCTGTCTCTCTCTGTCCCTCTCCAAATACTGTTGTGTGTATATGTCTGTGTTCGCCCAAACGCTAAGCCCTGAATCCTACAATATCTAAGCCTTGAAACACCAGGTCCAAAACTTTAGACCCTGTACAGTCCTGAAGAACTAAACCTTACAACAAAACTTAAATCCCTAACGACCAAACCCTGAACCCTAAACCCCAAACCCTAAACCCTATAAAGCTCTTGAGTGGACAGGGCCTTCTCTCGGCCGTGTCCTGTGGATGGCCGCTCGGACTCCTAGCAGCATCTGGCAGCCTGCGTGTGTCTTTGCTCTAGAGGGGAGGACAGGTTTAGAAATAGTTTGGGGCTTGGACTGTTTTGAGCTTTCAGGCTTTCAGGGTTTTAAAGCTTTAGGGTCCATTTTGTTTGGTTGAGGGTTTAGATCCTAAACTGTAGGTCCTCACTTCGTGCTGTCGTCAAGCGGTTGGCCCAGACCGAGACCAGATTAAGCACGTGTGCTTCGAACTCCTACAGCATTACACCGTGCTTCAGGATACGTCTTGGCGCAGCTGTCGGACATGAACAAGGGAAAGAGGTCCGACGGGCAGCAGCCACAAGAGTGTTTCCGTGTCTTTCTGGTTAGCAGTGTGCTGGAGTGTGCCAGTGTTGTTGTCTACTTTGTCAGGATGACGACGTTGTTGTTGCTGCCGCTGTCGTCGCTGTCGTCGCTGTTGTCGTTGTTGTCGTTGTTGTCGTTGTAGTTGTCGTTGTTGTCGTTCTCGTCGTGGTTGTTGCTGTCGTCGTTGTCGTGGTTGTTGTTGCTGCTGATGATGAGTGGTGATGGTGGTGATACCGCAGAAACTAGCAGTAAGACCGCGGTTCTGATGCTCCCCAAGATGATTGAAATGATTCTAATGATAATGATTCTGTAGCTCTTGGCAGTTCCGTGTTCTGCCATGAGAGCAGTACTATCCGCTGCTCAGCTTCCAAGACCATTCCAGGTATGCGGACCGGAATTACAAGTACATGCGCAATTTCGCAGATCTCGACCTGCACTTGCAGGAGCAGCTTTTCGTGAAGGCGCCCCGTGCTTTGTCCGGGTCACAGTGGCCTCTTGTACAGGAGCTCTCGCCACTGGTACGCCCTCCCGACAGCGGCCAGCGCCTCGGCCCAGAGTGCTCGCAGTCCTGGGTTACGAAGCCGGTGGTGGTAAACGAAAGCTATGCTGGACATAGTCTGAAGCGCATGCTCCGTTTCTGGGGGTCCCTTGTTGATAAGCATCGCACATCGCAGGGTTTTATCTTGAACTTGCCTGTCTTCAAGCATTTGCAGGAAGCAGAAGTATGTCCTTCACACAGCATTAGATACAGCTTGCGCGATAAGTGCACTTGCAGAGCAACATAAGTGAAGGGAAACAAGAAAAGCGCAAACACAGCGGTCGAATGAAACGCATACCTATGCTGCAGAAACACAAAAGTATCGACACGAAGTGTGTGGTGGTACATTCTTCGATACGAATACCCTGCAAAATCTTGCGCACGCAAGCAGACAAACACAAGGATACCACACACTTCTTCGTGCTGTGTGGAAGCTACTGATTGTCGTAATGGTGATCCACAGATTGTGTGTGATGCATGCTGAAACATTTGCGTAAATATAATTGTCAGCAAACCAAAGACATCCAAGGGTGAGTTTTCATGCGTCGACATCCTAGCCTCACACGGCAACGTAACGAAAGATATCGGAAGCTTTGCTCGCTGACTTCATGCTGCATATTCATCTGGACAATACGGCAAACAGATTTCACAGTTGAGATTTTGCAGTTGAGAACGTTCTGCAAGAAACATCAGCTAGACACGAGGCAGCACATTGGTTTTACTCCACACCTTTGCCCCAATGCCGAGCAAATGTCAGGCCAAGATGTATCGACTTGGCGTCGGCAGGGTGCCAGAAAGGCGCCACGCTTTGCTGTTTCGTCCCCTGCATTTCGTTTGTTTTCGAAGGTTTGGGTTTCAGGGTCGGGACCTGGGAGGATAGTAGGAAAGCAAGAAGGTGCCGTACTTCGATTCGCAGAAAGTTCAGGGTTCGCAGCAGTAAATGTCTGAAGAAGTAACATCGTCTTGTCGAGCTTTGTGTACTCAATAGCTCGATAGCCATTGGTATGCAATAGGTATCAGTCTTATGACGGCGTCTTGGTGCATGTTGAACAGTATTAGTATGCCCACAACGGTGGTAACGGCATTGGCAGCAGAAACTACATGCACAGGTACATGCAGACAAACAATCAAACCAAGCATGCAAGCAAGCAACAATCAAACAAAAACACGCAAACAAACAAACAAACAAGAAAGCAAGCCAGCAAGCAAGCATGCAAGCACACAAACAACAAAACACACAAGTAAACAAAAACAGCCGTACATTACATACATGCATAAATGTATACATGCAGACATACATGCATACATACATGCATACATACATGCATACATACATGCATACATACATACAGGCATACAGTCATTCGGCAATGGAGACATGCAGACGCACAGACATACAGACAGACGTGCAGAGTATGACATTGACAAGAGGCGTGCCAACAGCTTCTAGCTGTGTGGTTGAATTCACGGCTTCACTAGAAGCTGGTAATCCTTCGGATGTCGAGTGCTGTTGCGGCTGTCTGCGCGACATCTCGGTACGACCCGAGGCCAATGCATCCCTGCGTTCATAGACTTCCTTACCTGTAAGCTGCGAGCCCCTTCCCTCTACCAACTGCCCGAAGCTAGACCACCGGCGCGCTGAAACCACTAATCCGAAGCCCTGAACCCTAAATCCTCAACCCTAAACTCGAGTACCCAAAACGCTGAAGCCATAAATCCTGAACCAAAAAACCCTTCTGTCCAATGGATGGGAACCCCGGCAAGGCTGTGGCTCTCGCCAGATTGCCGTGGACGCATTTCAGGTTTCTGCTCCATACAAAGGCACGGTTTCCTTTTGGGCAGGGTTGAGGCTTTAGGGCCGTAATCGGCAATCCGTACTGAGCTATTTGGGGTGCCATGGAGAGCCAGCACTTCCTGGGATCTCGTAAGCCCGCAGCCCGTGGATCCTGCGGCGCCAAGTCGCATAGCTTCAGAAGATTTGGACCGTCAATTGGATTGGCTGGATATGAACATGAAGCTGTACCCTGTACCAGTTGCTGCAGCGTTTCCTCTGCTTGTGCCCACGAACACAAAGCGTAGCCGCAAGCATTGCAGCTCCTGCGAGAAGGACTACCAGTCGGGCCACAGCACAAGGAGACTCCTAGGTATTGGTCGCCAGATCCAGGCTCCTCAAGTATGAGCTTCGATCCTCTTCGGCTACTGAGATCATGACAGCAAAGAATCCACGGCGAACGCTGCTTTCATAGTGCTTCGCGATGGGAACAAAGACCGGGACTGGCCAGCCGTTTCAAACGCCATCCGGCACCGATGCTGCAGAAAGCCTATGCAAGGACGGCCGGACTTGACTTGTACTTGTACTGCAGCCGCCCTGCCAAGTTTTCAAAAGTCTGCGCCAAACCTTTGAAGGAGGTCTTGAACGATTCCTTTTTCCAGGACCGATGCGACAGCCTTCAACTTGCAAATGTATCGGGCACGTGCAGCCGTGCAGCTCTGCAGGAGTTCTGGGAAAGAAAGCCGCTCCACTACCGAGCTGCCGAGCGGGGGCGTAGCCGGTGCCTAAGTTGTTGGTGTCACGAGTGGCTCCCTTGAAGGTTTGCCAACATGCCTGAGACATGATGGTGCAGTTAAGATATCGATGTGCAGTGATCACTATTCGCAGATCATAGCAATATCTCACGAGCGGCGAAGTGATGTACTTCCGCAGTTCCTTGAGTCCTCAGGCGCCAACAGGCTTCCGGAGGCACTCTTGCCGGACGAAGTGGCATCCGCTGTGAGCAGCGCGGCAGGCGTGATCAGACCCTTTGCTTCCGAAGGCTGAGGGACATCATGACACTAGGTACCGGGAGAGCTATCATGTGTGATTCCACATCTCACCTCTTGTTGAAACTCCTCCCGCTGTTACTGGTGGAACGACGACAGCGACGACGACTGCTGTCATCAAGTCTCGCTGATCGCAGCAACTGCAGTCAAACCTGTTTCTTCCTCATTCATTATTGTTACTGACTCGGTCGCGGTGTCGGCGGCATCGGTGGTAGCGATCCCCTAATGATCAACGCTGGTGCCTGTCGTGCCTGTGCTGATGTTGGTGGCCATGGCCGTCTCTATCATCTTGATCGTCGGCCACCGCCGCCGTCGAGCCCGTCACGGTCTCCATCCGTGACGTCTTCAGTACCACTTTCGCCGTTGCGACCATGGAGGGCTCGTCTAGATCAGTCTGAGTTTGTGATGCTTGGTTTCACGGCTCCTGAGTCACGCTTCAGCACAGCTCTTTACCTCGACCCTGCAGTGTGCCGTAGGCTGCAGCACGTGTTGCTTGGTTCGGACACGATGTTGATGAATGTGTGCATCTGGAAGGCAGTAATCTCAAAATGTTCAAGAACAACGAGACCAGCGAATTGCCAACTCCATGCAGAGAGCCCGGCAGGGTTGGTGTGCCTTCAGGTGACTTTCAACCTGCGATGCAGGGAGCTGCAAATGCCGAACTGAGGGCATTCCTACTTGGCGGGATACTCCATGGTGATCAACCAGGCTAGAGCTACCAAAAGCGAGGGCAACATCTCGTTTCGCAAACCAGAATAGCTTCGGACTGCCAACTTTCTCGTGTTGGTTGCTTGCAGTGCACTGGACATGTGTTGAATCCGCAGGCAGATCGTCATAGCAGAGTTCTCTACGAGCTTTGCAAAGGCAAGGTTACTGTAATTCTGTCATTCCAGTAGGGCACAGGCATGCAGTGTGGAGACCATAGCTTTGTACTTGCAACTGCCGCTGCTTTAATTGCTGCTTCTGCTGGGCTGGTTGGACTGCCGGCAGTTGCGTTGCAAGCACAGCTAACACTGCAACTGCTACTTGCAGTGATAGTAGTTCAGCATGTGTAGCCTTTTCTTGCTGCTTGTCTTGCCCGTGCTGGACCACTTCCAGTGCTGTTCTGCACCCACTTACAGAACTGCACACTGCAGGCTTATCTGCGAAACACTTCCACCACGTCTTTGCTGTCGTGTATCTCACGCCGCCTGAGTCCCAGGCTGGAAGGGTGGCATGACATTGACGTGTCGTCGTGGTCCACGTGGTTAAGGGTCGGAGGTTCAAGATGGAAAATTCAGGGCGACTTGACCCGATGCCGTTGTGCAGCTAGCCATGGAGTGGAAAACTCGCTTGGGGGGGCAAAGTATAGTCAAGCAGTCCCGAAGCTGCCCGTGCCAGGCTGTGCGTGTCCACACGGACGACCAGGCCTCTCGGCGGCTCTTTCTTACAACTCTGCTCGAAGCCGTCAGGCCCTGACCTTGACACCCAAGGCCCAGGGCAGTCTCGCGATTCCCGAACTCAGAGACCCTTTGGCAAATGAGAGCCGAGGACGTGATCCTTCTGCAAGTCTGGGGCAGCAAGCGGTGGACGCTCTACAACGCTCCAACGAAGCTGCCGTACACCGAGGCCCGTAACGCCTGGGCGAGCGCGGCTTTCTGTTCGTGTGGCGATTACATCACGGAGACATTTCGAGACAGTGAAGACAGCATTTGTTTGTTTGGTTTGTGGTGTCAAGTGCATCTCGCAGAAGAGCAAGGTGGGAGTGAGCGGTTCTTGACACAGTCTCCAGAAAGAGCAGGGTCAAGAGTTTGTTTGTTTGCTGCCGGCGTCAGGAAATGCTTGGCAAAGAACAAGCAGTCCCAACGGAGTTGATCGGGCCGGCACAGCTTGACTTTACAATTCAGCCGCATGATGCAGCTGTGACGCAGTACAGTTGTATTGATGTTCGAGAGCAAATGATGTATTGGCGGGTCCTAACAAGTCATCGTCGTTGTTTGTGGCCGTGGTGCTACGTCGAGCAGGACCAGCAAGAAATTTTGGCATCGCTGTGAGATTGCCGGTCTGACCTGATGAGGTCCTCTACATTCCTAGAGGCGTGCTGCACGAAGCGGCAACTGGAACTGAGCCGTCCCTGCATATCACGATAACTGTGTCGGGCACTGAGAGCTGTGTCCGTGTTGGGACCAGATGAATTCTGCACCTCAGACCTCCTGATGGTCATCAGGCCAACCAGCGATTTCTGCTGGGGTGTGCAGATGGTGAAGCATCTCGCCTCGGATCTCAGGTGCCAGCTCTTCAAAGTTAGGGCCAGCTACAGAGCTTCATTGGGTTTCAGAGGGTTGTTCCAAATAACCATAGTTCTTTTCAAGTTTCAGGGTCCTTCTTTCGCTTCGCTGCTAATTGCGCGAAGCCACTGCTTTAGAGACATGCCCGTACTTGCGACACGGCACGATCACAAGAGCCCCAGACCTAAATCCTAAAAGCACTGAAACCCCAAAGGAGCCGGTTACAAATGCCCAGAAGCCCTGACAGAAACCTTCCGAAAAGGCGCTAGAGAACTATACCCTATACCCTAAAGCCCTAAACCCCTAAACCCTAAAGACTGTAGAACCCCCCCCCACCCCCCCAAGGCACAGAGAACTCCTTGGCCCTGAGAGGCAGAGCTCCTACCCGCAGGAGCTGCGCTCCCTGTGCCAGGCGAGGAGAACTTGGAGGGTCATAGGACTTAGTAAGTAAGGCTTAGGGTTCCTTCTAATAAGGGTACTATAGGGTTCTATAATAGGGTTCCTTAAAGGGATCGATCAGGGGTCTATCATGGAGGATCATGGGACTTAGTAGGTAAGCTTATAAGTACCTTAATTGGGGTTATAAGTATTTATAGTTGCCCTAAATAGAACCCTAGTTACTACGTCCCATGATCCTTTAAGAAGGGCCCCCTTAAAAAGCTCAGGGAAGGCTTCGGAGCTTGGGGTTTCTCGGGCTTTTTTGGGGGTTTGGGGCAGGGTCTCTTTTGTAGAGCAGGGGCCCTTAGAGTTTGGGATTTGGGGTAGAAGGGCCCTTTGGGGCAAAAAGGCTTGCGGGTTGAGGGTCAAGACTAAAGATGCGTGTCGTGAGGAGTGGTTAGGGTGTTGAGGCTTGTGGGGGTTCTTAGGCTCCAGATCAGGGATAAAGTCAGACATCCAGCCTCACCACAACGCCAACCTCAAGACTTCAACCCGAGAAAGGGCCCAGACAGGCCCGCAACGCGAATCTGAAATCTGCTAAATCCGGAACCCCAAAATCCCAGGACATCAAAACCCCCAAACACCCCCCCAAACCAGCCCACTCGTCGCCCTCCTTCTGTCTCACCTTTTCAGGCATTCAAACTAAACACACAACCCGAGAATCACGAAACCCAAATCCCAAAACCACAAGAAAGCAACTCAACCCAAAGACTCTCAACCGAACCCTTTTTGTCTCCGTCCTTTCCTCAGGCGTCCCTGGTGGAAGGACCGGCCGGGCCCTTGGAACTCGATGACGCCAAGCTGGACGCGAAGCTGCAGGAGCAGGGGAAGCTCAAGTCGAGGGCTTCCTTTGAAGGGTTTTCATGCCGTGTGCTCTTGAGTGAGGGTTGCTCTAAGGATGTAGGTTTTGGGGTCTGGGCCCCCGGGGTTTTGAGGGGTTTCGGGGCTTTAAGCTATGTCGGCAAGCTGCCAGAGGCGCTGCAGGTGGCTTGAGAGAAGGGATGCGAAGCCAAGGTTGGGGTTCGGGTTGCAGAAGGGTGTAGGATCTAGGAGTAAACCCCAAACCCGAAACCAAAGTCCGTGAATCTGTCGGCTTTCGGCCAGCTTCCAGAGAGTTCTCCTCGGTTGTTCGGAGGTCCAGGTTTTGGCGCTATCACTGGGTTCACCACCACTGGTTCACCTTGTCGCGCCTGCAGGGGCAGCGAAGTTAGCCTCTTTGTCGCGCTTTGCCTTTCACTGCTTCTGCCCCTACAAAACATAGTACAAAACAACAACTTTTTATTTGTACAGTTGCGATGTCGAACTTATTGACTCATGAGGGCCGAATCATTTATGAACAGCGTCAGAATCGGAAGGAGATCAAGGACATCTTTGCCTCTGGTCTTCACGCCCACTCCGTGCTTGACGGCTTCGAAAATCGAATGGTCCCAGCCTCAACTTCTTCCTGCGTGCGACAGGTAAGAAAGAGATAAAAGACAGGTGGAGGAATGTCGGTGATGCACTGTTGTCATGCGAGTGATAAGCATGAGCGTAGTAACAATGACGACATGAGTTAAACCGAACCTATAAGTATCACAGCGGGCAGGCGCAAATTCAATGCTCGTCTGTGTAAGCTCGTGCTCACACGTGAGCCGAGTTGCTAAATGCCAAGAAGCCCGAAGATATTCAACTTCCAATCCCTGCCCTATAAACCCTAAGCCCCTAAACCCGAAACCCTAAACCCCTAAACCCTAAACCCCTAAGCCCTAAAACCGTGTCAAGCTCCGCTTGTTGCAAGGATCGGACCAACCTCGGCCAGGCCAGGCGGGGCTGAAAGCGGAAAGTGGGCTGCAGGAAGCATAGCAGGAATAGCTGTGGTGGGAATGCTAGTGAGAACAGTAATGATCATCGGAATATTCATGGTCACAATCATCATCATGGTGGTGGTGGTGGTGGTGGTGGTGGTAGTAGTAGTCGTAGCGGTGAACTAGGAGGCTTGGTGCTTCTTTTGGTAGAAACTGCCAGGACCGCCAGTTTTCGCAGCTGAATGGAAAAGATGCCTCCCAGGCCGTCCTTGCGACGGAGGAGAAGAGGACCTCGCAGCTGCGATGGTATTCTAACTCTAGACCTAGATGTTTGATGCCCATGCAGCAGCCTCTTTTATTATTTGGTCATGTATGCCCCTGTCGCGATATGTCAAGGGTGCGGCTGATGCACGGCTTCCTTTGCTGCTGCGACGAAGGCTCCCGGCCTGTCTTGCGGAGGTTTTGGGGCTTGTTGATCAGATTGCCCAGCGCACAGTAGCTGAAGCAGCTGCTGAGGCAGTTCGGCGGCCGTGTTCTTTCGGCCGGATGGGCGGGCACTGAAGATGAAGGCCCCTCCGGGCCGTTGTGGGTCGCGTGAACTTCGAGTTTCATGATCCTTCGCGGACAGGTCACGGCAGCTGCGTTGACCCTGATCAGCGCGTTGTCAGTGACTGGGTTGACTTGTTGCATGCTTGCGGGTTCCCATGTGGATTTGAGGGTTGTCCTGCTGTCTTAAACAACTTTCATACAGATCCATCTACCTATCTACATACCTAGCTATCCGGCTAGCTACCGGCTTCCTTTGCCAACCTGCCTGTTGGCGGACCCATGTATAGCCTATAGCTTATCAAAAGACAAGTTGAATCGAAAGTTGACAAGCCGTGAAAAAAGGATTAGATCTGCAACCAGAATCACGCTGTCAAAACAATGCGGACCAATGTATGTGGCGAAAGACAAAGCTACTGCACGGAAGTTCGAACTTCACCTCATATTCACCTCGTATTCCAGAGTCCAACAAAAGGCACGTGCAGCTGAGTAGATGAGGTTCTAAGAGGCCAAGTATGGGTACAGAGCAAAAGCTTGAGACATGTAATGGGAGGACCAGGTGATTCTCATACAACTGGGCGGCTAGCTAGCGAACCAACTAGCCCCGCAGCACTTCAGCAACTGGGATGGACATAGGCAACCCTTACAAAAATCGTTCTTCTCCTCTATTCCAATTCTTACTTTCACGAGACCCATGTATCCTTTTCCTGTTGTACAGGGTTTTGCAGGGTTCTTTAAGGTTTTGGAGTTTCTGGCTTCGAAGCGCAGGAAAAGTCCTTCAAAACAAACACAGAACCCAAACCTTAAACCCTGAAGCCCCAAACCACAACCCCAAACCCTAAACCCCTGAAGCCCTAAAGCCCTAAACCCGAAACCCCAAAGCCCCAAACCCCTGGACAAGACCGAGGACGTGCCTCAGAGGATCCGAGACTTACCCTGCAGAGACGCGTTTGAGCGCCTCTGCATCCTCGAGATTCTCCGCGACGCCGGGGCCGGGGCACCCGGGGGGCGCCACTTCGGAGTTAGTTAGGGACCTAGTTAGGGTGTTCTGCCTGCCGCCACTTGTTGCGATGTATAGTCATTCGGCTACTATGTTTTCTTGATTGTCTTCCTGTTAGTTACTCTTCCGGTTTTAAAACCTGAGGCATCACGCCGCTGCGAACCTCTGAACCCCTGAACCTCAATTGCCAAGGTCGATACCCTAAACAGTTCCCAAAGACCGGTTGTCCGGCTTCTTTCGGAGGTCCTACAGCTCTTCCTGAAGAGTGCCGAGAGCTCGGCCGCGGAGACCGCCTGACCTGCGATGAAAATCAGACAGAAGTATAATGAAGTATACAAGGGTTATGTAGCTTCGTTCCTGCGGTTTAGAACGGAGCAGTTTGGGGGTTCAGGGGTTTGATGATTTCGGGCTTTCGGGCATGCTCTCTTTTCATAGCGTTCCAGAAGCGTACTGTGTAGAATGGGTTTGATGACGTTGTCGAGGATCCTGGAACTGGAAGCTGTGAGTGATGGAAGTCACGTTTGGACACTTGTCCACTCTGAAAGAATGCTGTCCCTGAGCAGGCCCGGCACAGAAGGCGCATTCTGCGCGAGGTGCGATGATGCCTTGCAGATTTTCGCGGGTCCGCTTCGAGAGGGAATGGTGAAATTACGGGGACAGCCGTGTTTTGCGTATTGCTGTAGCTCGCTGCATTCCCCGTAACTTGCTGACAGGCGCTTCAAGCCATAGCGCGGTTGACATCTCGACGTCACTTGGATGAAAAGCCTAAGCCTACCCCGAAAACTCTTCGAAATCTCCTTCTCGTTGAGGTGCGACCAAATCACGGGCTATGTCTGGCGGAGTTGCGGTTCGTCGACATGTAGCCTTGACACTCCTCTACGGTCCGGTGCTCTGACCGTAGAAGCGGTCATGCAAAAGTTGTCCTCCTTATTGAACTTGCAGGGAGCTCGTGGATCCACCTGCTGGAGCGCACCGACGAAAGCTTAGAATCGGGGGTGAACGACGGCCTGATTCTATGCGCATCGATCTTATCCACTATTCCTGTGGCAGACAAAGCATTGAGGTACTTCATCTTGAACGACTTCATTTTGCTTGGCCGCTTCTAGTCGTCATCTTCTCAGTCAGGACAATAGCACTCGGTTTTTCGACACGTGATGGCTAGCATGGCCGACGCCATGAACCCTGTGTCTCAGGTATCCATTGGGAAGGATGCTTTCAAGGCGGCTTGATCCAGCACGGCAGCGCGAAGAAGCAGAGGAAGTGAACCGAAGGCTTGCCGCCGGCTCCAGCAAAAGTCTTCGTCAGTCAGAGTTGGCTGCTGGAGCTCTGGCCCCAGCATGGCACCGCAAGGTACAGAGATGCGTTTGAAGGAAGAGAGCATGAACAGTTGTACCCTGAGTGATTAGCGACTTTCGATTGGTCGGGCTGGAGCCAAGGACCCAACACACCCTCTCAGGTGCACAGGCCCTTTCTGTCCACTTCTGGGGTCTGGTCTTCGTTTCTACACATGGCACTGGGCGGCGTAGGTTTACGATCATTCACATTCTTCTCCATGTTGGTGTGGACGTCTTCTACTTCGACATGGATACGTGGGGACGCAAGGTTGCTGAGAGAAGTGTGCAGCTCCCCTAAACTGCTTTTGCACTTCAACGAGGTTTTTCCTGAAGAATCCTTTGCCGACATTGCTTTCGCAGGCACAAGATAGCAGTCCCGTGACACTTACGGGGTTCCATGGACGGAGTTGGTTGCTTCGTGCTTTCCAAACTGTCCAGGCGCGCAAAGGGAAGCACGAAACTATGTTTTCTGGACACGGCGATGGAGATTGTGCGCCGACCTTGCTCGCTCCAGCAAGCCGTTGCAAACTTCGGAAAACCGCGAAAGTCACCAGGATTTGATACGCCCGCTGCATGAAGAATTCTGTGCAGCCAGCATACGTCAGGGCTGTGACTTCAGAAGTTTGGTTGGGCTCAGATCAATATCGGTGTGTTTTACATCAAAGCGACGCCTGGCGCCCAGAAGCAAGTTGCCATGGTTGGTTATCAGAGGAAAACGGATAGTGCTGCCGTTGCTCTTGCTCCTGGCGCGTGCTTCTTCAACCTACCTGCAACCCAAGAAGCAACTCTTCACCCGGATCACCGACTTTCTGTGGACTGGCCCGAGGTTTCGCATGACCGAGTGGTTCTCTCGGTTTCTGGACTGGTGCCCTTCTGCGCCTCTGCTTCGGTGTGCCAAAGCCATTACCTGACTTGCTCCTGTCTTCTCTGGCCCTGCAGCTTCTTACGGACATGTGGGCAGCAAACTTACCGGATAACGCCCATGGGAGGAAGTCTTGGTGAAGGATTCGCAGGATCCCGAACCCAACCTCAACCACATCTTGCTACTCGTAGCAGTCTGTGTTCTTGTGTAGACATGCCTCAGCCATGGCTTTACCGTCGCCGTAGCTCGCAGGGTTCTCAGAGGGCCTTGGTGGTGTATGTGGGTCGATTGTCAAAATTATGGAGTTCTGAGTTTCGCTCACCGGACGTCCGGACTTCCGGTGCTTCTGCGCGCACTTGGAGGATCATGGGACGTAGTAAGTAGGGTTATAAGTACCTGAATTGGGGTTATAAGTATAGTTACCCGGGTTATAAGTATCTGAATTGGGGTTATAAGTATAGTTACCCGGGTTATAAGTACCTGAATTGCGGTTATAAGTATAGTTACCCGGGTTACAAGTACCTGAATTGCGGTTATAAGTATAGTTACCCGGGTTATAAGTACCTGAATTGCGGTTATAAGTATAGTTACCCGGGTTATAAGTACCTGAATTGGGGTTATAAGTATAGTTACCCGGGTTATAAGTATCTGAATTGGGGTTATAAGTATAGTTACCCGGGTTATAAGTACCGGGTTATTATAAGTTACCTGAATTGGGGTTATAAGTATAGTTACCCGGGTTATAAGTACCTGAATTGGGGTTATAAGTATAGTTACCCGGGTTACAAGTACCTGAATTGGGGTTATAAGTATAGTTACCCGGGTTATAAGTACCTGAATTGGGGTTATAAGTATAGTTACCCGGGTTATAAGTACCTGAATTGGGGTTATAAGTATAGTTACCCGGGTTATAAGTACCTGAATTGGGGTTATAAGTATAGTTACCCGGGTTACAAGTACCTGAATTGGGGTTATAAGTATAGTTACCCGGGTTACAAGTACCTGAATTGGGTTATAAGTATAGTTACCCGGGTTATAAGTACCTGAATTGGGTTATAAGTATAGTTACCCGGGTTATAAGTACCTGAATTGGGGTTATAAGTATAGTTACCCGGGTTATAAGTACCTGAATTGGGGTTATAAGTATAGTTAGTTATAAGTACCTGAATTGGGGTTATAAGTATTACCCGGGTTATAAGTACCTGAATTGGGGTTATAAGTATAGTTACCCGGGTTATAAGTACCTGAATTGGGGTTATAAGTATAGTTACCCGGGTTATAAGTACCTGAATTGGGGTTATAAGTATAGTTACCCGGGTTATAAGTACCTGAATTGGGGTTATAAGTATAGTTACCCGGGTTACAAGTACCTGAATTGGGGTTATAAGTATAGTTACCCGGGTTATAAGTACCTAAGTATAATTGCGGTTATAAGTATAGTTACCCGGGTTATAAGTACCTGAATTGGGGTTATAAGTATAGTTACCCGGGTTACAAGTACCTGAATTGGGGTTATAAGTATAGTTACCCGGGTTATAAGTACCTGAATTGGGGTTATAAGTATAGTTACCCGGGTTATAAGTACCTGAATTGGGGTTATAAGTATAGTTACCCGGGTTACAAGTACCTGAATTGGGGTTATAAGTATAGTTACCCGGGTTATAAGTACCTGAATTGGGGTTATAAGTATAGTTACCCGGGTTATAAGTACCTGAATTGGGGTTATAAGTATAGTTACCCGGGTTACAAGTACCTGAATTGGGGTTATAAGTATAGTTACCCGGGTTATAAGTACCTGAATTGGGTTATAAGTATAGTTACCCGGGTTATAAGTACCTGAATTGGGGTTATAAGTATAGTTACCCGGGTTATAAGTACCTACCCGGGAATACCTGGGGTTATAAGTATAGTTACCCGGGTTACAAGTACCTGAATTGGGGTTATAAGTATAGTTACCCGGGTTATAAGTACCTGAATTGCGGTTATAAGTATAGTTACCCGGGTTATAAGTACCTGAATTGGGGTTATAAGTATAGTTACCCGGGTTATAAGTACCTGAATTGGGGTTATAAGTATAGTTACCCGGGTTATAAGTACCTTAATTGGGGTTATAAGCATAGTTATCCTGATTATAACCCTAGTTACTAAGTCCCATGATCCTTTAAGCAAAGGCTTGCAACCATTGCAAGCGGAACATTGGCGGTGGCTGTGGCATTCGTCCGGCCCCGAGGGCTGAAAAAGGCTGTAAGATCTGCCAGAGGTAGTTTCCGAACATGGGGGCCTTAATATAGCACCCTAAATTTATAAGATCCTTATTATAAGGACCCTAAGCTAACCCTAATTTGCGGAAACCCCCATATTGCACCCGAGCTTCTGAGCACTGCAAGTCAAAGTGCTTGAATCTCTGCGCTATGAGTGTTGTTGCCAAGGCTGGCCTGCAAAGAGGTGGGCTGCTGTTGGGGTTGAGGGTTTAGGGTTTAGGGTCTAGGGTTTAGGGATTAGGGGTTTTGGGTTTCTGAAAACTTGCCGGTGGAGCGGCCATTGCTAGCAATGTTGATGCAAGAGTTGTAACAGTTACGTGGCTGGTAGCGCGCAGCAAGTGTCACTCTTCATGGCGAACTAGAAACTTCTCTGCAGGCTTCGTGTCCAGCGGCATCCAGCAGTGGGTGCCTCGAGATGCCTCTGACCTCTCGCACCTTTGCCATTGGGGTCCATCATTTCGTGCTGCGATCTGTTTGGGGAGCGAGGAAAGATCGTCCTCTCAAGTTGAACACGATCCCCCCCCCTCCCTCCACCACTACCTTCTCCAAAATCCTTAAGATTTTCGTTGCCGCTCGAAGGCCTCTCCGGAGCCTGCCGTCTCTTCGGGCATCCTCCTCGAAGGACGATTGGTTTTGGTTTTGTTCGTAGGCTTTCTGCTTTTCGGAAGGCTTTCAGCGGTAGTGAAAGGTTTTGGGGTTCTTCGGATTCTACGGTTTAGGGGTTGAGGGTTTAGGCCTCTGCGCTTTAGGGGCCTGGATTGCTGCCTCCTTGAAACTTCTCTTCCGAGGGCCTTAGGCCTCCTCGGCAAACCTTGTGGGGAAAGGAGGGCTCAGATCCGAGATCTGGCTGCCATTCGAAGTGGAAGTGTCCTTCTGCTGCGACAGACGTGGCTATATGAGACCTGCCTGCCAGCCAGCCAGCCATCCATCCATCCATCCATCCAGGCATGACTGCAGGCCATGCATGTCATTTTGCAATGCCGTCTGTTGAGTCTCAGGATTCTGAACGAAGCCTGGCAACGAAGGACAATGCCAAGGCTGGCTGGCTGTTTGTGCAGTGGCTGTCGGCTCCTAGATAACCTTGCCGGGAGACTTGTTTTATGTCCTGTTTGTTTGGGGTCTATTCTTGATGCGTTCTCTGAAGCTTCCAGTGTTGGGCAGGTGACAAAGCCTGGCGAGGTGGACCTGGAGAAGGTTGTGGCAGATGCGACTTGGATTGCCTTGCTGGAATCTTCCCTCGCCTCGCGTTTCCCGTGACGGCTCTTGGATGCTCTCGGTGGCTCAGGCAGAGAATGCGGATGATGAGAGGCTAGCGCGCGAGCTGTCAGAGTATGACGACGTCGCCGACAGCCTGGAAACCCAGTGCATGGAATTCTCGGTCACCATTGTGCCTTTGCTACTTTGTCATTCGTCACCCGAGAGTTGACTCCAATGCCCAGGCATCGTCGCTGCCGCTGTCCGAGATGCCGAAACCAACAACCCTGAGGCGATGCTGTCAAAGTCCAGGTGCCGATTTCGTGCATTGCTTGGTTGCTCGCAGGTGGAGATCGAACTGGCCCGAGCTTCTTGCCTGAGTTCATTACGCTGTTGCTGCAGTGGAATGGTGCTGGATCTTCTAGCGCCCTCCCATGGAGCCTGATCCCGAGATTGATGTTGCATCCTGAGCTTGGGATGATGTTGCAGGCCAAGCGGCAGCAGGAGATCGCACAGGCTCCTGTAGATTTGCCTCGCATATAACCCGTGAAGCCCGGACTTTCTGGTCAGGCAGTGGTCATTCCGTCGGGCCGCGCACTCAGATGTCACTAGGTACAGCATTTTGTTTTGGTTGTGCCGCATGGAATCGGTGGAGGTCCCGTTTACGACGTACTCTCTTTGGTGGACAAGCTCTGCCCTAAGTCTGCCGACGAGCTTAGTCATCCATCTTACCGTGTACGGCGGCATGCCCATATCCTGAGGTACGGTGGCACCTCTGAGGTGTACGAGAATCACAAAGTCGCTGCGCAGGACAGCCCCTTTTCTCGGGTCTCTGAGGACGCTCAGCCCCAAACGAGTGATCCTAAACCCGAAAGGTTGGCAAACGCCGTTCAGGACGTGCTAGCAGCAGACGAAGCCGCAGTAGTATGTAAGTCTTAAATGTCAACTGGTAATAGTCGAAATAAGGAACACAACAGCGACAGGGCACGCATGTCACGACATAGCAGCAGAGCTGTACGACATAATTTCATCAGTAGGAATTGTAACAGGAGTTGCTCTGTACCTCGCATGAAGAATCAGAACGATCTAAGCTTCGGGATTTTTTCATAATTTCTCATTTCATCCTGAACCTTTCGATCACTTCGCTCATTTCTTTTATTACACTGTTATTCATGTTCTCATGATTGTTTCATTCTTATATGATGCTGTTCTCAGCAGTCAGCTTCATGCGGCCCAAAATGTGTCAGTCGCGCCTTTTGGTGGGAGGCGGGCTACTTCCAGCAGCTCCCGCAGCTCAGGACTCGGGAAGCCACGGCCACTAGCAGTACCGCTCCGGAAAACAGCAGTAGTCGGGTGACGAGTCGTGTTTGCGTCGGTGGTAGTGTCATGGAAGCGGCACACGTCTTGGTGAAGCTTGTGTCAAGGGCCATGGCTACAGCACCTAATACTCTGTCAGGGTTATTGTAGATGCCCCCCCCACCGGCTTGGCAGGAAATTTCTTTTCGATGAGCCGGCCTGTTTGTTTGGGTCTGCAATCGTGCAGCTCCCGCAGCTGGAATCGTCAAACCAAAAGACTGCCGTTCTTTGCAGACCTGTAAACACTCTATCAACCCCTCTGAAGACTGAAAACAACATGAGAGAAGCCGATGAGAGCTTGCGGAGAACCCTGTAAGAACTCGACAAGCTCTGCAAAAATTGAGCAAATTAGGCCTGAGTTATGTTCCCCAAACTCCAAACCCTCAACACGAAGGTTCAGGGTTTGGGGTTCAGAGTTTCCCAAGTTCAGCCGACGCACAGTGAGTCAGGCCAGAAGTACGTTGGTTCGGGAGCGTGGCTACCTATAATGGAGTTGTAAGTCTACTGACTCAGTTCCTTGATCCTTGAAGTGAGGTACTCAAGACTCTGAGCAGTCTCCCCCGCAAGCTCTGCTCAAATTGTCCCGGAAGCACACCCTGAGGCCTTACCATACCAAAAAAGACGAAAACCCCAAATCCCTAACCTGGGCATGCCAGGATTTCGTGGATGTCCATCGGCAGCAGGCTGATCAAAGCTTCGTGGAGGCCGTGCCAGGAGACATGTAATTCACTTCAGGGTTCTTTTTCGAGAGCGAATTGCAGTAGGGCTTAGGATTCATGAAGTAGGGGTTTTATGATAGGGTTTAGGTAGTTTAGGGGTAGGCCATTGTTGCATGTGGGATTCATGGATCCAGGGGTCTACGATATGGATGTTGGTACATACGCTTTAACGTTTTCTTCGGGCTTGGGCAGCGAAACAGCGAGAAGAAGTTTCGTCAATTGTGTTTGCTATCAGTATCACTTTCAGGCGCAGGGGGCTTGGCAAGTAGGGTTGTGAGTACCTGAATTGGAGCTCTAACCATGCCCGCCAAGTCCCGTGGGAGCCGAAAGAGAGCCCAAAACCCTGTCATGGCGGTCGTCTCACGCGATCGTGCCGGATTCTACCTCGCCAGAATTGGCCTAAGCCCAAGTCCCATCTCTCGGTGCCTGTGTTCGCAACGATTCTCGATTTTCGACTCTGGGCTTTCAGAGCTCGGACCTCGTACTCTGACGGGCGCTTGTGGCTTTGCGGTTTAATGTATTTTATTTTGTGGTTTCATAGGGGCTTGCAAGAGTTTAGCCGGATGACAGCACCAACAGTCCTGTGTCCGTGACATGCTCCAACCCTCGAGGCTCTCAGACCATGCATGCTAAGCGTTTAGGTTTAGCGTCTAGCGGTCTAGCGATGTCTAGC
Organism: Symbiodinium sp. CCMP2592; assembly: GCA_905221615.1. NCBI lineage: Eukaryota > Dinophyceae > Suessiales > Symbiodiniaceae > Symbiodinium > Symbiodinium sp. CCMP2592. The sequence goes on from CAJNDT010003279.1 coordinate 280,549, forward strand.
GGTCTAGCGTTTACATGCCATCAACGTCCGTAAACCAGCTTCGAGCTGATCCGGTCAGTTTGAGCACGCGACGGGCTCCAAGTTGGTCCTCGTTGGCGCAGAGCCCCAGACTGCATCGGGGAGTGTTGAGTTTTTACATGTTTTCACAGGCTTGTTGATTTCGGAGCTGGAGGGCTTCCGGCGGCTTTTTTAGGTGTGGTGCAAGAGGCTAACGCACGCTTGGAGTTTGTGGCTGGGTTGAGTTGACTTGTTGGTAACTGGTGAGGACGGCTGCTTCCGTTGCACCACCGCCGCCGCCGCCACCACCGCCACCACCGGCAGCACCGCCACCATTGTCAGCATCGTCACCATCGTCACCATCGCCGCCACCGCCACCACCGCCACCACTGCCACCACCTCTGCCACCATCACAACCACAGCCAGTGGCAGCACCAGCAGCTTGCAGCATCCCAGCAAGGGAAGCGAATGTCAACTGCAGGCACCAATCACATCTCAAGGAACTCGACGGAGTTCGCGCGACAGACCGTCTTGAAAGAGAGGCTCGAAACTTGGGTGCTTGGGTTTTAGAGATTCGGTGTATCCTGTAGCTTGAATCCGAAGCATAACACTCTAACCTCCGAAGCCTGCAATCAGCATATTGTAGCATCAGTCTGTAGACGAACAGACGAGTAACCCAAAAAGGACCGCTGCGCTGGACAAGGGGAGGTGTCTCTCCTTGCTTCCTTACAACTCGAAACCTTGCATGGCACCCCAGAGGTGTCGCTCTTGCTTTGTTCGGCAGCAAAACCTAGGCGGAGCGTGGCTCGCAGCTCTTTCCCAATTGGCACCAAGCGGTTCATAAACAGGTTCGGGTTGGGGCACGGCATCCTAGGTTCCCCAAATCCTACAACATAACCGGAACGCACACAGTGTTTTGCGGAAGTCACCGGCATCCTGGCATGCAGGGCGGTAGCGACGCAACCGGCAAACCCTCAGCCCCTGAGCCCCGAACCCCTGGGATTCCCAAAGCCGGTGCAAGCAGGTATCCAGCACACCCAAAGACACAATGTCTGAGTGATATCAGCATAACACTGCAGTGTGTGGGGCCACCTCTCAACTCTAGCAGACCATGCAGAGAGACCCAAGCCCAGGAAACCTCACATGCTGGAGACCCAAGCCCCCTAAACTCAACTCCGAAGCCCTGAACGTCAGACCTGAAACCCAAGTAGTTACCCGAATCCTGAACCCATTCGTTGCAGCTCAAATCCTCGCAGGCCCGAGTGCTTGGTCATCGAGAGACGCCTGGGCGACGACAGTTCGGATCTGAGCTCCACGAAAGCTTAGCGCCCATGAGCGATGACTCAGTGGTTCAGGGGTACTACCATAGTTCCTGTCAGGTAATTAGAAGGAGTTTAAGTGTGGTTAGGGTTTTGAGGGACGCACTGGGTTGATGGGGTTTGAGGTTTGGGGCTTTTGAGGTTCCGGGGTTTTGGCTTTCGAGGTATAGAGTCTCAGGGTTTGGGCTTTAGGAATGGTTTAGAGGGTTCAGGTTTTTGGGTTTTTCGGGTATTGAACCTGGGGAAGTGTCAATCACAGTAGCAGTAGCAGTGGCAACAGTGCGGTAAATTTCAACTATACTGGCATTGGTGATGGCAGTTCAGTGCTAGTAGCCATCATCGTCTTACAGTAGCAGCAGTAGTAGTTGGAGTAGGAGTAGGAGTAGGAGTAGGAGTAGGAGTAGGAGTAGGAGTGGTGGTGGCGGTAGTAGTAGTAGTAGTAGTAGTAGTAGTAGTAGTAGTAGTAGTTGTGGCACTCTAGATCCTAAAACCCTAAAGCCTTCAAGTGTAGAACCCTGAACCCTGAAACGCCCAAAACTGGAAGCCCAGAATTCCCCAGTCCCCTAAACCGCCGTAGTAGATTTCAGAGATCAGAAGAAACCCTGGAAGGTTTGCAACGCCTCACTCTCCCGGAGCAGCAGCTTCAGGACGAGTTGCTACGGGTCTGACATTGGTAGGTCATGGACAAAATGGCAGTCACAAGTTTTAAGCCCTAAACCCAAGTCAATATCACGAGCACTGCTAAGATGGATGGTGGAACAAGCATACAATTCCCGAGCAGGAGTGGACATGCCAACACGGCATTCTTGAAAGCATCACGAGATTGAGGGGTGGGTGGGTGGGTGGGCTCTGATTGAGTATTGGAGGAAACAGGTGGTACGCAACAACAGTACCGAAGCTAGCAGCAAATCTAGGCACACTGCCAAGCACAGCGCTCATGACACAATAGAAAAGGATGCATTCTGCTGTGTGCCAATGCCACAGCTGATTCCACTGGTGCAGGTGCCAGGGTCGGTGCCAATGCTGATGCTTGCCCAGATACTCAGATCAGATGCCAATGCAAGAAGGCGATGCACACTGCTGCCAATATAACCCACCGTTGGTAATAAGGAAGCAGACGCCTCTGATGACAACGTCACTCATGATGGGATCGATTGCGACAGCCGTACTGGCCGCATTTATCCGAATGAGAATGAGCATGAGGGTAGTGACAGCGGTAGAACTGGTGCCAAGTTACATGTATAGTCTATAGTGGCAGGAAACCAGGATAGTGAGACAGATTGTGGCACGGGGCATGGGGAGGTGCACAACGATAGCGACATTGGTAACTGTACGTAGTTATATGGGAAGCATAGACACGAAAACTGGACTGACAATCAACCGGATCCGATATTAATATGAAAGCTGTGTCCTGGACACTGTGTGACATGTCAAGTTACTCTTTTACTATGATATCAACCTCGGGCTTGTGATCCAGGGCAACACCAGCGTCAGTCCTAAGGCGCAAGCTGAGTCCCTAAACTCTAAAGCCATCAAGAGAAATAGAGATCAGGAACCCAGTCAATGATTTCTTGCATTTTGCACACCGTAACGTACCCTGACATAGCCCTCGAAATAGCAGGGCCGATGGTCTCAGGACCACTAATAAGGGATTTCTGTTTTAAAGTGGAGACCCCCACGTGCCAGAGAGGAGAAGCTCATGGCGAAGCCTCCCGCCGAGTTCCTGCTGATGCCTTAGTTCTGTGCGTCGGCCCAAACTCCGAAATCCAAAATGTACCGCCAGAGCGCAGTGGGATGAGAAGGAGTGCAGCAGGAACGGCAAGGGACACAAAGCAAATCAGCGGAGTCCGATTCCCCACATTCGCAGCACCAGGCTTTTTCAATCAATTCCTTGCTGAGTAAAGGTCCAGCGACACCGAAGTCGATCGGGCGAGGAAGTTCCAAACCGACCGCATGTGGCTGGAGGCCTGAGTCCTCTTGCGGAGTTGAATCATGAGTATTGTGGTGGTGGTGCTGGTGGTGACATGGTGATCAGACAAACTTAAGCCATATTCCTGGTGGTTTTGAGGATGATGATGATGATGATGGCGGTGAACGTGCTTCTGATCTTGACCAATAGAACTGACATATCGATGTCCATTGTTACTGTGCCAGGTTTGTGTGCTTCGGATTCGCACAGCCATTTCCCTGTCTTGCGAGGCCAGCGCCGGCTGGCGTGACATCGGCGGCGAAGCGGCTGGGTGCCACGAGTTTGGTGCTGCGGTGGAGGCTGCATTCGTTCATGGGTTCCTCAAGCGCCGCTTCTAAAAATCCTGAAACAGTAGTGAGACTGAGAACCAGGAATTCTGGTGGTCAGCCTCAGCATGGAAGCCACTGGTGAAGATTCACAGAACAAAGCAGTATCAGCTTGCTGTCGCCCGGCCTTCTTGCTTCCAGGCTTTCGCACAGCTTCGCAAAGAAGGCCGGGTCTCGTCTTGCCTTAGTAACTAGGGTTATAATTAGGGTAACTATACTTATAACCCATCTTAGGGGACTTATAACCTTACTTACTAAGTCCTATGATCCTCCAAGTAGTTCTCTTGCGGAGGCGCGGACGGCATGGGCCCACGTGGGGGCACCCTGTGCTTCGGAGACTCGGACCTGCGGCCGCTCTACAAGAGGCCGCAGGGCCCGGAGGTTTCGAGCTTGGTGCACTTTGGGCTTTGGTTTGGGAGTGTCTGGGGTTCAGGGTTTAGGGTTTAGGGGCTTCGGTTTTGGGCTTAGTTCGGTAAGGGATTTTGCATCGGGGCTTCGGGAAGTTCCCAGGATCCCCAGACCCAGACCCCACAACCCACTGAAGCCGAAAACCCGAAACCCCAGAACCCTAAACTCCTAAACGACCCTAAACCACTGAACCTGAAGAGCCTGAACCTGTAGCTTAAAGCTCGAAGCCCTAAGCCGACAGCCCTGCTTCCTGAGCTCTGGAGCCCAAGACCACATGACACAAACTGTAAACCGAATTTGTTGAACCCAACAACATCCACAACCTAAACCCTGAATCTCAAAATCCGTAAACTATATGAGCCCTTGGAGGCAACCTTTGCAAACCCTACGAAGCGCATGCGACTCTAAAAACGATCAGAGAACTACTTGGAGGATCATGGGACTTAGTAAGTAAGGTTATAAATACCTTAATTGGGGCTATAAGTATTGTTACTCTAATGGTGACCCTAGTTACTAAGTCCTATGATCCTTGAAGCAGGGGCTTAATAAGAACTGGGGCTAGGGTCCTTTAAGCACCTCAAAACCCTAAGGATACTATTATCATTATTACTACTACTACTATTATTATTATTATTATTATTATTATTTTTATTTTTACTGTTACTATTACCATTAGTGATGCGCTTTCGGTCGCGGCAGGGCGGAGGACGCGGGGCTGCCGCCCAGTTTGAACGACCTCGGGTGGGGAGCCTCGGGGAGCCGAGGGGTTCCTACTTGGAGGGTCGGTGGACTTAGTAACTGGTTATTTTAGGGACTTATAACTACTATAACCCCAATTAGGGCCCCTTTTAGGGTACTTATAAGTCTACTTACTACCTACTTACTAAGTCCCCCGACCCTCCAAGTAATAATATGAATAGGCATAGTCATAGTAATCGTAATAGTAACAATAGTAACAGCAATAGTAGTCGTAATAGTAAACGCAATAGTAATAGCAATAGTAACTGTAATAGCAGTAGTCATAGTAATAGCAATAGCACTAGTAATAGTAACGGTAATCTCAATAATAAGAATAGGGCTTTGGCTCCTTAGGGTTTTGGGGACTCGAGGCCATGATGACGGCCGATGATGATGGTGGTGGCTGTGGTCGTCGTTGTTCTTGTCATCCGCTATTGTTGTATATTGTTGTTCTTGCTGCTGTTGCAGCTGCTATCTCTAGTAATGCTTCCTCGTTAGATTGCTGGCGTTCTCAGTCCTGCTGTTGCTATGGTTGCTGTTTCTGCATACTTTTTCTGCTATTATAACCGCGGGATGATGATTGCATGTATGATCACCAGACTAGCTATGGGATTTCCGGTTTTGATCATGGCGAGTTTCTCAACAGACTTGGTTGGACTTAGGATCTTGCTGTTTTGGTTTTGGGCTAGGGCTCCGGATGTTCTGATCATTTCCCTGTTTCGGGGATTCATGGTTTGATCTTGGATGTGGGGTGACATAGGCTTTGCATTTTGGTTTTTTGCTGATGGTACCCGAAGCCCTACCCCCGACAGACCCAAACCTCAGACTCCAAACGCTGAATCGACAACTAAACACCAAACGCCCAAAACCAAGACACCGTAGGTGGCATGGTCTCCCAGTCACCAATCCTCTCATCCAGCCACCCAGCCACACACTGAAGCTACCATGACAAAGCCTTACTTTTTATCCAAAATGTGCAGCGGTGCGTACCAAACTGGGATAGATGTACACAGCTACAACGGTGTCTGTATGTGCGCACGTATGTTTGTCAGTGTGTCTGCCTGGCTGGCCATCTAACTAACTAGCTGGCTGGCTGGCTGGCTGTATGTGTGCAGGTATGTATGTATGGAAGTATGTATGTGTGGTCATGTACATATGCAAAATATTACACTCGAATGATACCCACAACAAAGCATATTGACGAAAACATCTACTGATTTTGAAATTGTGAGCATGTGCAGAGAAGCAGCATGTATCTGGGGCCATGTGTCAGGCTGGGTGCAAATGTGGCGTTGCGAGACTTGCAGTTTTCAAAGGCTGCTTGCTGAGAACCGCAGGTTGGTGAAGTATCTTACCTGCCTTTCGATACTACCAACGCCCTGCCACCTGAAGGCCTTGCGCGTTGCAATGAGAACGCACAACAGCACTCCTGACACGTTTCCGCTGGCCTGCAAAGCCGTGATGTGAAACCATCCTGTCTGGCTTCGGCACCCATTAGATCTGCGGGACGAAGGCGTCGTCGGCATCATCGGTGATGGTCATCTCGTCGCCTGCTCAGGTTTGAAACGATTCATGCTTGCCATTGCTCATGTCACGAAACCGAGGCTGGCATCACCAAGCTGATGCAGCAAGCCGGGTGCACAGAGAGATAGATGATTGTCCAGAGCAGTGCTCGAAGAGTTTGCTCGAGAAGCCCATGTCACGCTGAGGATCCCCAGGTTCGGGTTGTGAAGAAGGCTCGGAGCCTCCATTGCAGCTTGCTAGGAACTTGGGTGGAGAGTTCTGGCTCCAGGGTGTGCCCCTCGACCCACCATCCTGGGCGGACGACATGAAGGCTCGGCTGCCTCCTGAGCCCGTTGCTGCAAGGGATGAAGCGGAAAAAGCACGTTGTGGTATTGAAGCCAAGTCACTCGCGACTTCTCACACAATCAGAAACAAGAGGTTTTGAAGTACCCCTTCATGAATAATTCCATGCAACATCGTTTGGAATGTGCGAAGTAGGATAAGATTTAATCAAGAACCACCGGTTCTACATCCCCCATATTGTGACTTCCGTATCAAAACATGTCAATGCTCGAAACTACGTAAACTGAGTGCACCCTTACGCCCTGGACCCTAAAACCAAACACCATGATGATGCAACAGCAAACTCAAGCCGCGAACCCTAAACCTCAAAGCCTCGAACATTTTGGACTTAGTTAGTTACGCTGATGGAAAATAGATCAAAAAACGTAAACCCCGAGCCCCAAACCTGACGAGTATTCGAATAATACTAATCGTACTAGCACTGATAGTCGCAATAACAGATTCCGAGAATAGTACTACCTACTACTCATATTCTTAAAGCTACTAAGACTGAAAATCGATGAAGATGATGAAGACAGTAGCAAGTGATCGTTTGTTAATCATGAGCATCACGTCATCGCGTGATAGAAAGTTTACTACTGATAACAACGGTAATAGTAGTATTAGTAGTATCAATAATAGCAACGAAGCAAACAAGCATACAAACAATAATCATGACAATAGTAATCGCAGTAGCAGTAGCAGTAGCAGTAGCAGTAATAGTCATAGTCACAGTCATAGTCGCAGTCATCGTCATAGTCATAGCAACAGAAATTGTAATGAATAATAACAGACGACATTATACTAGTAACAACTATAGTAACACTAGTACTCATAGGAACAACAATAATATCAATGATAAGAATGGTGGTAGTACTGATTGTAAACAGCATAATAAGAGGAATAACAGTTTAGAGCCAGCAGTAGTAATAAATACGAGAACGACGTCGACTACAACTAGTACTAGTAAGTAGAGTGATAATATTGACGCTAGTGATATATATGTGTATATATATATATAAACAAACAAATAAAACAGATGTATTCAACTAGACATAAGTAATGATAGAACGCCAGGATGGAGGCCGAAAGTGGGAGCGAGAAGCGCTGGGAGGAGGACTCCTCTTCATGCGCCTCGTCGAGGCGCTTCGAAGAGCAAGGGAGGGGTTCCGGAGAGATGTCGCGATAGTAGTATGACTACTGGTAGTAATTACCATAGCAACAATGCAAACAGTGATCTCCCTCTCTCTCTCTCTCTATATATATATATATATACATATATTACATGTATTGTTTTGAACCAGGTTTGGCGCAGGATCTTGCGGTTTAGGGTTTTAGGATACCATGATGGTTTTAATTGCCGTCGCTAAGATGGTTGTTCTCCTGCTTACATGGCCACTCGAGCTGTGTGTTCATGTCTGTGTTTCTGTTCTTTCTATGACGATTATGTAAGTATTGCAATGGCTACTATCGTGATCGAAGGTTAGTACATACTAGTATACTAGTATAATTCCCGTTACGATTGTTGTTGCTTGTTGCTATGATTGATGATCTTCAAATCGTTGCCGCCGTCATACCCCTTATTTTCAAGTATTAACCCTTCTGAGAAAGATGAAAAGTATCCCAGCTACTTGGAGTAAGACAGAAACTTCAGGAATGATTTGGATCCAGCTTGCTTGAACACTAAGCCCTTAACGAAACCCCACCCATACTAAACCCTAAACTCAACCCCAACCGCTTGTAGCACATGGAAGGCGATGGATGCATCGCCTATTGGCAACTGGATGGATGCCGAGGCAGTCCTGGAGCTACAGGCCATGAAGGAGGAGCGCAGGATCTCATTCTCAAGGAAGGGCATCTTTCCTCTCTTCGGTAGTTGTAAGGCTGTAGAAGCCTTATAGTGGCAAGCTGCTTTGCAACGCTTCTTCTTATGGCCTCTGTCATGGTAAGTTTTTTTGAGCATCTGTTTGAGAATCGTGCTGCGGCCACAGTCTCGTGCTGAGTTGGAGCTTCAAATCACTGTCGAAGCCGTTAGAGTCTCAGCAGCCCCGGGCAGTTTTTGGGCACGACACGTGTTCTGGCCAAAGTGCTGTGTGTGTACTGGGTTATCTATCGTGCTCCCGCCGCAGTGCAGCGAGCGTGTTTGACTCATGGGGGTCTCGAAAGCGCTGGAGTGCTCCTGGATGTTTCTCGGGTCCGTGGCCAACCCTGAACATGAATACAGGGACCTAAATAGTTACCCATTCTATTGTGGGGGTTCCTCAACATGGTTACAGTATAACGTACCCCAAAACCCTATTCTCAGTATAGAGCCCCTATATTATCATGCTTGTTGCTCTGGGTCCTCTTCTGCGGAGCTTCGGCAGACAAATCGGACTGGGTACCAGGAGACCTCGGCGCGGATCGAGGACGATGGCCTGGAGGCAATCTAGGGCTTGGGGGTCTAGGAACAAGGGAGTTTCCGAGGGTTCTTCCGGGGATATTTTGAGACATCTCCTGCCCCTGCCATGTACCTGTAGACAGACTGTCCTCATCTGATGTCGATGTTGGCCTCTAAATCCCAGCAGACATAACAAGAGCCCATGATTTCGAGCAATGCCTACAGACCAAACCTCTCATCCCCTCGCGCCTCAACCCGTCTATCGGCATCGACACGATATGGCAGGACCATTATTGAAGGATCCCTACGTGAGTGTCAACCCTAAGCCCAGGTGAGTTGTAATTACAGTTACCTTATGTATGACTTACCAAGGCTAATTCCCCTAAAACCCGAGGATACACAAACAGGAAGGCCTACTTGGAGGTTCATGGGTAGTTTTAAGTCGGGGTAGAAGTCCCCTAATATGGGTTATAACTATGGTTACCCTACTTTAAATCCCACTCATAACTACCCTTGCACCTCTAAGCCCTATCAGCGCAGGCCGAACCGGTGGCACCCGTCTCATCGAAGCTGGGTTGGGATCTCATCTTCCACGCTTTTTTTCCTTCGCAAGGGGCTTTTGATAGGGGTTGGAGGACCGCAGGGTTTAGGGTTCTCGGGGTTTAGGGTTTGGGGTTTAGGGTTTAGGGCGGAGGGTTCTCAGGGTTTAGGGTTTGGGGATTAGGGTTTAGGGCAGAGGGTTCTCAGGGTTTAGGGTTTGGGGTTTAGGGTTTAGGGCAGAGGGTTCTCAGGGTTTAGGGTTTGGGGTTTAGGATGGAGGACCAGGGTTTAGGCTTTTCAGGTTTTGGGTATGGGGTGGTCTGGTTCGTGCTTTGTTTGAGGGCTGGGGGTATGGGGCTTAGACTCTTTGGCGGCGGGCAGCCGCGTTTTGACCGAGTAGGCGTGACCAGGTGTTCTGATTGGGCCTTGCAAGCAGTGCTTTTCTTGCTTACAGCCCCAACTGACCTTGCCTGTAGCGACCCATGCACCTTTGTGATGAAGTGATAAGTGTACATGGGGTTCTGAAACCGCAGGGATCTTGACGTAGACCCCAGCTAGTTTAGTAGGACCCACTATCAAGGAGAACCAGGTTCTCTCGGCAGGATCCTCAGGCCACAACAAAATAGACGGCAGCCCAATCCGTCCACAAAACCACTCCAAGCCTCCATGAGCCCTTGTAACAACCCTATATACACCATTTAAGCGCTATGGATAACCCTCTTAGGCTACCGGAAGCCCGCTCTACATCCCCGATGTGACGATTTCACAGAGCCCGTTTAACCCGGAAGCCTAAGCCCCCAAAACCCTGTTCCAACAAAGGCAAACCCTGAAACCCTTAAAACAAAACCAAGAAGACAAATACAGAACACGACACAAAGCACAAAACGCACTAATCCACCCCAGGCGAGGACTTCACCGCTCGGGGCTTGCTGGTCACGCCCAAGAGTGAGGAAGAACTAAGGCACCAAATCGCGAGTCTTTTCGGGGGGGTTTAAAGGCGCCAGACGGGGGGAGGATTATGAGGGATTCTAGTAGAGCTTGGGGTCTGTTTTCGGCTAGGTGGTTTCAGGGTTTTAGGGGTGAGGGCTTTTAGGGGCTTGGGGCTTAGGGTCTAGTGCCTAGGGCTTAAAGTTTAAGGTTAAAGCCTCGGGCATCGTTCAGGCATGCGAAGTTCTGAGAGCAGATTTCTCGGCTTCGCCGGGACTTCGTGGGTTGTTTTTTGGTGGGACTCGCTTTGATGTCCATGCTTGCGTAGGGGTGAAGGGAGGGGCATAGAGAGGACCATGATTTCGAGCAGCCTATGCAAGATGGCATGTCTCGGCTCCAGGCGATGGCTCTCCGGCCAGCGACTGGGCGGGCAAGAAGCTGGTGACTACCCTTTTGAGAACAGGCCGAGGGCTGCGATCGAAGCTTCGAAAAAAGCATGGGGAAACCCGTAAGCCTGAAAAAAAAGGCGATCCGCAGCCCCACAAGGAAGGCCCCTGAAGGCTCAATGGGCCCTCGGGCCTGACACGTTAAGCATCGAAAATCCGGAAGCCTGACTGAAGCCGAAATGCACGACGGGCTGTAAGCTTTGGAACTCTGCCAGGAGACTGCGAAAGGCTCCGCCAAAGCTGCCGCTTACCCGGAGGTTCTTAGGAGGTTTCGGGTTTGGGGCTTAGAGGTTCGGGGTTTCGGGCGTAGGACGTGTAGGCTGGAGTTGTTGCAAAGGCGTTTCGGCAGTTAGATTGCAGCGAGTCATGTCAGAATTTGGAGGCTTGACAAATTTAGTGTGTCTGTTGCTTGACGATTTCTGGTGCTTACGTTCAGCAGCAGCAGCAGCCGCATGCTGCTGCTACTTCTGAAGTGCGCCATTGTTAACATTACGTGTTTCGTGGATTTCACCGCTACAGCGGCCGTCGATGGCCGTTGTCTTGGACTGGAACTGCTGTGCTTTGGACAACACCTTTGGCTTGTTTATGCTGCTGCTTCCACTGTGGCAGTGGTCTTTGTTGTAACGGTTTTGTCTGTCTTGAGCACCCAAAATCCACGCCAGTACCCCGCTGCTGCTGCTGCTGCTGCCCCTGCCACGGACTAGCACTACCACAATTCTTCAGTGGATTTGGTGTGTACTTCACTGGATTTGGTGTATGTTTCAGTGGATTTGGTGTGTATTTCAGTCACCAAGTACGTTACCCCAGCAGACCCAAATCTTCGAAATCCCAAACCAAGTGCCAAATGCTGCCGCCGAGGCCCAACACTGGCTTTCCCTACACGAAGGAGGAAGCCGAGAGGGCTCAAGAAGAGAACGTGATCGCGTAAACTTTTAAAAGCCCAAGTTTGTGACGTTTGCGGACCCTCCGGGCCCATGTTGGACCTGTTTAGCGCGGTCCGTCGGGCCAGACCTCAGACTGTCGACGAAGGAGAAAAAGCCTGCTTTCCTGAAAGGTCTCAGGGTTTGGGGTCACCCTAGACCCAAACCCTATGATCCGGCCAGCTTTAGGCCCATATCCTCTGGCAGGTACCATGAGCATCAGTACGAAATTGACCAGCGCGGTCTTGATGCCGGGCCCTCATTCTGGGGACTTGGGTTACGGGATCTCGAACATCTGCGGGAACATTTGCACTGCGCGTGGGCAGGTGATGCTGGGATCGCCCTTGCAGACTCCAGAGGGTGAGCTTGGAGTGGCCTTCCCACCGGAGAACCTGCCAAAGGTCTCTTGGCGGCAAAACGAGGCAGTCGACCCTGTGCATCAGTTAGCAGCCCCTTTTTGGTGCAGGTGCGGGTCGGTGTGATGGAAGACGAGAACGAGGCCGGATCCTGAACGCTGACGTTGAGAGGAAGGAGTAGCCCGTGATTTTGGCTGAAGGTCGTCATCGGCTTCATTGGTTGGTACGGGCATGTCTCGCGCATGCTCGTGTCACGGACCCAACACTGTGTGTAGGCTGGGAGCGGCTCTTGAAACTCTGAGCTGGTCCCAGGTTTCACTGGTGCAATTCTCCATTGAAAGACAAGTGGGAGGAGTGGGCTTACTTTTGACAACAGCTTTGCACTCCCCGGCAAACTGCCCTCCCGGCCTGCGTATGCGATGCGGAGGAGATAAATGCTGTCTACGATGCTGCGGAAGCCATCGAGGCATGGATGCCGCAGGGTCCTCAGCATGTGGCACCCTCGGACCCCTGAAACCTAGCCCCAACCCTCCCTCCCTACCAACCCCGTTTTTGGAGCCCTGAGCCCAAACCTTGCACCGCAAAGCCCTACCCTTCTTCCCTAAACCCTACACCCTGCACCCCTAAACCCCCAAACCCCTAAACCCCAAAACCGTATACCCTAAACCCCGAACCCTACACCCCAGACCCTCTTCCCAAAGCTTTCTTTTGAGGCTCTCCCTGGCTATGTCCGCGGTCTCCACCCGCCACTTCCGAGTGCTGCCGCGGGAGCCGTCGGAGCCGCCGGGAGCCCTGGGAGACACGCAGCCTTTCCTCCCATTTTACTATTATTATGATTGTGAATAGTACCATTATTAAGTATTATTAGCATTATTATTCGTCTTCTTACTATTATGATCATTATCATGATTGGGCATCCTTCTCTCTTTCTTCTTTTCCGCCCATTTTGCCACTATGATTAGTATTGTTGTTATGATCTCCATTATGGTTATCATTAAAGCCTTCGGAGACGGCGCTTCGCCAACCCGTGGTTTTCGTGGGGGCAGCCTCCTCTTTCTTCTTTTCCGCCCATTTAACTACTCTAAGTATTCTAATTATTGCTGCTATTATTATTCTTACTATTTCTGATATTATCATCATTGTTGTTATCATTCTGGTTTACTATCATTTCCATCATTTTGTTCTATTGGGACAGAGTTCAGGTGGTTCGTTGCTGTTTCGTTTTGGGAGGGGGTAAAGGTCATGGGTACTGTAGCGATGTGATCGTGATGCGTGGAGATACCACACGATAGTCATTGTTGGCATGATTCTGGTCGTTGTTCTAGTCTTGGCCGCCCTGCCGGCGCTGCTGCTGCTCCTGACGCTGTTGCTGCTCTGGTGTTGTTGTTGCTGCATGTTGCTGCTGTTAATGATGGTTTCAGACATGGTTCGTTATGGCAGGGTCGAGGGGTTCTCTGTTTTGAAGGCTTAGTGCTTCGTAACAAATCACGGACACAGAGGCTCCTTCCTCACAGCCATAGCATCGTCAACAGTACCAGAAGGAAGGTCCTGTTAGGATTGTGGCATGAATTTGCAGCCGTTATTGGGTTCGCGGTGTGTCACATCCCGCTCTTTCTGGGATTGTCGGTTCGGGATGCCTCGCCATTTCATGTTGATTTGTCATCCTGTGCTTTCTGAACTTGGCGTTTGTGATATTCTTCACTCCTTTTAGGTTTCGGGGTTTGCGGCGACCCCATCAAAGATCTGCGAGCCCTTCTTCCTTGTTTCTGTTTATCTACCTGCCTACTTGTCCATCTCCCCACTTTTTTCTCTAGTCGTACACGTATTTGCTTGAACGGAGCGCAATAAAGGGGCCTAAATAATTACCAATACTATTGCATAGTATTGGCAATAGGGTTCTTGGTGTCCATTACATATTTTATAAGGGGCCCCAAAAGCTTTATTCTCAAAAATGAAGGCCCCTGTAGTACACTTCGTGTACTGTACTCGTCCAGATTGACGCAGTCTGTGGAGATGGCCCTGGCCCAGGTGGTCAATAGCTGCAACCGGCAAGTCTCCCCTGGGTGGTCCTGTGCTTGGGCCTCGGATCGCATTAGGGTTTTAGGGTTTAGGTTTTTTTGGATTTGGAGGTAGGGTTTTAGGGTTTAGGTTTTTTGGGTTTAGGGGTAGGGTTTTAGGGTTTAGGGTTTAGGGTTTAGGGTTTTAGGGTCTTAGGGCTTCAGGGTTTAGGCTTTCACGCAGAGGCTCCATATATACTACCGTTATGGTCTACTCCAGCCCGGGCCAAGCCCTCGAGTCGAAAGCTTCCAAGCGCAAACCGGCCCCCTTACCGCTTACCTTACTTGGAGGCTCATGGGTATTTATCAAGTGGGGTTATAAGTCCGGTTATGATCATGGTTACCAGACTATGATCATGGTTACCAGACATTTTTCCCCACTTATAACTACCCATGAACCTCCAAGTAAGACCTTTCCGACTGCTTCATCGACTGCTTCGGTCACTTCAGGTGGCGAGCGATTGCCACTGCGCGACAGGTGATCGAGGCTTCTCGGATTTACTTGTCTTTTGCATCCATGTCGGAGGGAGGAACTGGCACTCACAGTCTTTGTGACGGTTGAGTGTGAGATGTCTTGAGCCTGCGCCGTTGCCCCAAGCGGACCCAACCCGGCTGCCTCCATTATCTCGGCGCGAAGACTGCACCGACAGTTGGCCAAAACCCTACAGACAGAGCCGCATACCCATGACGCATTGTACAAGACACAGGGCCATAGAGGAGCCTGGCTTTCGAAGCCCAGGCATATCGGCTGCCGAAGCCTCTTGTTCGACTTCCCTGCAACTGAGAGCCTGAGAGTTAGGTCTGTGACAGGAACGGGCTCTCTATCATCCCTGGGTAAGGTTCAACGGTCAGGGTTTAGGGCTTTGGGATTTAGGGACGTACGGTTCAGGTTGTAGACTTCAAGGGTGCTTTGGTTCAACGAATCGCTTGCATTCTGCAGCAAAGCTGTCATGCTGTCTGAAGAACAGAGCACGCCAGCTCAGCTGTGCAAGCAATGGAAACGCCAAAAGCCGGATGCCGTCACATGAGCGCACTCCCCGCATCCTTCTGGAAGGAATGTCGATTAGGGATTGCCCCAACCTTCAAGTCTAAGTTGTCTAAATCTTACTTGATCTGAAACCTTAAGGGATAAAGCCCCTGACTCCTGAAGTCTCCCGCCCAAAGGCAGCTGTCGTAGCAGATTGCGGTTTAGGGCTTAGGCTTCGGATAAAGGGGGCCCAGGCAACCGTTTGGGAAAAGGGGTTCTGTCACACTTGGGGGTTTCCGAATATTGGGGGTACCTCATTTTTGGGGTCCTTTATAGTAAGGATCCTACTAGTTAGGGTGCTACATTAGGGTCCCCTATTTTCGGAAACTCCCACTTCAGGCAGGCCCAGATTCTGTGCACTTACAGGATCAGGGGCGTACTGTAGCATGCAAGGTCATAACTTTAGTTACCCTAGTGACTAAGTCCCCAGATCCGCGCTCTCATGTGGGAGTCGGAATAATCAAGGGTAGTATCTGCTAAAAGTCACATATATTTTTTGTATAATTTTCTCCTTACACCCTATTTTAATTATTAGAGTCCCTATACGATGCCCCTGACTAACTCATAGTAACCCTAAAATGTAACCCTCTCGGACATGCTTACCGAACCTTGCAAGGGACCCTACGAAGGCTCTTATGTTGCTTACAGTAATCCTTGCGAATGAGAAACCCCTCGAGGCACACTATTACGGCCCTTCTATTGCGCTCTCTCTGCAGTCTGAAAGTCTTTTCGTGGGGCTAGTGAGAGCGTAAGGATTCTGAGGGTTTAGGGCTGTCTGAGGGCTTAGGTTGGGATCTTAGTGGAGGAGGGTGTTTAGGTTTTCAGGCCTTAGTGTCTCGTGGTACAGAGGATTCTGAGAGGCCTGGACTTGCGAGCCGAACATCAGGCGGGGGCTGAGCAGTCAGTTGGAACATTTTCCTGGAGTATTTCTATGTAGTTCTTGTGGCATTATACTGTATCCTCGGTATTATTCAGGCCCTGAATTGCCTTAGCCTGCGAGCTGTCTCTTGGATGCCTTTGGCTGTCGAGTGGGGCGGGCTTTTAGCGAAGGCCAGGGTCCCCACGAAAGCCCAAATCCGAAAGCCCAAAACACAAGCGAATAACCCTGAACCCCCCCCTAAACCCTAAACCCTAGACCCTGAACCCTAAACCCCGAACCCAAAACTCGACAGACCCAACATGCGATGCACCCGATATCCCTCCACAACAAGCATCTCCAGGCACCGAAACCTGCGATTGGTGACCGCAGCCCTAAAGCTAAACTCTGGAGAACCCTTAGAGTGACCCTTATAGTAATCCTTCTGATAACCGATAACCGTTACAATCCTGACGAAACCTGTCCCAAGCCCCTCGCATCCCTTCGCCCTAAAGTGAAATCTGCCCACGGTCGTGCCATGGAGCACTGCTGTGAACGCGGCAGTGCTGTAGGGAAGGACAAGTTTGGGGATCCGCGAGGGCTTTGCGAGGGATTCTGGTTTCAGAGTTGGTTCAAGCAGGGCTGTGTAATCCGCTGTGTTTGCGTTGCAGGATTTTAGGGAGCTGCTGGCACGGCTCCAGGATGGGCGTGTGGCTTGAGAGGAGATGGGGCTTCACGGCTTCAAGGATGTAGGTACGTAAAGAGACACAGAAGCCATACCCGCACGATGTGATGTTGCTGAGTGACTAATTTCTGGTGTAGCGAAGGTCTGAGAGATCCATGGCGTTCAAATTTTCCAGCAAAACACTGACGATAGAGCTTGTAGTCGTTTACGTAAATAGTACCAGTATAAACACACCTATACCAGTATGATTCCGATGAAAACTCATTCTAGGGGTCCTCATGCTTCTAGCAATCGTCCGATTCATGATCGCAACAGCAACAGCAGCAACAACAACAACAACGGTGGCGAAACGGGTTTGTTTTTGCTTGCCGCAGCATTGCTTCAAGGCCGTTAGCGGGTGGATCCTTCCAGCTTTTGGGCGGGGGCGGCCATGGCAAGTGAAAGTGGCGGCGGCAAGCAGCAGCTGTCTCTCGGGTGCACTTGGCACTGTGCTTCCTTCTCTCTGATATCTCAATGCTAGGTCGCGAAAATATGAATTACCAGAAGCATCAAGCGCGGTTTTGTGAAGTACTTCAGGAAAAGACATGGCGCAAACCAGCAGGACACCTTATCTTAATAGGCGCTTTTAGCCAGCCTACTTGAAGGTTCGTGGGTACTTAGAAGTGGGGTGATACGTCCCCTATTTATGGTTACCCTACTTATAACCCCACTGATAACTACCCACGAACCTTCAAATACACCCTAAACCCTGTACCCTTATAGAATCCCATAAGTCCCTTTAAAGGGACCCTTACAGAAACCCTTTTAACTACCCAGCCGAAGGCTGGTTTACACTGGCATGCTGGTGCTCGGACTTACCATCTCGCAGCTCTCTGCTGGCCACTTGAATGCCGGCGCGTACCTGGCCTGCTAAGAGGAAGCACTTCGGTTCTTGGTGATTGTGGCTATTGGTCAATAGTCTCTGATGATGAAGATAAAGAAGATGATGGTGACAACGATTATGGTGGTGGTGGTGGCGGTGCTGCTGGTGCTGCTTGCTTTTGCTGCTGCTGCTACTGCTGCTGTTTTCGGTTGTGGTCGTTGCTGTCGCTAAGGTATGCCCTCTACGGCCGCGTGGTCGGTGTGCTCACGATGTTTGCGCTCTCCTTTCTGATGGTCAATGTGGGCCATGAGTTCGTGATCGAGCGAAGCAAGCTGGGCAATTATGCCCAAGACTACTTGGCAGCTCATTTGTCCCAGAATCCGTTTTTTTTTTCCTGCCTAAGGACGGCATGTCGCCGACGCACCATCTTAGCCCGAAGGGTAAGCCTGCACCCCAACAGCTGTTTGGCTAGTTCTCCTTGAATTACCCAGAGACTCCAAAATCGTATTAGGGATCCTACCATAATTTAAGGTATATTCCTTAATTAAAGGATCTTGGAGTCTCTGGGTACTTGCCATGAGCTAGGTGGCCATGTCTGCGGCTGGACTTCCTTGGATCTTCGTGGCCCTCTGGCTGCACTTTGCGCTGCCGAACTCCGGCTTGGCTTGGGGCTCCGCGCTGCTTATGGCGAGGTTTGCGGCGCCGACGAGCGCCGGGATACTCTTCAACATGCTCGAGGCGACATCTAAAGCCAAATCCCCAAAATCCCAAACCCTGAACTGATCTGAACCCTGAAGCCTGGGCTACTTAAAGGATCATGGGACTTAGTAACTAGGGTTATAATTAGGGTAACTATACTTAAAACCCTGAGCACGGTAATTATAACCTTACTTACTAAGTCCCACGATCCTCCATTATAGATCCCTTTAAGGATCCCTTCAAGGAGCCCCATTATAGAACGCTATAGTACCCTTGAAGGAACTACTAAGTCCCATGATCCTCCCACTATGGATCCCTTATAGATCCGCTTAAGGAACCCTATTATCGAACCCTATAGTACCCCAAAAAGGAACCCTAAACCCTACTTACTAAGTCCCATGTGCTTACTGGGAGCTGACCCTGAACCCTTTTTTGTCGAGGCCGCGGGCTTCAAAGAGACGTGGCTCTTTCGAAAGGCGCAGATCTTGGCCATCTTTGATGACTTGGATACTATTTTGCTTATGATCCCGTTGAAAATGTACTTAGTCGGCTTCAAGTGGGAGCTCTCGTTCGACGCAGTCTTCGTGACCTTGTGCCTCGGCCTTGCCTGGCAGAAGCTACACAAGATTCGCTTGCAGAGTTCCTGGAGCTGGACCATGCTATATGCAGGAGTGATCACGGCTTGCTGTGAGGGCCTCTGCAATTTCACCTCAGGCCGCATTCACATCGAGGTGAGAGTGTCCGAAAATTAGGGGTATCTTATTTTGGGGCCCTTACACTAAGGATTTTGTTAGTGAGGGTGCTATACTAGGGTTCCCTATTTTGAGAAACTCCCAGGTCTTGTTACCAGCTTTTGTGATGGGTTGCATGACCCGGATTTGTGAGCCGAAAGATGACTGGTGTGAACTGCTCGACGAGAAGAAGGAGGAAGCGGCAAAAAGCCTGGTGTCCACCTTCTTCATGCTTCTGGTTGGCATGTCCATGCCATCCCTCTTCACGGCCACTTGGGATGTTTGAAGCCTTGTCCTTCGCACTAAATCCCAATCCAGACCCTGCGCCCGACACCCCAGTCCCTACACCATAAGCCTCAACCGTCAGTAAGCCCCAAGCCCTAAATCCGAAGACGAAGGCTGCGGGGCATCTCACCGCGGGGCAGATGGTCTTCCATGTGACGGTGGTGTCCCTGCTGATGATTTTGGGCAAGATGATGCTCCTGCTCCTGGGTGAGACTTTGGGGTACCTTGAACGGTTGAAGTCTCACCTATGGTCTTCTATTCTAGGCCCTTAAAGAGCAACTCAGGTTCTGCTACAGGAAGGAGGCGAACTTGCGAACCCGACTGGCACTTTCGCTGGGCATGTGCCCGCGTGGTGAGGTGGGTGCTCTTCAAGGGTTGAGGTTTGACTCATGTATGTGTTGGTGTACACAAACGTGCTGCATTCGTACGCATGCATGTATCTGCAGCTGTTTGCAAACCAAGATGAGGCTTTCAGACAATCGAGACACGTTTGTCGTGTGCATGCTGCGAACGGACGTTCTGAACCGACATCCTTGCAATGCACCTTCCCGGTTTTCACAGTCCATGGCAAGACACCCGTTTATAACCCCAATCTAAGGCTTCTTTACCACCTAGACGAAACTTCCAATCCGATTGACAACAGTACCCCGAGGTGGGCGCTGGCGTCATTGCGATCTCCCTTGGCCTCGGCATGCAGGACGCGAACAGTTTGAAAAACACGCGAGAAAGGGAAGAGGAAGGAATTTGAAGCAGCGTGATGTTGCAGACTGGCAGCAGAACACCCTACATTCGAAGCACATGCAGATACATGTGTACACGGGGTAGATATGGGTTGAGACAAATGATGGCAGTTTCGAGAATTACAATTACAACGAGATATGTTGTAGCTCTCATGCATTGTATAGCCCGAGCTCGAAACCCTTAAGCCCAACCCTGAACCCCAGCACCAACGCCCTTAGTCCTATATGTTTCGAATACCGGAAAACCTTCCAAAATGATGCTTGAACTTCACTGCCCTTCAGCAGGAGCCCCCTTCAAATTCGCAGTGGCTTGGGGCTAGGGTTTGGATTTTGAGTAAAACTGGGGCCATAAGAATTACCTATACTATCTGGGGGGCTGCTTATTGTAATTACAGTAAAATATGTTCCAAAACCCTATTCTAATCATTAAAGCCCCGACATCATAGTGCCCTTATAGATCCCTGAAAGAAAACCTGAATGACCGATCCCTCATAGTACCCCTTATAGACCCCTTTCAAGGAACCCCTATTCTAGTTATTAAGGCCCCTGCGTTACCAGGGACCGGCTGTGGCCGTGGCGGTCCTGAGCCTTGCGGCGAACTTGGTCCTCTCGACGGGCTTTATCATGATGATCGACCGGCTGATGAGGACCCGAAGCCCCCAGGGTTTAGGGGTTTAGCGGTTTAGGGTTTAAGGGTTTAGGGTTCAGGGGTTTAGGGTTTAGCGGGGTTTTGCGTTTTGTCAGACGGGGTTGGGGATACATAGATTTGGTTACCAAGGGCACGAGGCACGTAAAGGGCAGGCGGTTCTGCGGCTTTCACTGTGTGGCGCAGTGCACATTTTCGATTATGATCGGGCCTTCAGCCCTGCTTGGGCGCCGTCCGTCAATGAGGCGGAATTACCCGTCATCGTGGTGCTTCCAACTTCCTGGATTGCACACCAAAGTGGCGTGTGGGCTGTTGTTTGGTTTTCGCTGGAATCGTGCTTCTACCTACCGAAGTTAGTCAGTCTAGTGCTCATTTTGGCCGCCGTCCATTCGGCTCGATGGCTGCTCCCGCAACAATCCTTCGCAGATTTTCGAATGCGACTCGGGTTGCCGACCCTGAAACCCTTCAGGACCCGGGAAGGACATCTAAGCTCTAGGCTTGGGGACTTGGCATAGGGCTTCTCGGATCTGCTGTTCATGTTGTGTTCTAGATGCTTCTAGCATGGTATAAAATCATAAGGTTGTGAGGCGTAAGGTCACTAAGAAGCATACTGGCCTGATGCTCTGCTAGGTTCATACCAAAAGAGCATTGTCGCGACAGTGCGAACACACGGAGTTGACAAGTGTGTCTGCGGAATTGAGACCCCAAGACTTTTGGGAATATGGTCTTGAGCAAAAGTAGAGGAACATGTGGGCTGAGTGATTCAAGGTTTGAACAGCCCGGCACTCCGTCATCCATTGACTTGAGAGGTTCTAATATGTTGCCCAAAACAAAAACACCCAAACCCTATACCCCAAGCCCTAAAAACCCCTAAATCCTAAACCTTAAAACTCCTAAACTCCTAAACCCTAGACCCTAAAACCCCTAAACCCTGAACCCTGGAGCAAACGTCCTCTTCAGGAGCGAGCTGCCCTCCGAAGCCACGGCGGCGCCGCCGGCAGCCGCAGCCTCGGCTAAAAAGCCGCAGCCGCGGAGAAGCAAAGCCGCTTGGAAGAGAAGAAGCCGAGGTGTAGGTTGAGGCAGGTTGAGGTAGGGTGAGGGTTTGGGGGTTTAGGGTGTAGGGTTCACGAATGTCAGTAGTGTTGCAAGGCTTTCTGAGGAGAGTATGGATTTCTGTTATTGCTGGACGTTCCTGGTTTTGGGTTTGTTTGCGCAGGGTTTGCAGCGTTTGTGTCGGTTGCGTCTTACTTCTCGTGCACCAAGCTGTTCGCCCGAGCGGCACCAGAATGCAATAATTTCGCTTAAATTTTGGAATATCATATCTTGGTTAATGTTTGTATATGTCAGGTTTGGAAGTAAGGCCTCGAGGTGCTGAAGGGAGCCGAATGGTTTCTGCGGGGCAGGGGCCAGGGAGATTCAGGGCTTTTGAGTTGCCGACTTTGCAGCACTTTGTAATCCCAGGAATGTAAACGAGATTCAAAGGAACCACAAATTGCCGACAAGTTGGGATGCATCCGGTGCGAACTTGCCGATGTCATCCCAGACTTCTCTTGCGCAGCCGTCTCCAGGCACGGAGTATAGTTGCCGGTGCTCTTCGCAGTGGCCCAAGCCATGGGGTGCGGTGCAAGCACTTGTACGGTCAAGAACAGCTGTGGCACATCAACGGTGCGAGTGCCGCAGTCATTTCCGAAGCCTCCGCAGAACTTTCCGCCAGATCAGGCCACGCACCAGCTCTACGTAAGAGAGCTCAACATGTTCCTCATCAATGTGGCCAGAAATCCACATGCATTTGAGCAGAGGGTGGAAAGGCGCCGGGAGATTCGCTTTGCGGAACTCTCGATGGAGACGGGCATGCCGAAGCTTCAAACTGATGACCGTGTCAAGTGCGCGGAAAGTGGCTGGCTCTCTCTTGGTCCGTGACTCACCACAATCCGTCAGGGAAACCGGCACGAGTTGCTACCAAGAGCAGTTGATGGCTTTCTTGAAGTGACTTGCTGCACTTTGTTCAGAGCATGAGCTTTGGTTGCTGTCATCGATCGAGTGCTGCAGCGAAGCCATGTTCCAGCTGCAGAAACGTCTCTTTGTATTTGTTGCAGACTTGAGCATTGATACCGTTAATATAGGGGCCGCAATAATTACCTATACTGTTTTGGGGGCTCCTTATTATAGTTGTAGTAATAATGTATCCCAAAACGCTATACTAACTGCCAAGGCCCCTATATTACCAGGGGGGGACCCCTCTTACCATGACATTACGCGTTGTCTGGGCTTGGCAAAGCCAACCTGGGCCAGCTTCAATTCGAGCTTGCAGAGATTTAGAGATTATAGATACTATAGGGGCCTGAACAATTACCTACACTATTTTTGGGGGTTGCCTATCATAGTTATAGTATCATGGGCCCCAAAGCCCTATTCTAACCATTCGGGCCCCTATATGAATCCGAATCACTCTAATCATTCTCAAGCGAGAGGGCCTCCCAATAAATGTTGACAGCACGTGCCCGCAGGATCACTCGCTGGTGCGAGATGGGAACACAAATGGGAGTTTCCGAAAATTGGGCGACCCTAATACAGTACCCTCAATAGTAGTAGTAGGATCCTTATTATAAGGACCCCAAAATAAGGTACCCCTATTGTTTCGGAAACCCCCAATTCTTTTTGCATCTTTCCATCATAGACTCATAGACTGCTGCATCTGCGAGAAAATGATTGCTCTCTGGTCTAACTTTTGAAGGTCCCTAGCCCCAGTTCTGATTAAGCCCCTGCTTAAAGGAGCATGGGACTTAGTAACTAGGGCTATAACTAGGGTAACTATACTTACAACCCCAAGTAAGGTACTCAAAACCTTTTCTTACTACGTCCCATGATCCTCCAAGTGGACCTGTAGCAAGCTTGGGATTCGGGCTGTGATTTTGGTTTAGGGTACACGGCTTTGGGGCTTGCAAGGTTAGTCGGCGTCTTGGACTGCAACCTCAGGGCCCGCATAGCCCGGAGCCCTCGGACCCGAAATCTGAAAAACACGGAACCCCGGCGAAAGCGCTGGACAACTCAACTTCCTTTGATCATGTCTAAGCCCTACACCCTAAACCCTAAACGCTCCTTAGTCATGTTGAAGAACGAGGCATCGCCCTAGAAACCAGAATTCGAAGCATCCTGAAATCGCAAAACCCTTGATCCACTAAGCCCATAACAGCCAAGCCAAAAGATCCCTTAAACCCCAAACGCATTGGAACCCCCGAAGCCCATAAATCCTGCAGAGCCTAAACCCAGCTTTCCTCACCCATGCTTTGAAAGACGAAACGTCAAAATACTCTGAGATCCTAAGCTTCAAATCCTCAACGGCTTGAGTTTACCAACAGCCCAACTAAACCCGACATGCTCAAACACAATTTTAAAAATTGGGGGTACCTTATTTCGGGGGTCCTTATAGTTAGGATCCTACTATTTTAGGGTACTGTATTAGGGTCCCCCATTTTCGGAAACACTCCTCCCAGGCCTTTGCAGGCAGAGTGAGGCCTGCCCTGCCTCGCGCATCCCTTCGAAGCCAGGGCTGCACATAGCAGAGTTTGGGCTTGTTAAAGTTAGGGAGTTTTTTTTGGGGGGTTTTCTGTAGCGGTTTAGGGTTTTAGGGTTGGGCTTTTTACGCTTGGGATTTTTTTGGTGGTTTCTGTAACGGTTGCAATATCGGTTTAGGCTTTGAGGGTTTGAGGGTTCGGGGTTTTTGAGGGTTGCTTTGGGAACCTTGGGTGGCTTATTGGTTTAGGGGGTTACGTTTGGGGGATTACTTGACGGTTTGCGTGACTTCACTTGTAGGCTGCCTGTAACCTTGCTTAGTACGATGATCCTCTAATTAGACACTAAATCTTATAGCCCGCTATGAAAGCCTGGTGAACCCGCTAAGTCCCCTGATCCTCTAAGTACGCCTCAAGACGTTAAAACCCTTCTAAAACCCTATAGCACTATATCACCATTATGCAGCCCCGTAAAGCCACTGTAAAATCCTGATACTCCTAAACCCTAAACCCCAAGAAGCACTTTTGCTGGGTGAAGGAAGAGGCGCCTCCGTGCGGTTGGCACAGCTTCCGCCCACTTCCCTGGGCTCGGCGTTCGTGTCTTTCCAGGTGGCGTTTAGGGCTTAAGGCTTAGGGTTTAGGGCGTTTAGAGCTTACGGCTTAGGGTTTAGGGTTTAGGATTTTGACTTATGCTCGAGGAGTTAGGGTGTCGGGGTTCAGGGTTTAGGGCTATGAGGGTTACTATATGGCAGGCTCCTTTAATATAAGGGTTTCTTACTATGACAGATTCAGGGTTTGATTCTGTTCTTAGGTTGTGGGGTTTTGTGAGTTTTTCGGGTTTTGGGTTTTGCTTTGGTGCTTTGAGGTTTGTAAGGGCATGTGGACATTTTCTTTTAAGCTTCGGTTTCCAAATTTGGGCTCTTCGAGGCGGGGGTCGGGGGGTGCTCACATGAGCAGGGTTTCAGAATACAGTAAACACCATAAAGTTGGAAACCGGATTAAGGCCAAATAGTGCTGGGACTCCTTGTACATGACTCTTTAGGATTGAGGCTATTGGGTTTCCAACTTTTTGGCTTCTGCTGTAAAGGTTTTGGCGTTGGCTAGGGCCCGGTCACACCCTCAACTTGACAAGCCCTGAAAGCACACTGTATACAACCCTGAACCCCTATAGAACCTTAGTAGAACTTTATAGAGCCCCTATAGAACCTTAATAGAACTTTATAGAGCCCGTGTAGAACTTAAAATGGAAACTTTACAGCCTTAAGGGAGCGCTGTAGGACCCTTATATGAAACAGGGGGCCCTGCAGCACGGATCAAAAGGGCAAAAAGGAGCGACCCTTAATGGTGATCCCTGCCCTATAACGGGCTATATACTGGGTATACAATAGCTATATTCAGGTTACAGGACCTACTTGAAGGGTCATGGGACTTAGTAATCAGGGTTATAATTTCTGGTAACTATACTTAGAATCCCAATTAGTGTACTTATGACCTTACTTACTAAGTCCCATGATCCTCCAAGTAGGGGTCCTCACTAAGGGTCCCTCCAAATATCCTTGGAACGGAGGCTCCAGGTTCGCTTGGCCCCGTTGCTTCACGGCCGACGTCCTCAGCGAGCCAAGGGGGCCTCCTGGTGCCTTGGCTACTATAGAATAATTACCTATACTATTTTGGGGGTTCCTCATTATAGTGATAGTATAATGGGCCCCAAAACCCTATTCTAAGTATAACGGCCCCCATATTACACGTTAGGGCTGTGGGGTTCTACAAGTGGTCTAAAGGTTCGACTCTGCGAGGTTTCTGTCTTTGAGAGTTTAGGGTTTCTTTTTTGTTTGATGTTTCCTTTTGTTGTGGTTGCGGTTTAGGCCATCTTTGCTAAGGGAGGCCATAAAGAACGGATGTCTTCCTTACCCAAGGAGTTGGTGGGGGCCTCCCTGGCAGTGCTTTTCATTTTGGCCGCCCGAGCCGCACGGCCACTGCGGCTTGTTCCCAGACGGCTGTGACCAGGGAGGGTCGTCAGTCCGTTTGAAACCTTTTTCGGAGTCTCGCAGATACAGGAGCTTACGAAAGCTTACTCTTTTGTGGGATCCGATGGACAAGTTGTTTCAGGAGAGGATCTACCGGCAATGTTCTCACCAGTTTCCTGAGAACAGAGCCTCTCCTATGAACGTCATCCGTTTCAACTATAGAGCTTGATCACGCGACCGAAGTAAGAGGGGAAAGGCCACCGAAGCGATGTCGGCTGCGTTTCCGGGTTAGCTGCCGGCGTGCTGTGCTTGTGAAAGAGCTGTCTGGCTGCACAGTTGTCGAATCTGCAGCCATTTGAAAGTTTCAGTCATAATTATGCCTGGGTCGCGACAGCCGACCCAAAGGCTGCATGTCGCCTCGAAATGGATGGCAACACCCCTGCATCATGCGATCTCGCAGTGCTTCCAGCAGAGTTGCATTAGCGCTGGTGCTCATGGCTGGCTTGCATAGACTTGGCAGAGATCGCAGAAATCTGCTGTTCACGCCATGCACCTTACCCAGCCGTGCGCCCAGCGCCGTGACGCGTGCCTATGGTGGCCCCTGGCAGGACGAGGTGCAAGTGCACGGCGCGATGTCTCTTGAGGAGACGCAAGAGGCAGATGATCATCATCACCATGCCTGGAATGCTACACGTCTAGTGCTCGCAAGCTCTCTGGTGGCCTTGCTCCTGTCCTTTGGCATCTCAATGTATCTGTCCTTCAGCTCCTCGTTACCCTCAAGTGAGCAAGTCACCTATGCGGCTTGGTATTCGAAAGTCGCCGACCGGATTCGGGCCTTGGTGGCCCAAAAGCCGGCCTCGGGGCCGCCCTCCGTCGCGGCGCGAATCCGTAACATCAGCAGTATCCTAGACGTCACTCAGGAGGACATCTATACCGAATTCTGGCAAAGCCTATCCTCAGATGTCCTCATCTTTCGGGCTTACTACCCGCTCCTAGACTTTTACATCAATGCTACCTATCCGCATCCCACTCCGCAGCAGGAGCTCCTCTGCAAATCGCTGCGTTTTGAGCTATTTCGTTTCTCGAGGGCCCTCGATGATTTTGATGCATGCGTCAAGGCAAAGAACATTCGAGGGACGGAGAAGGCATTTGCTGAGCTGTCTGTCGCTTATGACCACTACTTGAAGGCTGCAAACTTGTACGAAGGCTACGACCCTCTGACTAGCACAGAGGTTCTGTACAAGGATGTTGCAGACTCTCAGCTGGTGTACACACCTATTGCCGTACAGAAGCCGGCCATTCGGGACGAAGTGCTGGTCATTCGAGGCCCAGACAAGGGCAAGATGGGTCGTGTGATATGGTTGTATGATGGGCTCACTGCCACGGTGAAACTAGAACCTAATCCACTTCTGGGCGGCTCGCAGATGAAGGGTGTGCGGGAAGTTAAGTCATTTCCGCAGACGTGGATAGCTCTGACCCGGACGAACGAACAGAATCGTATTCTGGACCTGGTTCTGGCCGGTGTTGCGACCTTTTTCACCTGTTGCATCACCTACCCTCTGGAGACGATCAAGGCGCGGCTCCAGGCCGGGCAGGCAGCTCTTCCAAAGGGGGATGCGACAGTGGTTCTTTCAGACTTGTACAGTGGCTTGTTAAGCACTCTTGTGAGGGAGGTGCCGGCAAAGAGCCTCTACATCTCGGGCTTCAACAGCATCACCCGCTTCTTCTGTCTCCTACCCTTTGTGGATGCGAACAATGCAGACCTGAAGCTGCTAGTGATGATCCCTGCAGGGGCCTTGGCCTACTTCCCAGGGACCTTCCTCAGGGCTCCCTTTGAACTCTTGAGCCGCCAGCTGCAGACCGGGGTCTACAAGACGGAGGAGGCGGCCGTGGCGGGTCTCTTAGCAGATACCGAGGGCATCAAAGAGAAGCTGATGAGAAGTTGGAGCCTCGTCGTCTTGCGCGGGCTACCTTTTGGCGCTTTGCAGTACTCCCTCTATGATTTCCTTCACGAAAATGTCGAGTTGGTCCCATTTGGCATACCGCTGAGCCTCCAGCCAGTGATCTGGGGTGCTGCTTCGGGAGCTCTTACCGGGCTGCTGACTAATCCACCGGACCTCATCCTGTCCGTACTCCTTGCCAAGGAACAGCCTGAGTCATCGGAGTCCCAGGATGAGAAGCTTTACTGCTCTTCGGAGTTATGCTTTAGTTTTGCTGTAGTAAAACTTTGAGGGGCTTGATAAGACTACTACTACTTTTACTTCTGGTTCTAAGGGCGGCTAGCTAAGGAATATTCTTGAAGCCTCCGGCCGAGCCGCACAGTCCATTTACGACTCGGAGGGTTTTGCGGGCTTCTTCCAGGGGGGAGCCGCGAGGGCTCTCCAGATCGGAGCCGAATCATGTGTTTTCTTCACAATCTTAGAAGCACTCAAGGATGGTGCTAAGCTCATTCTTGACTTTTGAAGAAAGCTCTAGACGAAGGGCCCAGACGGGGAGTTCGAGACAGCGCTTTTTGTCCTCATGTTCTCAGCACCGCAGGTTTCGTTGCTTTTGACAGTATCTGGGCCCTTTGCAGTTGTTTCAGGACTCACATCGACATGCCCATGCGCCAATGCGGGGGTGTCTTGTTATAATTACAGTTAATATACTCCAAAACCCTCTTCTAACTACTAAGCCTCCTATATTATAGTGCCCTTCTGGATCCCTTACAGTAACCCTTATAGGCCCCTTAAAAGGAACCCTATGCTAATTGTTAAGGCCCCCATATTAGGGTCATGGGATGTCTCATCGGGGAACCGGCCAGAACTGGCTGTTCAGCGTCGGAGGGGTCGGAACACCGCATCGCTGCAGTCCCGACGTCGAAAAGGAAAGCATGAACGCATCCAGCTATGTCTTGGTAGTCGGAAGTGACAGAAAGTAAATAGTTGCAGTCGTGGGAGTATGAGCAAGAGTATTTGTAGAACGATTATTAGCACACTGCGTGAACACGCTACCGCAAGTAGTGGCAATCGTGCATCAGTCAGAAGAGCGTTTTCGTCTCCGTCCTCGTCCCGCACAGCAGCTGCGGCAGCGGTGGTGGTGGTGGTCGTGGTGGTGCATGTAGACGGGGGAGGCAGCGGCGGAAGAAGTAGAAGGACGGTGATGATGATGGCCACAACGATGGGCGTGCGGAGCTTCACTATGATGTCGTTCGCAAGCATAGCAAAACTATCCGCAGCGACCAACACCACCTGCAACAATGAATAGCACAAGAAAATGTATTCGTTTCTACAGGGATCATCAGCAGTAGAGGACCCCGTTGGACGATCACAACGGCAACATGACACCCCAGAATCTAGATAAACAGTGAACCGGCATGTCTTGATTCCAGGATGCGACCATCCGAGAAGCCCGTAGCAGATGAAGAGACAGCGGCACGTGCCTGGTGCCCAGGTTGCTGGAGGTTGTCACGATCACTCTGCAGAGGGTTTTGACACTCGAAGTCCTTGCGATTTTTCAGAAGTTTTTCCTAGACCCACTTGCTACTGTATTGTTGGGCCTGCTCACTCACACCCTGAGCCCGAGGTAGCACTGCGCATGTGTGCATTCCAGTGAGGCAACATGTATCGGGTTCAGGGCTGCAGGGCGTCGCCACCGGCCGGCAAGATTCACATAACACTGTCGCATCCTTGGTGGGCTTTTTCGGGTAATCATGACGAATTTCCGCTTGGCTCACGACTCCTCGCTTTCAATCAAATAAATAAACTCTGAACCCTCACACATGCACTCTTTCTGCGACTGTTCTCATCGAGCATTTTCCGGCATCTCTGCCGCAGTCGAGTTTTTGGACAAAGCTCCAAAGCGCCACAAACTTGAGGAGTGGTCTATCATTATCCGAAGCCAAACCGCCGCATATGTAAATAGCGGTATATTTATGTATAATATAATATACGCACATATACCCTGTGTGTGGTTGTGCATACTCACATAAGTCCTTGCAAGCCATCAGCGCTACCGTATTGTCCCTTCAGCAGCAAAGCTCGAGAGCCTATAGTCGAAGATCTCAATCCCAAAGCCTGCAAGCAGGAGCTTAAGTCCATGCGCCCTCAAGCGTGAACCCTGATAGTTATGCCTTTTTGTAACTCTTCTATTCACAGTTCTGCTAGAAATAGCAGTCCTGTATGATAGTAACCCTTAAAAATATCCAACCCTGCTAGCAGTCCCTTATAGTAACCCTTAAGAACCCTTGATGGCATCGGCCATTCGACTTCCCGCCGGGGCTGCCATGCGCAGCTCATTGAACCTGAAGCAGAATGCCACGGCCTGAGTATTGTCTTTAATCAGTATATGTATATAAATATGTATATATATATATATATATATATATATATCTCTCTCTCTCTATATATATATATACATATTACTTTCTGTGTTATATAGACCATGTTAGGTTGCGTTATGTTTTGTTATCGTACGATGCCACATCATATGATAGTATAGTAAAGTCGAGTACATCATAGTATAGTACAGGATAGTATTGTATATCATCGTAATTTTTTCTATAATTTCATGTTATCTTGTATAATGTTATATCATGCTACTTTACAGGCATGTACCGGCTGTCTCCATCGCTGGCTCGCAACATGTTGTCAAGCTGGCGAGTCCTCGCAGCCGATACTGAGTGGTGCACTCATCCATACTGCTACTGTACTGCGACAGCAGCAGCAGCAGCAGCCACCACCACCACCACCACCACCACCACCACCACCACCACCACCACCACCACCACCACCACCAGCACCACCACCACCACCACCACCACCACCACCACCACCACCACCACCACCACCACCACCACCACCACCACCACCACCACCACTTGTGGCAGTATCGCAGTCGATCGTCGTCGCTGCGGTGCTCGTGGCAGTGGTGGTGGTGGTGGCAGTCGCTGTCGCAGTCGTTGGAGAAACGTAGCACGGGGCATTCTAGTAGCATGACCGGGACATCGATTACAACGATCGAAACACCTTGCCCAGGCGATAGTCCTTTGAAACAGTACGGCAACCGGGATGTAGCATCAACCTGAAGACCAAACCCAAGGCCCGCATTCTGCCACTGAACATGTTCAGCTCGTACTTCTCATGCCGCGAAGGTGTTGGGCAAGCCTGCCACGGCGACCCGGCGGAGAACAACAACCATGCAAAACGAAGTCAGTGGCAACGAGCGAGAAAGAGTGACAGTCATTCCTGAAGATCTACTTGCCGTGATGAGAAACGCTGTGTTCTGAGTTCTCCTCCGCCATCCCGTTGTAGACTTGCGGGTATTCGTCGTTGTGGTTTAGGTCCTCATAATCACAGTTATTTAGCCTGAACACTTTGTCAATCTCATGTCTGCCTGTTGCTGTTGCGATCTGTTCTCGACCAGGAACATCTTGAGCATCAAGCGAGCGGCACGAGCCGAGTGCGTCAGCCTGACTTTGTCACAGCCCTCGCCTCAGTGGCTCGAACGACGCGCGCCAGGAATGGAAATTGAGGAATATGCCTGCAAGCTCGCTTAAAGCAGTGAGTGTGGGTTCTCAATCGAATTTCAATAACACCCGGGCCAAGAAGAATCCTAAAACCCAAGCCGCTAGAAGTAGCGCCTCCAGACCCGAAGCTTCCAAGCCGATGCCTCTAGACATTACAGTAGAAGCCAGAAAGTTGGAATATCATTATCAAATCCCCTTTAAGGTAAATTATAGGGGATCCTACCATTAATCCATATTCCAACTTTCTGGAGTTCCCTTTACATGCTTGCATTCGAAACAAGAAGGCGTCGTGGAAACTGATGTAAGCAGTGCTTCGACTCAGGTTGATGAAGACTACCAGACCTGACCCAGAATCCTGCATTCGAACTGCGCGACTCAGAGGGAACCAAGGTGTTGGTTTGCTCCAGGGAGAAATGCAATTGTCTGAACACATAGTGATGGTGTTCCCTAATAGCCCAAAACTATAGCAGAACATGCGCCCAAACCTTTTTCTAGTTATTCAGGCCCTATGATGCTGATCCTCTGGTTTGTTTGGGGCATGCAATGCCTAAATTTCGTTGATTGGCTCCGGTTCACGCTCTTTGTGGCTCTTGAGGCTACTGTCGCGATTGCTGCGCTGCCTCTGTTGTGTCAGGACATGTTGCGATTATTTACTGTTGTGTTAGTGCTAAACAGCAGTGTTACTTGCCGATGGTAGTCGGATTGATGTTCTCTGTCTCTGCTAACTGGCACTGCAAGCAGTTCTGGCACTAGGCTTTCTCTGGATATTGGTAGCAGTTTCGTTCGTGCTTGGAGTTGCGCGATGATGTGATGTATGTCTGGCCAGACTATTTGCACCAGCCTGGTTCATGATTACGAACATAATCGTGATGATGATGATGGTGATCACGATCATCAACGTGGTAGCCGAGGCAATGGCTGCACGATCAGCTGCCGATTCGCTTTGCCAGGCGTATTGAGGACAGCCGCATCATCCAGATAATCTCGACAAGTGCGTTTAGATGGCTCGTGTCAGGCAAGTGCAGCGAAGCCCTGCTTTTTGATTGTTGTGTCTTTTGAGACCACTTCTTTGCAAAACAGCTTCTCATGTGGCAAGTGCCTGTGTGGAACTTGGGTTATCTTGCAGTTGGAAACATGCGTAAAACCCGGGTCATTGGCATCATGCTTCGTTCCGTACTGGGGAAAGGACATCCTGCAGCTACCTCATGTGGTGGTCATCAATCCCCAGATCAACAGCATCCTCTCGACTTACCTGGAGACGTTCGAAGCCATACACTCTTTTCCTCCGATTCGGACGCAGGAGACTCATTTGGAAAGGTCGTGTTACTGCTTAATCAGCAGATTATGGTTACATGTTATGCAGCCGTTGCCATTGTTGCGAAGACAAGAAGTGGTGGTGGTGGTGGTAGTAGCAGTAGTTGTAGGAGTGGCAGTGGCAGTGGCGGGGGCAGGGGCAATAGCAGTAGCAGTAGCAGCCGCAGTCGCCGTCGAAGTAGCTAGCAGGAGCAGGAGCAAGAGCAGTAGCAATAGTAGTAGTCGTCGTCTTAGTAGTAGTCGCAGTCGCGGTCGCATTCGCAGTAGTAGTGGCAGTGGCAGTGGCATTGGGAGTGGTAGTGGTAGTGGCAGTGAGAGCAGCAGTAGTAGTAGGAGGAGGAGCAGCAGCCGCAGCAGGAGGAGGCGGAGGAGGAGGAGCAGCAGCAGCAGCAGCAATCGTAAGCAGTAGCAGTAGCAGTGTGACTGGAGCCGGAGGACATTGGAGTGGGAATATGTATAAGAACAGATGCCTGGATTGATTCGGCAGAAGCAAGACCTTCCATGAAATTGATTGTCGCGGCGGCAAAACTGCAAAGACAAATGCCGTGCATGGGTGTCTTACTGGATGCCACTCGGCTTCAAAACCTTGCAATGCTTAGTTATACAAGCCAGGGAATGCTAACAAACAAGAACAAAGACATCAAAGAACAACTTTGTATGGCATCTTAGGTCTTGCTTCCCTGATGTCTCAAATCTCACTCAGCAATTATTGGCAGAGGTAGTGAATACTATTGTTCGAGTCCATCCGGATGTGAGTCCGAAGAATGTGCATGAAGATCAATATGCACGTCGCACCCGTGAGGGTCAGTGTTGTGTCCGCACCGAGCTTCGCAGGAAAACGAGATGGCATTTCTGCAAGTCATTCGCGAGCAACTGGCACTCCTGCAAGATTTCTCCCACCTTGTTGGCACATAATGGGTTTCTGGTGTGAGTTTAGTGTGCCCAAGGTAAAGCACAATCCCGGAACCCGCTTGATTGCGGAGGGCTACCGTGAAGTGTGGCGGCCTTAATCATACGGTTGGCAGTGCAAATGGGAGTTTCCGAAAATTGGGGGTACCTTATCTTGGGGTACTTATAATAAGGATCCTACTATTTGGGGTACCCTATTAGGGTCCCCTATTCTCGGAAACTCCCAAATGTGTTATACTCACAGGAGCAGGGGGCTGAATAAGTTAGTGCCCGAATGAGGTTTGTGCGGAGTTGTAAGTAAAGTGACCTTAGGACAACCCTGCTCCTGAGCCCGCTGACTCTTAACCTTATTGCAAAACTTGAATAGAGCCTTCTAAACACCCTACGCTAAACCCTAAACAACAAAACCCCAAACCCTAAACCCCAGACATCCTACAGAACCCTCAGATCTCGCGAGCAGCCTGAAGCGTCGGAGACCCAGGCGCTAAAACAAACACATGAGACGACACCACTCCTAAAACCCTCAGAGACTACAGACTCAAGCCGTAGAGCCCTATAATCCCTCCACCAAACACAGCCAAAGTAACCGGGTTGAGTCACCCGAGACGCTTAAACCCTGGACCCGAAAAGACCCTCAGCTTTTTTTAAAAAAGACCCTAAGCCCCTTAAAGTGAACCCTGAGTCTGTCCTACTCTTGAAACCAAGGCGTCGCTTGTATCCCTCGATCCACCTGGATGCGTTCCTGCACGATGCTTGGGCTCTTGTTAAGGGGCTTAGGGTTCGTTGTTTCAGTAGGGGAAGTTTGGGTTTAGTTATCGTTAAGGGACGTGGTTTTGGTGTCCATAAAGTGTTGTAGGATGTAGGTTTTGGGGTTTAGCTGTAATTCCGGACTTGTTGTGAGGGTGCACGGGTCCTCTGCAAGAGCCCAGGACCACTTTACGACCCGGATCGCTACGAGAATCTTGATGGACAACTACATGGAGATGCTGCCTGGCCCACGCGGTGTTGATGATCTTGCCCGGGAGTTTGAAGATTCTGCGATGTGCTTTTCAGGTGAGGTCTCAAGGATAGGGACGGGGTGATGAAAGGTTCTTAATGATTAGAATAGGGTTTCAGGTTCCTTGTTGTAATTATAGTACAATTTACTCTCCAAATCCTATACCAGTAAGCAGTTAGAATGAGGCAGGTGGTTGCCGAAAGGCGCCCAGTACTCAGTAGTTCTTGCTTATCTCTTGGGCTCTGAGGCGTGTCCCAAGAGAAGAGCACATCGGAGTGGTTCGGCAAAACATGCGGCCGCTGAAGATCGTTCAGGAGATCGCAGGCATGATCCGGCGTTTGCAGTTTGGAGGGTTGGGGGTTTAGGGTTTCGGATTTTGGGTTTAGGGTTTAGGGGTTTAGGGTTTTAGGGTTTTAGGGTTTAGGGTTTAGGGTTTAGGGTTTTAGGGTTTCAGGGTTTAGGGTTTAGGGTTTAGGGTTTTAGGGTTTAGGGTTTAGGGTAGCCTCACAGTTCAGATCCGACCATTTAGGGGCTATGTTGAGGTCACTTGTTTCTGGTTTTCAGAAATAGCATCTGGACGAAACAGATCAACCATGTACTACGACAGGCGAGCTCACTGTGCTCACCACGTCCCTCTACGGTTGCGCCCCCGAGGTCGAATATCGCCGCAAGCTTAGAACTAGGGCCGTTTGGTTTTGACTGGTAGCATGGTTTTAGGCTCTTTTCAGCTATTTTGTAAACCGAAAAGGGTTTCGAATGGTCCTGCAGCAGGCAAAACAGGATTCTACGAGGGTTCTTTCCGTGTAGTACGAGTAGTCTTCATTCAGGTTTAGAGTTCTATGGATACCATGACTGGTGCTTCGGTTCGGGTCGACGGGTGCCGCGAACCCTTTGAGCAGTCTTCGGCTTAGGGTCGGTGAAGGGTACCGCTGATGCTAGTAGTCTTAAGGTTACTTGAAGGATCATGGACTTAGTAACTAGGGTTATAATTAGGGTAACTATACTTATAACCCCAATTAAGGTACCTACAACCTTACTTACTAAGTCCCATGATCCTCCAAGTATCGGTTTTAGGGTTTGATTGGTCTTGGGTTGCGGGTTCAGGTTTAGGTCTAGGGCTTGGGCCAGATTTCAGGGATTCCTGCTCTAAGATTACATCATCACGACTAGTTTCAAACAGGACCAAAGCACCAATCGCAAGTCAGACACAAGATTGCCAATCTTGTTGTGAATGATGAAGGCAGTTGCTGCTGTTTTGTTGCTATTGACTACTGACTTTTCTGTTGTCACCATTATATTCCGATTGGGATGGGTGGAAGCGGTTGAAAGGCATTTTGCAAGTTCACTGTCGTACTGGGGTGTGCAGGTGTACAGCATGAGCTTATTATAGAGGTCCAAATAATTACCAATACGATTTTGGTGGTTCCTTATTGTAATGATGGTACAGTGGGTCCCAAAACCCTGTTCTAATTATTAAGGCCCCCTACATTACACGTTTCAGGTTTCGCCGGTTTCGCCTCTTCAGTTCTGAAGCGTTACCGGGCCCGAGAGCTAGGATAGGACCCTTAGTGCCAGATTGACCCCGCACTCCAAATGCGAGACATCCCAAATCCTTTGACTTACCTTTGGTTAGAAGGGAATGGAAGAATGGTAGTAATAGTAGTCATAGTTGTACCCCATTCCTCCATTCCCTAGTAACCAAAGGTAAGTTGACAGTCTTTGGGTCCACCTTGACATGCCTGAACCCGAACCCAAAACCCTAAAAACCCCCAACCCCCTAAAACCGCAAGGTGGCAATCCGGATTGCATCCTTGACTACATCCCCAGGCATGTGAAGTACATGGTCAGGCCGCTCCCCCGGCTCTGGGGGTTAAGCCTTTTCAGGCTCGGGAAACCCTGAAGAAACTGGAGTAAACCCTCAGCCCGAAACCCACAACCCTCCATTGCACTTAAAAAAAAAAGACCCCCAACCCTAAAGCGTGCGATTTGTCAAGTCCAAGCTTCCAGACGCCCTTGACCCCCCCCACCCCCCAGCCCCGAACCCCCAAGTTCCTGGCCCGAAACTCCAACAGCCCAAAAGATCCCCCCCGGACAGGGAGCTGCTGAAGAATGCTTTCAGATCCACAGTCGAACGGCATTTGGCGAGGCCGCGTCCTTGTTGTCAAAAGCGTAGCAGTCTCGTGGTGTTGGGTTGACAGCATCGCGTCGCAATTGGCCCGTAAGCTTTATTGTATTCATATAGCTTTTGCACTGTTTGTAGTAAGCACTAAATTGTAAAGTTGGAGGGTTAGAAGCAATCATTATTTGTTGTTGTGGTTATTATAAACAATATAACGCACATATATTGTAGGTACATGTATATGTATATGTAGATGTATATGTATGTGTATGCACAGAAAGCGTCGCAGTGTGCATGTGTGCGTGTGCCTTTGCGTGTACACGCATGTGTACGTATACCTACTGTAATCGTATGTGTATATGTATACGCATATTCTTATTATATGCATATGCATATGTGTCATATGCCTATGCATATATAACTGTATACGTGTCTGCGTGTGCACATGTATATGTATAAAACATGCATGTGCAGGCGTGTGTCTGTATGTAAAGGTATATACATCTGTGTCTGTGTCAATGTCCATATCCATTACCATGTCACGGTCTATGTATATGTGTACATGTACACTTATAGCTACATATACCTGTATATATCATGCATGGGTATGTGTGTACGTATGTAAACAAATGCACACATAAATAGACAAAGGTGTAATGTTTATACCCGATGCCTTGCCAGGAGTACCATGTCCGACAAATTGCCACACGTTGCTGTGGAATTGCAGCAAGGGGCTCTTCTGCCGCATTCGGCAGGGACATCGCTCCTGATCGCAGCAGCAGTCAGGTCTTATGCTTTCCAGGGCTCAAAGCGTTCTGCAGAAGATCAGCCATAAGTAACAAGTTTTGGCTTCAAGTTTTGTTTATCGCGGTCATGAATGTAATCAACGTCTCTCCACAGGAAAAGTATGTGGATTGTTTACTGCTTAGGTGCCCCTTGTGCTTGCAGTACCCTCCCGGAGCGAGGGTTGAGCTTTGCCAGTAACCTCAAAGGGATGCCAAGTGTCTGTGAGTTCTCAATCGTACAGCGGTCAACTCAAGCCTCCAGCAGTTGCGAGCCGCCGAGGACATTCACGTGATCTTTAAGATCTCGGACCAGGGCGGTGGCATGCCCAAGAGTCTGCAGCGCGAGGCAAATGGGGACCGACCAGTTTGGTTGGTCATGTTAGCAGTTGATACAGAGCAAATTTCATCATGACCAACACATTCGACCGTCAGCCTCGCCGCCGTTACGAGAACAGTGCTACGAGTCCTTCTAGTACTGCTAGTACTACTGGACTAGACCAACATGAGAGTCTCCCTTGCAGTTCGGCGTCTAGTCGCGGCAGAAACAAAGACTAACACGAAGTGTAAGCCACCAGAGTGGCAATGTCAACCCCAGTCCGATTGGAGGCACAGGTTACCACGAGACTGTTCCTGTCTTGTGATACACACACCCGTAGGAGTCTGGTCGTGGAGTCTGGTCGTAGCAACAGAAGTAGCAATGCGAATCAAAATCAGACTGAACAGTCAGCGCCAGCAATTAAGTACACCTGCCGAAAGTGAAACCGACCCTAAGGTTGATGGAGGCCAATAGCATGCAGAAATCGTCCTTTTAAGTATGCGACAAATCATCATCACATTCATTATAGTTATTACGAAACCAGCGGCTATCGGTATCATAAGCATCGCATCCGTTCTTCTTCGCAGTTCCGTCAGGTTATGTGAAGAACGTTCACCACCTCAAAGCGGGCACATCAGTAAGAGTGACCGTGAGCAGAGTTGCCACAGCAAAGCTTGACAAAATTTTCTATGGCAGGCTTGGAAATATGGTTGGACAACGGTGGATGCGAACAAGAAGAGCCCTGAAGCCTTCCAATATGCGGAGGAGTCATGCAGCTGCTCGCCTGCATCCCTACACCCTAAACCCTGAACCTCAACACCCCTAAAGCCCCTTAAACCAATAAAGCCCTAAACCCCGAAACCTGTAACAAAGAATCCGAAAGGCCCAGAAGTCGCAGCTGCTGAATGTTAGCATGAAGTCCAAATCAGGAGCCCCTTTTTCGGGGAGTGTTTCGTGGGACTGAGGAATGCGAAGTTAGATATGCTGAAAAATGATAGACCCTTGACCCAACCAACCCCCAAACAAGTCTGCAGAACCTTTTACCCTTCCGGTGGATCAAATTACCTATTTTGTCAAGGCTTTAGCTTTCAGTTCGACCCTGAGATACTAAACCTCCACCCCTGAATAAACCGTAAACCGCACCTAAACTAAATGAAGCTAGCAAAACCCTGTTACCCATGTTGGGCACTACCTACGTTCTGCTGCCTAGCAAGCTTGCATAGACTTTACCGATGCACATGGGCATCATCGTGTTGGTCAGCGCCTGCTGCTTGCAGTGTGTTTCTTTACACAACCTCAATGGTAGATCGTGACGGATTGTTTCTATTGCTGTGTTAACCTCGCACTTCATACGGGTTGCTTCTGCCGCTGACGGATCCCATGCTGTGAGATGTGCACGGACGGAAATCCGCTCTGTTCGTTGGTGCCCTGTAATCTGCGGACCCGTCCAGACCGCCAGACGTTGCTGTGTGGAAGTGCTTAAAGGCCGCTGAACCCGTTGACGAGGGTGGTAGCCACTGTTTTCGGAAACAGCAGCAGCATGCTACTCCAAGTCAGGATGCCCTGAGGCTGAGTCCCTGCACCACGTCCGCAACGCTTGGCGGTGAATGACGGTGTTAGTTGCGTCGATGTCGTTCAACCCAGAAACTCCAGGAAACCGTAGCACCCTGAGCACCAATCGTACGAAGCTCGGGCTGTCGCCAAGGCTGGGATCGTGGGATGGATTCAAAAGCACCGGAGTCCGGGGGCACGGTCTGGAAGTTCTGTCAGGGTTTATAGGAGTTCCAGAAGAAGTTTGCAGAGGTTCGCCAACAATTTCTAAGGATGCCAAAATGCAATGATGATATTTGTAAAGGTTCCAGAATACAACTGGTGCTCTGTTCACGTCGGGTTTCAATCAAGTTTCACAGGATTGTACAGGGTTTGAGGACTTAGGGACTCTTAGGGGTCTTGGGTTGCAGTCAGAGTTTCGGTTTGATTCCGCAGTTATTGCACATGTTGCGTTTTGGGTCTGGGTGTAGCGAACCCGCGGAGAAGTGCGCCATGCGCTGGTTGTTTTAGTGTTGCTGGTGCTCGTTTTGCTTGTTAGTTCAGGTGGTTCGGAACAGTTTGACTGCTAGGTGCGGTCTTGCCATATTGCTGTGGTGTGGGTTTTACGGTTGAAGCGCTGATGTTTCGGATACCCTTGAAGGGCATTCGGGCAGCAGGGGTGGTTGCTGCTGGTGATGCTGCTACTGCTGTTACGGTTTCAGCTATGCCATTCCGATGGGCCTCATCTTTTCAAGCAGTACTCCATGCGTCAGGCTCAGACATGCTGAGCATCAATGTCACACTTGCAGTCAGATGTCGTGGTCTCCCAGGCGCAGCGAGCTCGCGGGATATGGTTTCGGACTTCCACTGACACGCCGGGAACTCAGCAGCAATGCTCCTGCGGGGCTGGCGCAATTTTGCGAATCTCGTTCCAGAGGCCCCACCGGTGAACGACCAAAGAATTCTAAACCCCAAGCTCTGAACTCTAAACCACAGCAAAGCACATGTTGTCAACCCAGACTCACAACCATCTAGACGCCGCGCACATAATTCCGACACTCCGCTCAATCCTTCTCACGGAGGTGTGTTTCGTCGATTTTTTCGCGTTAAGAACGGCATTTCTGTCACTGCTACTGCTCTGGCCGGTTTGTCGTGATCCGCTGATCCTGCTCTTCATGCTCCTCACGTACTATGGTGGTTTCCGGTCGCCAGTGCGTAGCTGTTTGCTCCTTGGCATGACCAATACTGTACCAGCATGACTGCTAGCAATAGTAGGAGTCAAATGGTAGAGGATGGCGTTGACAGCAACACCCCGATACCCTAAGCTCTAATCATACCCTAAAGCCCTAAAGCCCTAACTCCTTTAGGCCAAGACCCGATAAAGCCCCTAAACCCTGCCCCTAAACCCTACAACCCATAATGTCCCAAGAGCCCACCTTCATCCCTAAATCCCTAAGCCCCCGAACTTGAAATCCTTAAACCCTAAGTCCCGAAATACTCAGGCCTGCATGCGCAGTACTTCGGAGGGGATGTTTTCATGCAAGCGCTGCCTGGTTGGGGCCCCCGGCGTTCACAATCGACTTGTTTTTACAAGCGGTTGGTTTTCAAGGTTTCGGATGTTCATGGCTTTTAGGATTCTCGGGCTTTAGCGTTTGGGTCTGCGTGGGTTTTGGCTGTTTCGGTGTCGTGCTTCAGCGCTGTAGTGGTTTAGATGGATTTGGGGGTCTGGGACTTAGGAGACTAAGGGTATGAGCGTCAGATTTTAGGGGACCTAGGGTTTGAAAATCCTCTTGTTAGAAGGCTTTCCGACAGCAGTAAAGTGGTGCCTGGACAGAACGTATCGTAGTGAGGAACACGGAATACCCTTACTCCCCTGTGACAGCGGTGAAAAGAGCGCCAGCACCTCTTTGGATAATACATGTACAGGTAACGGGACAAAATCCCCAGAGTTTTTCAGCCCAGGTCATGGCACGGATCTAATCCTCATCTTGACCCACCTCAAGGAAGGGACGCCCTCCACGGAGTTCGACGATCTCTCAACTCTTCTCTACAAGAAAGAGCGCAAGCCCGATCGCGAGCAATAGGAGGCGGGCTTGGAGTTGGGAGTTTGGAGGGCTTTTCTGGACGGCGGTGCTCAGTTCCTAGTATATATGATGTCGGGCGAATGATGTCAACGGGTTGGAAATCATGAAATCGTTGGATCAGGCAACGGAGAGGGTGTTTCGTGTGGGGTCACCCTGAAGCGGCGGACTTCCCAGGCCAGGGTTGCAAGTCACTTGGTGGGGTGTTTGGATGTCCCCGAATCACCACAGGATATCCTGCCATTTCGTGACGGTTATCATTGTCGACTCTACCTGCAATTATCTTTGCACTTTTGTCTTGTTTGTTCCGCAGTTCTCACTCTCTACCATGACATGTGTACAAAGTGTTGCACATCATAGTGTTTGGAGTTTTGTGGTATGCATTGCAGCTTTCAGTTTCTGTAATTGCATGGCTCTTCCTTGGCACTCATCTCATGTAGCTTTTGCAGCAGTATAGTAATCTGAGTTTGCTGAACTTTCTCCATCGTCATCATCATAATGACTTTCGTCATCGTCATTGTCATGCGTTAAAAATGCCGGCGTCGACGTCATCATCATCATCATCATCCTCATCCTCGTCCTC
Organism: Symbiodinium sp. CCMP2592; assembly: GCA_905221615.1. NCBI lineage: Eukaryota > Dinophyceae > Suessiales > Symbiodiniaceae > Symbiodinium > Symbiodinium sp. CCMP2592. The sequence goes on from CAJNDT010003279.1 coordinate 322,927, forward strand.
AGTCTTAGCAGTTCAGGTACCCTACGGCTCTGTGGCAGCTCACCTGATGAGCATTGGCCGGCACTGTCTGCATTCCTATGCAATGCACCTCCCTAGCTTCATGCCGTGCAGCGACCCGTGTCGACGCTGGATACTCTCGACTCTAGACTTTGAAGATGCTGGTGGAGATCTGGTGCATCAGCATCAGACGCTGAGCCACACGCCGAAAATTGTGCGAGCAAGCCTCGAGAGAAAGCATCAGTGGTGCCATGCCGTGTTTCGGTACCCAAGTTTTCACGACGATGTGTAGGTGTTCGAGTCTTGCCAGTTGCCACCTTGTTGTGCTGCCTGGTGTCTCCACATGCACGCGTGATTTGAGGTTCTGTCGCAGCTGCAACGATGTCAGTCCGACGTCGCGGAGCCCAGAGTTTCTCAGGATTACTCTGAGCACATGGGCTCTCTGTTGCCTTGCGTCGTCTCAGCTTCAGGCTCTTGAGGACGAGCAGAGCTCAGAGCTCATCTTCATTCAGACTTCACTTCAGTTTCAGAAAACCCCCATAATCGGATCCTTTTTCTGCAATGAGAAGGTGCGCAGCTCCTGCTGCAGCTGCAGGCGGACCTACTCAAGATCCGTCCCGAACCGAGAGTTGCAGGAAGAAGTTCTGTCAAGACTGTCAAGTGTGGCGTTAAGTCGACTTAAAGCCCTGGCTTCAGGCAAGGAAGCCCAGAATGCCGCCGTGCTGATCCCGGAAGATATCACACAATTGGCTTCTGTCAGAGCACTTGTGCAGGGCAACTGGCACTGGAGGCACAGAAACTTCGGATCAACGGCTCAAGCCCTGAACACCTCGCCTTCGATTCAGTCAGGTGCTCCGTGCAGAGCAAGAGGTGCAGAAAGTCGCCAGAAGCAGGGGAGAACATGCCTCAGACGGAAGTGCGAGTTAGCATTGCCGCATGTCGGCGAGTGGTCTTCTGAGTTTCGCATGTCGTTGAAATTTGACCAGGCTGAACGTCAGTTTCAAACTCATGTGCATCAAGGTCAAGCTGAGGCCGCCAAAGCTGAAATTCCCTGGAGGCAGCAAGCGGTCTAGGTCACGTGGGTTGTGACCTTGTGTACAATGGTGCAGTCAACGCGGCAATTACCCAAAAACGTATCGTGCAGCTGTGGTTGCGATTTCCTGGCCCCTCATGAAGCCCTTGTAGGTTTCCGAACGTTCTTCAGGTCTTCAAGATTTCCATTATGTCCATGGCAGCAGCCCTGTGGCCACAGCCTTAGGTTTTCGTTCCGCCCGTGTCTACTCAAATCCTTTCAGACACCCTAGAGAAACCCTAAAGCCCTACCCAAAACCCTTGTGCCAGCTGTAGGGCCCTTGAATCCTTGAGCAACTCTGGAGAACCCCAAACCAACCCTAAACCCTCAACTCTCAGCTGTCTCCGGCTGATTGCTGGGTGAGGCCCAGCCTTCTGCTGCCAAATCCAGGAATCGCAAGAAAGGCCGCAGCCTTTAGCTGGAGGGGTCTCTGAGGGTTCTAGTGAGGTCTGAAGAGTCGAGAATCAGTAGCCATATGCACGTGTATGTGTGTGCATATATGCATGTATGTCTATGCGCATTCATACACACATGCCACAGAGATCTTAAGTGTGTCTGTGTGTGTGGGGGACGCATTTATATACATATGCAAAGGTGTTATGCATAGATGTAGATATGTATGTGCTTACACGCATATATGTTATGCTTGTATATACATACATATGTATATGTGTATAAACACATGTATGTATGTATGTATGTATGTATGTATGTATGTATGTATGTATGTATGTATGTATGTGTGTGTATGTATGTGTGTGTATGTATGTATGTATGTATATATTTATATATATTTGTATATACATACACATACATATACATACACACACACACATATATATATATATATATATATATATACATACACACATACGCACATATAAATACACATATGTGCATACCTGTGCGCACATGAATCAAGGAATGCATGCAGAGATAGCTGACATGTACAAACGTGAGTACAACTATGACCGTGACTATGCATGCAGTTGTATATCTGTTTGTGTATATGTATGTGTATATAGATATACACACATCCATGTATGTGCAATTTTTTTGCATGTACACATCGGTGCATAGATGTATGTGCACACATACCCAACGTCTGTGTGTCTAGACACATGTGAACACAGTTGCAACATGTACGAGTACACGCATATGTGCAGGTATGCTTCCAGCCCAACAGATGCAAACAAGGTAGACATTGCTCCAAAACCTGCATTCTGTCAGGTGCGGGCGACTGCGCCGGATTAGAGTCTTGGCTGGCATCTTTCGATGTTGTCGCCGCGATATCTTTTCCAGGCACGGCACAGATCTCTTGAAAGGGTTTGTCTTGCTCTTGTGCCTTCCGCCTTGAGCAGTTGGCCCAGGAGCGAAACCTCCTTATCGTTCTGCATGGCTTCGGCGGCCGGAAGGTGCTCGACCAAAAAAGTCTGTACGTCAACCAACCTCCAACGTCGCAACCCTAGACCCTAGAGAAGCGTCTTTCTAAAGCCCCCTTTATGAACCGCTGTTTAGATTACCCGAAGCCGACTGGCTAAACTTTAAACAGCAGAGGAGCCCTTTGTGCAGTTTGCTCAAAAGATGCGGCTGCCGCTGACCGCTTCCTTGGTCTTCAATGCTCCTGAGGCCGGTCCTCTGCGAGATTCACCGGTCTTCTTCTTCTAGGTAGGGCTTTGGGACATTTTATATTTTCTCTTATTGGGCTTAAGAGGATCTTATTTTTCAAAGGCTTTAAAAGCCCCACCTAGTCTTCCTCTTTCAGTAGTAGCAGCCATCGCAAAAGTATTGCTATCACAAAGTATTGTCATTATTGTCATTATTAGTGCTATTATGATTATTGGTAGTAGGGCTTGTAACAGCGGTAGTCGTGGTAACAGTAGTAGCAGCAGTGGTGGTACCGATGCTTTTCTACACTCCGTCTTACAGACTACCCACCGCTTAGAGCAAAAGGGATTCAACGCTTACCTCGAAGCCCCGAAACCCGAGTGCTCAATCCCCAGGCCCAAATACCTACAACCGAACCATGTACTCCGAGCCCCACGCCTTGCGCCCTCTACACCCTCTCCCCAAAACCTGGACTGAACAACCAACACCTAAAGGCCAGACTACAAATCCTAAAGTGCTGAACTCCGGGACTCTGGAACCCAAATCCCAAACGCCTTGCAGCCCATGCCTTACACCTCGCAATGACTGAACAAAACTGGTAATCCTTCTAGACACCCGCATCCCGTGCAGTCATCCTTATACCAACCCCTCTCGCAATCCTCATAGGAATCTTTTCGTAGCCTGAACCCTAAACCCTGAACCGCCTGAAGCCTAAACCTACCCTAAACCCTACGCCCTAAACCCTAAACCCAAAACCCAAAACCCAAAGTCCGATACCCTTTAAAAGAAAACCCTAAACCCTACGCGCTAGCCCCTAAGATCCCTCGCCGCCGAGCGAGAAGAGGCTCTGCCCGAGGAGCTCCTGGACGACCCGCCAGGCTTCAGGCTTAGGGATTTAGGAGTTTAGGGTTTAGGACTTAAGGGGTTTAGGAGTGTGGGTTTAGGGTTTAGGAGTTAAGGGTTTAGGGTTTAGGAGTTTAGGGTTTAGGACTAAAGGGTTTAGGGGTGTGGGTTTAGGGTTTAGGAGTTAAGGGTTTAGGGTTTAGGAGTTTAGGGTGTAGGACTAAAGGGTTTAGGGGTGTGGGTTTAGGGTTTAGGAGTTAAGGGTTTAGGGTTTAGGAGTAAAGGATTTAGGGGTGTGGGTTTAGGGTTTAGGAGTTAAGGGTTTAGGGTTTAGGACTAAAGGATTTAGGGGTGTGGGTTTAGGGTTTACGATTTTGGGGTTTGGGAGTTAAGGGTTTAGGGTTTTCGCAGTTTAGGGTTTCAGGGTTGGGGCCTCGGGGCCTTGGGGCCGAGTGGCGGCCTTTGGTTTTTCTGGAGTCTTGGCGAGTTGTTCTCGGAGGGCTTATGCTTAGTGTGGTTTTGTGTGAGGAGTTTTGAGGTCTCTTGGGTTTGTGAGTAGGATTTTAAAACGGAGGATCTTTCACCCGGAGCTGAAGTTTTCAGTAGGTCAGTGCTGCAGAGCCCAGGCTCTGGCTCAGGGTGGCCCAAGGGAGCTGGGTGCTGCTTAAGAGTGCAAGCTAAATTGCCCGAAGTTACATTGGATCTTTGACTTTCCCTCAGCACTTCGCATGAGAGCCAGAGTTTAGAAGAAACAGGCCTGCAGCATAGTAGCCACGTTGGCAGACATCTGGTGCTGCTCTAAGGATTAGGCCTGAGTGCTACGGGTATGATGTTGACGATGACCATGATTGTGCTACTGGAGGAGAAGATGGTTTCGATGATCTTCGATGATGATGAGCCGATGATGATGGTGGTGGTGCTACAGATGTAGAGACGACCATTGTGATGACGACGATGCTTGCCGCGCCAGCAATCACGATCGTCGTGATGCTGACGGTGATGACTATGATGCTGGTGATGATGATCACATTAATGCTGACGACGACTACAATGATTATGGTGATCATGGTAGTGGTGATGTAGTGATGGTGAGGACGACGATGACGGGGGTGAGGATGATGTGAAAGATGACGCAATGATGACACTAGTCGTGAGGATGACGAAGATGATGAGCTGATGATCAGTATGATATTGACAAGCATGGTTGACTGGGTCATCCGCCATCGCGACTGTGACAGTATGCGCAGAACATGCGGAACAGAATCGAACACACCATTAGTTTTCTGTTGCTCGAGAAGACGATGTGTTTAAGTCCCTTTGAGCCTACCGAGTCAGGTTCCGAACCACGAGCCCCAAGTGTAACGGCAATACAAAGTCATCCGCTCTATCAAATATTGAAGATCCAAAGCCCTCTGCCCTGTGACGACATGACCCTTGCGCAGTTGGTTTTCCATGTGGGACGAGAGCACCGGGGCCGCTTTGCAGCAAACACTGAACTCCGCATGATCAGCTTCATCGCGATTGCAATGCCACAACTTTTGGTCAACAACAGGCAGTCGCAGCATTCTTACCGATGATGCAAGGTACTTTTGCCGTCCTCTTTGTATTCATGTACTTAAGGGATCATGGGACTTAGTCACTAGGGTTATAATTAGGGTAACTATACTTATAACCCCAATTAAGGTACTTAGAACCTTACTTACTAAGTCCCATGATCCTCCAAGTAGGGGTTCTCCCAACATTTCATACTTACAAGCCTGGACCCTGTGTGAAAGAGCCTTATGAAAGACCCTTTCGCCTTCCAACTTGATTCCCAGCTTGGTTGTTAGTACCAGCCATGATTAGCTGTATCAGATTTGCCTTCGTTACTACCGTGTAGGGTTTAGGGTTTAGGGTTTGTTACAGTGTTCGTTACTTTGTTTTCGCCATTATTGTTGTCCCTATTCGGATAGTTTAGAGGCAGTTGCCATTCCAGTCAAGACCTCTGTGCACACTAGTTCATGTGGCACTTCATTGGAACATCATTAGCATCACCTCCATCGTCATTGTTGTCACCAGTGTCCAGCACTCGTTTGGTTCCTACATGTAACCGTGCAATCACTTGTTGTTCTTGTCCGTGTCGGTGGTGCTACTTTCCTCGTAGCTCGAACATTGAAGCATCCGTGTGACTCGTGTTGCAGTGAATGATGTGGTGGCTGCTATGCTGGGCTAGTGGCAGTTCTTCTTGTTCTTGTTGAAGCCTCGATTTAGAACCTGATTCATGCTATCCGTGCCGGGCACAGCTCGTAGTGGGAATGCCCAGCTCGCAGGACTTCATCCAGCCGTCTCGGAAGGAGACGGCTTCTTGAAGAGAATACAGGGAGTTTCGGGAAATACGGGGGTCCCTTAACAAGGGGCCAGCAAAAAGAAGCTTCGGCCCCCATCTTGTGCAACCTCCACAGAGGCGCCTGAAGCTTTGTAGTGTCGTCCTGGGGTCACCTGATACACTTGGAGGGTCATGGGACTTAGTAAGGAAGGTTATAAGTACCTTAATTGGGGTTATAAGTATAGTTACCCTAATTATAACCTTAGTTACTAAGTCCCATGATCCTATCAGTATGGTAAGGGGCCCAAAAACCCACAGACCCTGGTCTGACTATGTATGCCTGAAGCGGCTGCAGGCTGAGCGAGTCTGAGGATCTTGCTTCAGGGTTGTGGTGGTGGTGGTGGTTCCGATGTTCGGGTAAAAGGGCATCCCACCAAAACGCAGCACGATTTCTATGCATGTTCATTCTGATGTTAATATCTGTGCTGATCTGAATGTTGCATGAAGTAGTTCGAACAACAGTATTGTATCCGTCTATTTGCAAGGCTAGTAGCAGCCTCCAGTAGCAGCACTTAGGGACTATCCTAAACCCAAACCCTAAAGCTTATCCCGTGACTTTTCAAAATCCAAACCCTGAAAAACCCCTAAACATACTAGGCCCCCTCAGTTGGGCCTCGTGTTTCCTAGACATGGGAGGAGCGCCGCAGGCTGAAGTCGATGGAGGAAAGTCAGGGCCTCGGTTTTAGGGGTCTCATGACCGGATTTTAGCAGGGTCTTATAAGGTTATCAGGGTTGTATGAGGGCTGTGTAAAGGTTTGCTACTTGTAAGGGTTTATTAAGATTTCATAGGGATCCTTGAAATTGTATTGCGCTGGCTATGTTCAGGGTTTTAGGTTCATGTGTAGATACCCAATGAGAAGCTTGAGCTGCGCGGATCACTTGGATGCTTTCTGCGCGAAAAGCAGATGCACTAACATGGCCTGTGTTGAGCATTGTCTTAGCTTGGCCAGTGCGCCGAATGAAAGTCTAGCTTCTATCATATCTGTTGATGTTTTCACTTGTGAAGAGCTAGTGCGGGGATGTTTGTGCTCATTTTGGTGAGGGTTCTTGTCATCAAGAACTAAGTGTCGGTGTTGAAGCCGAAGCTTATGGTCGTGCTTCTACTTGGAGGATCATGGGACTTAGTAAGTAAGGTATTAAGGTACCTGGAGTTATAAGTATAGCATGATCCTTTGCGTATGTGGCCCATATGCATTAACATCACTGGTCTTGTTAAGTCGGTCAGACATCTCCACACAAGCCCTTTGCGTTTTCCAGATCGTGACTTGCAGCGTGGAAAAGGATAGCATTCTCTGAAGTTTGCTAGCCCTGCCAGTGCACCTGATGCCTCAACACTTGACTGAGGTTGCCACTGCTGCAAGTGTCATTATTGGGTTCTGGCACTTTTACGGCAAGATTTTCAAACATCGTTTTCAAGTCGTGTTGCTAAAAAGCGAATCCTTTTTATTCCAGACCTACGTCTTCCTGGCTCATGGTTACGCACGTAGGATCACAAGAACACCGTGGCTATCGCTGCTTCATGAAATTGTCGAAGCTAATCGAGATTGCATAGCGACCAGGACAGAAAAGGCTAGCAACATTATGAAGGGCTCACCAAGGTGATATGCCCACATCCCCAACACCGCCGTTCCCCGAAATCTTAAACCCTAACCTTGAAGCCCCATAGGCATTCCCTACCAACTTGAAGGCGGAAAGGAAAAGAGGCGATAAAAAAAGAAACCTTGAAGCCCCCACCCTAAACCCCTAAACATCGTTGTATCCTTAACCTGTGAAGGCACGGACCTACTCTGGAAAGTCATTAGCATCCTTACAGTCGACATCGGCCGGAGGCCCAGCGCACAGCCTGGATCCATGTGAATCAGAGTTGGAAGGAAAATCATATCAGGCGCTACTCAAAGGGCTCGGACCCTAAGCCAGAAGCCCTGAAGCACTATTGCGCGGTGCAGGTTGGCACCTGAATGAGATCTTCCTCTTCGGCTACGGCCAGGGAGGCAGCCATTTCAGGATGGGTGTGTGTATGTGGTTCTGAGACACAGATGCCTAGAGCCCAACTCAAAGCTGAACTGGCGAGTCGTGGTGCTGAGGAGAAGAAGGCAAGGCAGGTACAGAAGGAGCGCCCCTAAACCTCGAAGCTGCGGTGCCAGAATTGGGTCCTCATAGCCGAGAGAAGCACTGCAGGCTCGGTGGCCCTGGACATGCTCCTGAAGCCCGGGGCTAAGTGGGGTCGCAGGAGCTGTCAAGGCCGATGAGCGAAATTTGATGCTGGTGCAGATTATAATCCTGATGACTGGTGACTTACAACGCATACCATTCTGATGATGCTTAACATCATAACAAGAAGGGCATCGATGCTGATGGTGCGCCGGTGATGATTTTGGTGATGATGCGGATGCTGGTGATGGTGATGGTCAGTGATAAAGAAAAGTGATGGTCATAAGAAGGAGCAGGGAGCGGTTCTTCTCCTGGTGCTGAAGCTGCTGCTGCTCAAGATGATGGTGGCAGTGGTGGTGCTGGTGCGGTGTGATGTTGGTGGTGGTGCTGCTGCTGCCGCTGGTGGCGCTGATGGTGGTGGCACCGCTGGTGTTGCTGGTGGTGGTGGTTCTGATATCTTTAATGAATGCCGTATAGTACCAGTTGGCCGTTCCATGCTTGATGTTGTGGCTGTTTGGCCCGAGAAGGATTGGTGCCTGAGGCCACTGCATCGCGAGGTGACTTCCGACCCTTTTCCGTACTAAGCCATGCGTGAGGCAATCTGCATCCACATCGGTCAGGCCCGCTTTTCCTCTTTGCAGTGCTAATATAGGGGCCTAAATAACTACGCACACTATTTTGGGGGTTCCTTATCATAAGTATAGTATAATGGGCCCGAACATTAGGGCCCCTATGTTATCCTGGCTTGTATAGCTCCGGATTCAGAGCGCGCAGAGACATGCTCGCAAATTGGCCCTGAAGTGTGCGCGAACCTCAGAACCCTCCAGCCTTACGCTAAGAACCCCTCAGGGTATGTTGTAGCTCAGTTTTCGGGTGGGCCAGGATCTGTTGGGTTCAGGTTAGGCGAGCTCAGGGTGGCATCAGCTGAGTGCTGCCGGCAGGGCGGCGTGCAGATCGGCAATGCTTGCTGGGAGCTCTTCTGCCTCGAGCACGGCATCCAGCCGGACGGCCAGATGCCCTCCGACAAGACGATCCCGGGGCCGCAGCTGGGGGGAGGGAATGTTTGGGGACTCGCAGGCGGTTTCCGTAGGAAATCTCATGGGGTGTACACGCGTCATCGCCACGCTAATCGAGAGATCTGAGGATTGGTGGAGGAGACGCATCTTCGCCGCAATTGGAGAAAACAGAGATGGTGTTGAGGAATGTAGGGCCGGCAGTTGCACAAGTTGGGAGTTCTGATCTTTGACATTACTTACGCTTGGACTTGTCCAATCGTGAGCATTGTTAGGTGTGGGGCATAGCTTTGGTCAAGCAGACTCAATGTTGCTTTGAGGCCTCTCTCCCAGAGCGCTGGTGGAGGGTTAAAGTAAGATCTTGTAAGCCACTAGCCAGGCACAGGTGTCGAAGGTCATGCCTGCGTAAGCTGGATCAGGGCGAAGGCAGCATGTCGCAACTGCTCTGAACTAAATCCACCAGCACAGCCCAAACTTCTAACAACCACGATGGGCATGTCATGGTATGGCGCATTCTGTTGCGTCGTGTTTGTCTCATGCTTTTCTTCTGTTTTAGGTGTGAGCTTTGCAACATGACACTGGAAAGAGACTTTGCTCGGACCCGTGACTGTCTCCTGTTCACCGGGACTTTACCCCAACCACCACCGCCGCCGCAGCAGCAGCACCAGCAGCACCAGCAGCACCAGCAGCAGCAGCAACAGCAGCAGCAGCAGCAGCAGCAGAACCAGGAGCACCAGCAGAACCAGGAGCACCAGCAGCACCAGCAGCACCAGCAGCACCAGCAGCACCAGCAGCACCAGCAGCACCAGCACCTCCAACAGCATCGGCCGCGCCACCACCAGTATTACTTTTGATGGAGCTTTTGGCCGCGATGTTGCTTTGACATGACTGCAGCACCACCTCCTGCTTGCAACAAGTATTGGCTCTCGCCGTGCTTGTATGTGAGATGTCCTACCCGTCCTGGTGTTGGACTGTCGGTCATTTGGTAGCTGGTTTTCTTCTTTTGTGTGCTTTCCTGGTGGCATCGTTCATATGATGTTAGCTCAATGCTTGGTCTTGTGACTCAATGATCCAGAAATCTGTCAACATCAATGTAGTCACCCTCGCCAGTTGCAAAGTCCCGTCCTCATGGATAACCATGTTTTGCCTGAGGATGGCTCCATATCTTGAGTGCAACGTGAATGTTTCAGTAGCTCAGGCTGCCTGCTGCAGGAAAATTTGCACCTTTTGTGCCAGCGTCAAGCGTGCTAAGTTCCCGCCGCACCGTGACAAATTGCATCTTAATTGCCATAGCCGAGCCTGTGATTCAACCCCGGCGCAAGTCCGTAGCCTCTCATGCCGCGTCTTCTCTACTTGGTCTCAAGGATTCAGGTCATGATGGCCGTTCAGTGACCCCTTCTGCCCCTGGGAATAACCTCGACGACTCAGCGCCGTACGATGCGGGAGATCTTTACAAGTGTCCGTGTGGTTGGCGCCCGCCGTTATGCCCCAATAGCTCCCAGGTTAAGGTGCGCGCTAAGACGCATTGGCGCCAGTGCCAAGGCACCCTGCCCCCATCGGCCAAAGCCATCGCGGTATGCGACGCCGACTCGCTGTCAATAAGTTAAATTCCCCTCGGATTAAGCAGATGCGCAAGGAACGCGCTCTGGATGCGTACCGTGCTTTCGTGCGCAAGCTGCGATCTCAGAAGTGGCGGCAGGCCGCGTGCGACCCCGATGAGACCACTGCAGGAGTTTTATTCGACTGTTGCAGCGGCCTAATTACCCCCTGATTCGTACCACCTACGATTGCCGCAAGTGCGGGCGGAGGGCTGATTTGGGACATATGCGCAAGTTTCCCTGCAAGAAACGGCCTTCCAATGTCTCGGTGCTCGATTGGATCAACCGTGTGCGGGGGAAGGCGGCTGGTCAAAAGTTCCAGGCAAGCGCCCGCCGCAAGCAAGCGAACCGTCCCAAGCGTGCTTCCAGGTCATGCCGCAGCCAATCTCTTCCCTCGTGACTAGGTGTCTCGGCCGGTTCTAGCACGGTGGCGGCTTGGTCGTCATGCTGTGATGTTCTTGCGGGTGGCGAAAACCTGTGTCCCGATCAGCATCATGCACCGACGCCTGGACTTTCCGGTTTTCCTTCACCCGCCTTGCCGCCTCCCGGTTTGGGACAGTCCAAACCGGGAGCCACCCTTGATGCGTATCATGTGCTGGCGCCTGGTCTTTCTGGTGTTCCGTTTGCCTCCTTGCAATCTCCCGGTTTGGGTGAGCATGCACAGGATCTTGCGGGTGGACTACACCCAAAACTAGCCACTTCTGGCCCAAAGTCAGGATTGGAGCCCAAATCAGGCTCAAAAAAGCCGCATCCGGGGCTGGGTGGGGACGTTTTTGCTACTCAGCTTGATGGAGGGGGTCGTCGATTCGAGCCTTCGGCGTCGCGGCCTTTGTTCCCTCAATGTCACGTGCCTTACGAAGCCCTGCAGGAAACGCGGCACCAGGGCCCCGTGCCATGGCCGGGGCCGCAGTTGAGGCGCGTCGGCAAGGCTGGTCATGCAGCTGGAGCCCCGCCCCGCCTCGTCAACGGGTCGGCTCCGTTCGGCAAGGCGGTGCTGCGCTCTTCTGGAGGCTGTCGGGGCGTTCAGCACCCCTCGAGTTTGACCTTCCTGCGCACAATGCTCATGGGCCTGTGGTCGTGTTTTCGAGTGCGGCGTGGTGGTCGCTTATTATGGAGATGCCCAGCATGTCGATTGCGATACCCTGGCCGCCGTGCTGCGGGCCTTTGCCGGTTTGAATCGATCCGCTTTTTGGGCGACTTCAATTGGAGGCCGGCGTACCTTGATGTCCTGCGGCCTTTCGGCGGCGTTTGTGCTAGCCGTATCGCCAGTGTCCAAGACAGCCTTGCTGCACCTACGCGTGCCGTCGCTTTGGGGTGCCCTAGCCTGCCCTTTGCTGAGGTGACGGCGGGGCCGGTCGCGGGTGTTCCGCACCATCTGGCGGTCACGTACAAGCTTGGGTCCTTCCTGCAGTCTGCATGTTGTCGCGGCCCCCCGATGCGGTATCACCGGTGTGCTGTGTATAAATGGCTGCGTAAGCCCACGCCGGCCGAGCAGATGTCCCTACTCGAAGGCCTACCCCAACTTGGTTCGGGTGGCTCGGTCGAGCACCGTTTAGCGGAGTGGCACTCTAGGGCTGAAGGAGTTCGTCAAGCTGCTGTGCGCTGTGGTCTCGCCGAATGTGAGCAGGCAGCGGAACGGGCAAAGGGTTCCAAACCCTCGTCGAGGACCGTCGGCCCTACGCCTTCACATAGGCAAGGTGCGTCAATAGTGGTGGTGCCGTGATTGGTCAGCTTTCTGCCAGTTTCGTGCTGATAGTACATAGGACATGTTGCGTAAGTCCTTGTCGGCTGAAGTCTGCGCCGAGGTTGGTGAACTCCGTCCCCAGTTCGCTGACAATCCAGCAGGAGTGGGCTGGCACGCGAGCGGAGCTGATCCGAAACATCGGTGCAGGTGTCACCTTAGCTCCTCTAGCGTTTACTCTGCCCGCTGCGGCTTTGCAGAATGCGCTGCCAAGTATTGTCGCTTTTCCCGTTGATCCCTCGCACTTGCCGCGGAATCTGCCGCGGAAGAAGTCGACGAGACGATAATCTTTGATGTTGTTGCTGTGGATTGGTATGATGTCCTCTCGTGTGTGAGGGTGTTCTGCGGAGTTTGGGCCCTGACTCTTATGCTTATTGCATGTGGGGTTTGCCTGACTAATTCGGGGATCACCCTCCTCTCGGCTCTCATGGCCTGCTTTTGGCGCCTCCAGCTCGGACATGCTTGGTGGTGCCAGTGCATCCCACTGAAATCGCCCTCCTGGGGATGGCTGTCTTGCGCCTCCCGCCTGTTGCCCAACCTTGGAAGCACTTGCTGCGCTTCGTGCTGGTTGAAACTCACGCTTGTTGCCGCTGTGGCACGTGATTTCCGTGACGCCGTGCCGGAACTCAGCATGATCCTCGAGGGCTCCATGAGGTCCTGACTGGTGTTAGTGTGATTGGCTGTTGCCGGTTGACACTTGCCTCACTCCCACACTGACCACGGCTTCCGCACCCTCTTCGCCTCATCGGCTTCCGGCTGTGGCAAGACGCGAGCTTGTGGCAGCAGTTTCACTGCGACCAAGCACGTGGTTTTGCACAGTGGGCGAAGTGCCATCGCATGATATCACTTGTTTTTTGTTAATTCCCAAACAGTGCAGATCGTCCCCGGCATTGCGACTGTTGTGTAAGCCACTGTCCCGATGAATTGTTGATGACCCGAAGATTTCTTCCATTTGTTTTCAATTTCTTGTTTTTGTTTTTTTCCGGTCTTTCATTTTCGTGCGGGTGGATTGCCGGGCAAGCAAAGAAGCACGAAGGGTGTCTCGACCGAACGAATTCAACATTGCAGGGAAAGTTTGTATCACGCCAAACAGAATCCCGCTATGTAAGGACGCCTTCAATACCTTCTTCAGTGAGACCGGGGCCGGCAAACACGTGCCGCGATGCGTGATGGTTACTTGGGCAGACATTGGCAAGAATTGTGCTTTTCGCCGTTGCGACCACCAAGTGCAACAACACAGTTTTTTTTTGGAATCGCAGGTGGATCTGGAGCCAACGGTCGTGGATGAGGTCCGTACGGGCACGTACCGTCAGTTGTTCCACCCGGAGCAGCTCATTTCTGGAAAGGAAGTTGCTCAGCTTTTCATCACGCAGTTTGCAGATAGAGCTACTGCTGTTGAAGAATCCAGACGTTTTTGGGATTTCTAGTCATGCTGCCTTGTTGCTTTCATGTGATGCAGAAAGATGGACAGAGGATGCTGCAAATAATTTCGCTCGTGGACATTACACCATTGGCAAAGAGATTGTGGACCTGGTCTTGGACCGCATTAGGAAGCTGGCTGACAACTGCAGCTTGCTTGCAAGATCGTCGATTTGTGCGTTAATTTGTTTGTGTTCGCCTAATCCGAAACGTTTTCGACCATTCTGTCGCCGAGGCACAGGACTCCAAGGCTTCTGCGTCTACAACGCATGCGGCGGCGGAACCGGGTCAGGTCTTGGCTGCCTCATGCTCGAGAGGCTGTCTGGGTTGCGCCAAACGGGCTTGCTTCAAATTTTCAAGTTTTAGGGCTGTCGAAGATGTTGTCGGCTTGCAAGGCTGTCCGTGGATTACGGCAAGAAGAGCAAGATCTCCTTCACCGTGTGGTGCTGCCCTCAAGTGGCTACTGCCGTGGTCGAGCCCTACAACACAGTCTTGTGCGTGCATTCCCTCCTGGAGCACACCGATGTGACCATCATGCGCCTCGACTGATCTTGGCAACGACATTTGTTCATGTTCAGCTTTTGTTTCAAGACGTTAAGCCCAAGCTACGATGATGCAAGACCCAGCCGAGGTACGACAACGAGGCATTGTATGATATTTGCCGCAGGAAGCTTGCTTCATGTTCGATAGGTTGCCTTCCGTGTTTCGCCACTTCAAACGTTTAGTCAGCAGGTGGTTCACGCCCACACGCACACATGCTGCTCCAGGAACTTGGACATCGAGCGACCCACGTACACCAACCTGAACCGCCTCATCGCTCAGATCATTTCAAGCTTGACCGCATCGCTGCGCTTCGATGGCGCCTTGAACGTGGATATCACGGAGTTCCAGACCAACCTGGTCCCCTATCCCCGCATCCACTTCATGTTGACGTCCTATGCCCCGGTCATCTCGGCTGAGAAGGCATACCACGAGCAGCTGTCCGTGGCGGAGATCACCATGTCCGTTTTCGAGCCGGCATCCATGATGGTAAAGTGCGACCCACGCCACTTGGCAGGACCTTGCTGTATCATTACAGCTGCAGCAGTTTGGAAGTTGGGGCTTTGGGATGGTTTTTGGTACGAAACAGGGTTAGGCAACAACGTGCAGCCAAGGCCACGGCAAGTACATGGCCTGCTGCATGATGTACCGTGCAGCCCTCGGGACCCCGCCAGTCAGCTTTCACGAATGAAGCTGAGGTGTCTGTGTGTACTGTTCCGCTTTGCCGTGTGCATCAGCTGCAAAAGATTATGGCCAAAAGCCGGCAGTACGAAACAACATACTTTGTCACAGTGACAATGCTGTATCGAGCAATGTATGCACTGCACAACGCAAGCGAGGCTGTATCGAGCGTATTGTCATGTGGGGGCTCTGCAGCTGTTGCTGGCTTGCTTGTCTCAGGTGGCGACGTCGTGCCGAAGGACGTGAACGCGGCGGTGGCTACCATCAAGACCAAGCGCACCATCCAGTTCGTGGACTGGTGCCCCACCGGCTTCAAGTGCGGCATCAACTACCAGCCGCCGACCGTGGTGCCCGGTGGTGATTTGGCCAAGGTCATGCGTGCCTGCTGCATGTACCTAGGCAGAACTTGGTTCGGAACGCAAAAGGCTTTTGTCCAGGCAAGTCATCCCTCATCGTGCGACAGCGTATGCTGTGACGGACTTACACATTTTTGTCTGCTGAGGATCTCGAACAGCACGGCCATCGCCGAAGTCTTTTCGCGCATCGATCACAAGTTTGACCTCATGTACTCCAAGCGCGCCTTCGTCCACCACTATGTCGGAGAAGGCATGGAAGAGGGCGAATTCTCTGAGGCTCGAGAAGATTTGGCGGCTTTGGAGAAGGCTGCCCAGAGCAACATTTTTTGGATGTTTCAAAAGTCATAAATTAGCCTTTAAACCAAGAGTAACGACCTTCGAGCGTTTCGAGTTGCGCAAGCTTGGCACCGGAAGGACTACGAAGAGGTTGGCATCGAAACAGCTGAGGGCGAGGGAGAGGAGGAAGGTTACGGCGATGAGTTCTGAGAACATCGCTGTGGCAGCCCGGGGATCAGGAATCAGAGCGTTGTTTGACACTCGAATATACCCGAATGTTCTAAACATCTCTTTCTCTTCATGGCATGTTCCTTGGGCAATGCATGATGCCGTGTGTTCAGCGACGGGTAGAACTGTACCTGTTGCGTCAACGCTCGGACTGTTCATTCAAGATTGTACGCCGAAGCTGTGGCAAGAAAAGGCTTTTCGTGAAGGTTGAAGGAGCAAATTTTCAGGCTAGGCTTAAAGTTGCCTGCCTCGCAACCTTACTCACCTCATTCTGTAAGCCGGACAGTGGCGAAGACAACTATGTCACTATGTCGCGTGAATGATGACGACGGCGAGTGATGGACAAGATGTTGATGATAAGTAGGGGATGCTGCTTCTGTGTCTGATGATGACGACGGTGGTAATGATGACATTGGTGGTTGTCGTGTGGCGGTGGTGCTGATGTCTTTGATGATGGCCGTGGTAGCCGGCTTGGCGACATGGCTGTTTGGCCCGAGAAGGATTGGTGCCTGAGGCCACTACATCGCGAGGTGACTTCCGACCCTTTTCCGTACTAAGCCATGCGTGAGGCAATCTGCATCCACATCGGTCAGGCGCGGGTCTGCCCCGAAGTGCCACCCCCAATGGAGCCCGAATCCTAGCACCCAGGCGGTTTGGGAGAGCATGTGCAGCACTGAGTAGTCAGGGTATTGAGGGTGAAGGGCCTAAGCGTTAAGATTTCGAGCTGAGGCTTCACCATGCGAAAACTCACAATGGGATTCTAGGCATTTGGAGGTTTGAGCCGGGGCTGACGAGTGCTGCCGGCAGGGCGGCGTGCAGATCGGCAATGCTTGCTGGGAGCTCTTCTGCCTCGAGCACGGCATCCAGCCGGACGGCCAGATGCCCTCCGACAAGACGATCCCGGGGCCGCAGCTGGGGGGAGGGAATGTTTTGGGGATTCGCAGGCGGTTTCCGTAGGAAATCTCATGGGGTGTACACGCGTCGTCGCCACGCTAAACGAGAGATCTGAGGATTGGTGGAGGAGACGCATCTTCGCCGCACTTGGAGAAGACAGAGATAGTGTTGAGGAATGTAGGGCCGGCAGTTGCACAAGGCAGTTGCACAAGTTGGGAGTTCTGGTCTTTTGACATTACTTACACTTGTCCTTGTCCAATCGTATGCATTGTTTGGTGTGGGCCATAGCTTTGATCAAGCAGACTCAATCTTGCTATGAGGCCTCTCTTCTAGAGCACTAGTGGAAGATTAAAGAGCCAGGTAACGAAACAGATGTCGAAGGTCATGCCTGCGTAAGCTGGATCAGGGCGAAGGCAGCAGCGTGTCGCAACAGCCCTGAAGTTAATCCACCAGCACTGCCCAAACCTCAAGCAACCACGACGGGTATGTCATGGTATGTCGCATTCTGTTGCGATGTGTTTGTCTCATGCTTTTCTTCTGTTTTAGGTGTGAGCTTTGAAACATGACACTGGAAAGAGACTTTGCTCGGACCCGTGACTGTCTCCTGTTCACCGGGACTTTGCACCAACCACCACCGCCGCCGCAGCAGCACCAGCAGCACCAGCAGCACCAGCAGCACCACCACCACCAGCACCTCCAACAGCATCGGCCGCGCCACCACCAGTATTACTTTGATTGAGCTTTTTGGCCGTGATGTTGCTTTTGACGTGACTGCAGCACCACCACCTGCTTGCAACAAGTTTTGGCTCTCGCCGTGCTGGTATGTGAGATGTGTTACACGTCCTGGTGTTGGACTCTCGGTGATTTGCTACCTGGTTCTCTTCTTCTGTGCGCTTTCCTGGTGGCATCGTTCATATGATGTTTGCTCAATGCTTGGTCTTGTGATTCAATGATCCAGAAATCTGTCAACATCAACATAGTCACCCTCGCCAGTTGCAAAGTCCCGTTCTCATGGATAACCATGCTTTGCCTGAGGATGGCTCCATATCTTGAGTGCAACGTGACGGTTTCAATAGCTCAGGGACTTTTGGCAGTTGTCAAACCTTTGTCTCGTCGTAAGCTCGTTTCTTGAGTGCTGGCAGTGGTGGTGCCGTGATTGGTCAGCTTTCTGCCAGTTTCGTGCTGATAGTACATACGACATGTTGCGTAAGTCCTTGTCGGCTGACGTCTGCGCCGAGGTTGGTGAACTGGCACGCGAGTGGAGCTGATCCGAAACATCTGTGCACGTGTCACCTTAGCTCTGGCGTTTGCTCTGCCCATGGCTTTGCAGAATGTGCTGCCAAGTATTGTCGCTTTTCCCGTTGATCCCTCGCACTTGCTGCGGAATCTGCCGTAGAAGAAGTCGGCGAGACGATTATCTTTGATGTTGTTGCTGTGGGTTGGCATGGGTGTTCTGCGGAGTTTGGGTCCTGACTCTTATGCTTACTGCGTGTGTGGTGTGCCTGACTAATTCGGGGGTCACCCTCCTCTCGGCTCTCAGTGCGTGCTTTTGGCGCCTCCAGCTCGGACATGCGTGGTGCCAGTGCATCCCACTGAAATCGCCCTCCTGGGGATGGCTGTCTTGCGCGCCTCCCGCCTGTTTCCCACCCTTGGAAGCACCTGTTGCGCTTCGTGCTGGTTGGGGCTCACTTCTGTATCATCGCGACCGGCATTCGCTTGTTGCCGCTGTGGCACGTGATTTCCGCGACGCCGTGCCGGAACTCAGCATGATCGTCGTGTGGTCGTGGGCTCCATGAACTCCTGACTGGTGTTAGTGTGATTGGCTGTTGCCGGTTGACACTTGCCTCACTCCCACACTGACCATGGCTTCCGCACCCTCTTCGCCTCATCGGCTTTCGGCTGAGGCAAGACGCGAGCTTTTGGCAGCAGTTTCACTGCGACCAAGCACCGGGTTTTGCACAGCGGGCGAAGTGCTATCGCATGCTTTGTGTTAATGCCCAAACAGTGGAGATCGTCCCCGGCACTGCCACTGTTATGTAGGCCATTGCCCCGGTGAACTGATGATGCCTCGAAGATTTCTTCCATTTGTTTCAACTTCTTGTTTTTGTTTCTCTCCGGTCTTTCATTTTCGTGCGGTGGAGTGCCGGGCAAGCACAGAAGCACGAAGGCTGTCTCGACCGAGCGAATTCAACATTGCAGGGAAAGTTCGTATCACTCCAAACAGAATCCTGCTATGTAAGGACGCCTTCAATACCTTCTTCAGTGAGACCGGGGCCGGCAAGCACGTGCCACGATGCGTGATGGTTACTTGGGCATAACACTGGCAAGAATTGTGCTTTGTGCCCTTGCGACGACCAAGTGCAACAACACAGTTTTTATTGGAATCGCAGGTGGATCTGGAGCCTACGGTCGTGGATGAGGTCCGTACGGGCACGTACCGTCAGTTGTTCCACCCGGAGCAGCTCATTTCTGGAAAGGAAGTTGCTCAGCTTTTCATGAATCCGTTTGCAGATAGAGCTACTGCTGCTGAAGAAACCAGGATGTTTGGGATTTCTAGTCATGTTATTTTCGTGGCTTCATGTGATGCAGAAAGATGGACAGAGGATGCTGCAAATAATTTCGCCCGTGGACATTACACCATTGGCAAAGAGATTGTGGATTTGGTCTTGGACCGCATCAGGAAGTTGGCTGACAACTGCAGCCTGCTTGCAAGATCGTCGATTTTCTGCGTCAATTAGAATGTGCTCCACTAGTCCGAAACGTTTTTCGACTATGTTGTCGCCGAGGCACAGGACTCCAAGGCTTCTGCGTCTACAACGCATGCGGCGGCGGAACCGGATCAGGTCTTGGTTGCCTCATGCTCGAGAGGCTGTCTGGGTTGCGCCAAACGGGCTTGCTTCAAATTTTCAACTTTTAGGGCCTAAGCCCTAAGCGAAGAGCTGTCGAAGATGTTGTCGGCTTGCTAGGCTGTCCGTGGATTACGGCAAGAAGAGCAAGATCTCCTTCACCGTGTGGTGTTGCCCTCAAGTGGCTACTGCCGTGGTCGAGCCCTACAACACAGTCTTGTGCGTGCATTCCCTCCTGGAGCACACCGATGTGACCATCATGCGCCTCGACTGATCTTGGCAACGGCATTTGTTCATGTTCAGCTTTTGTTGTAAGACTTTAAGCCCAAGCTACGATGATGCAAGACCCAGCCGAGGTACGACAACGAGGCATTGTATGATATTTGCCGCAGGAAGCTTGCTTCATGTTCGATAGGTTGCCTTCCGTGTTTTGCCACGCCACTTCAAAAGCTTAGTCAGCAGGTGGTTCGCGCCCACACGCACACATGCTGCTCCAGGAACTTGGACATCGAGCGACCCACGTACACCAACCTGAACCGCCTCATCGCTCAGATCATTTCAAGCTTGACCGCATCGCTGCGCTTCGATGGCGCCTTGAACGTGGATATCACGGAGTTCCAGACCAACCTGGTCCCCTACCCCCGCATCCACTTCATGTTGACGTCCTATGCCCCGGTCATCTCGGCTGAGAAGGCATACCACGAGCAGCTGTCCGTGGCGGAGATCACCATGTCCGTTTTCGAGCCGGCATCCATGATGGTTAAGTGCGACCCACGCCACTTGGCGGGACCTTGCTGTATCATTACAGCTGCAGGTTAGGAAGTTGGAGCTTTGGGATGGGTTTTGGTACGAAGCACGGTCAGGCAAGCAACAATCCGCGACCAAGGCCACGGCAAATACATGGCCTGCTGCATGATGTACCGTGCAGCCCTCAGGACGACACCAGTCAGCTTTCGCGAATGAAGTACTTCCTTGCACGACGCCCCACGGTTCCACAAGACGGTAGTTGGTAGATGTGACTATCGTGCCGTAGTACGCCGCAATGCACCGCAAAAGACCAGCACTGCAGAAGATTATAGTCAAGAGCCTGCAGTACACAACAACATCCTGCTCAAAAAACAGGGTTGTGACTGTCATGTGGGGGCTCTGCAACTGTTGCCGGCTTGCTTGTCTCAGGTGGCGACGTCGTGCCGAAGGACGTGAACGCGGCGGTGGCTACCATCAAGACCAAGCGCACCATCCAGTTTGTGGACTGGTGCCCCACCGGCTTCAAGTGCGGCATCAACTACCAGCCGCCGACCGTGGTGCCCGGTGGTGATTTGGCCAAGGTCATGCGTGCCTGCTGCATGTACCTAGGCAGAACTTGGTTCGGAATGGTTGCAGCTTCAGATGCACAAGGCTTTTGTCCAGGCAAGTCATCCTCATCGTGCGACAGCGTATGCTGTGACGGACTCACACATTGTGTCTGCTGAGGATCTCGAACAGCACGGCCATCGCCGAAGTCTTTTCGCGCATCGATCACAAGTTTGACCTCATGTACTCCAAGCGTGCCTTCGTCCACCACTACGTCGGAGAAGGCATGGAGGAGGGCGAATTCTCTGAGGCTCGAGAAGATTTGGCGGCTTTGGAGAAGGCAGGCCAAAGCAACATTTTTTGGTTATTTCTAAGTCACAAATTAGCCTTTAAACCAAGAGTAACGGCCTTCCAGCCTTCGAGCGTTTCGAGTTGCGCAAGCTTGACACCGGAAGGACTACGAAGAGGTTGGCATCGAAACAGCTGAGGGCGAGGGAGAGGAGGAAGGTTACGGCGATGAGTTCTGAGACCATCGCTATTGCAGCCCGAGGATCAGGAATCAGAGAGCTGTTTGACGCTCGAATATACTCGAATGTTCTAAACATCTCTTTCTCTTCATGGCATGTTCCTTGGGCCAGTGCATGATGCCGTGTGTTCAGTGACGGGTAGAACTGTACCTGTTGCGGTCAACGCTCGGACTGTTCAATCAAGATCGTGCGCCGAAGCTGTGGCAAGAAAAGGTCTTGCGTGAAGGTTGAAGGAGCAAATTCTCCGGCTAGGTATAAAGTGGCCTACTTCGAAACCTTACCTGATTCTGCAAGCCGCGGTCGACCGTGGCGAAGACAACTATGTCACTTACGTGGTGTGAACGATGACGATGGCGAGCGATGGAGAAGATGTTGATGATAAGTAGGGGATGCTGCTTCTGTGTCTGATGATGACGACGGTGGTAATGATGACATTGGTGGTTGTCGTGTGGCGGTGGTGCTGATGTCGGCTGATGTCTTTGAAGTGGCCGTGGTATCCGCTGGGCCAGGTTTTGCATAGGCTTGACGCCATTGACATGGCTGTTTGGCCCGAGAAGGATTGGTGCCTGAGGCCACTACATCGCGAGGTGACTTCCGACCCTTTTCCGTACTAAGCCATGCGTGAGGCAATCTGCATCCACATCGGTCAGGCGCGGGTCTGCCCCCAAGTGCCACCCCTAATGGAGCTTGAATCCTAGCACCTAGGCGGTTTGGGACAGCATGCGCAGCACTGAATAGTCAGGGTGTTGAGAAGTGCTTAAACGTTAAGATTTCGATTTTAGGTTTCAGCGATCTGGGTTTAGGGTGTGGGCTGCTTCACCATGTGAGAACTCACAATGGGGTTCCAGGCATTTGGGGGTCTGGAGCCGGGGCTGACGACTTGCGTGCTACGAGTTCTGCCCGGCAGGGCGGCGTGCAGATCGGCAATGCTTGCTGGGAGCTCTTCTGCCTCGAGCACGGCATCCAGCCGGACGGCCAGATGCCCTCCGACAAGACGATCCCAGGGCCGCAGCTGGGGGGAGGGATTGTTTTGGGGATTCGCAGGCGGTTTCCGTCGGAAATCTCATCGGGTGTACACGTGTCATCGCCACGCTAAACAAAAGATCCGAGGATTGGTGGAGGAGACGCATCTCCGCTGCACTTGGAGAAGACAAAGATGGTGTTGAGGAATGAAGGGCCGGCAGTTGCGCAAGTTGGGAGTTCCGGTCTTTTGACAGTACTTACACTTGTCCTTGTCCAATCGTATGCATTGTTTGGTGTGGGCCATAGTCTAGACTCAATCTTGCTTTGAGGCCTCTCTTCCAGAGCGCTAGTGGAAGGTTAAAGTAAGTTCTTCGTAGCCGCTAGCCAGGCACAGGTGTCGAAGGTCATGCCTGCGTAAGCTGGATCAGGGCGAAGGCAGCATGTTGCAACTGCTCTGAACTAAATCCACCAGCACAGCCCAAACTTCAAGCAACCACGATGGGCATGTCATGGTACGTCGCATTCTGTTGCGACGTGTTTGTCTCATGCTTTTCTTCTGTTTTAGGTTTGAGCTTTGCAACATGACACTGGAAAGAGACTTCGCTCGGACCCGTGACTGTCTCCTGTTCACCGGGACTTTGCACCAACCACCACCGCTGCCGCCGCAGCAGCACCAGCAGCACCAGCAGCGCCAGCAGCGCCAGCAGAACCAGCAGCACCAGCAGCACCAGCAGCACCAGCAGCACCAGCAGCACGAGCAGCACCAGCAGCACCAGCAGCACCAGCAGCACCAGCAGCACCAGCAGCACCAGCAGCACCAGCAGCACCAGCAGCACCAGCAACACCAGCAGCACCAGCAGCACCAGCACCACCAGCACCTCCAACAGCATCGGCCCCGCCACCGCCAGTATTACTTTTGATTGAGCTTTTTGGCCGTGATGTTGCTTTTGACATGACTGCAGCACCACCTCCTGCTTGCAACAAGTTTTGGCTCTCGCCGTGCTGGTATGTGAGATGTGTTACACGTCCTGGTGTTGGACTCTCGGTGATTTGCTACCTGGTTTTCTTCTTTGTGCGCTTTCCTGGTGGCTGCGTTCATAGGATGTTTGCTCAATGCTTGGTCTTGTGATTCAATGATCCCAAAATCTGTCGACATCCACGTAGTCACCCCCGCCAGTTGCAAAGTCCCGTCCTCATGGATAACCATGCTTTGCCTGAGGATGGCTCCATATCTTGAGCGCAACGTGAATGTTTCAGTAGCTCAGGGACTTTTGGCAGTTGTCAACCCTTTGTCCCTTCGTAAGCTCGTTTCTTGAGTGCTGGCAGTGGTGGTGCCGTGATTGGTCAGCTTTCTGCCAGTTTCGTGTTGATAGTACATACGACATGTTGCGTAAGTCCTTGTCGGCTGACGTCTGCGCCGAGGTTGGTGAACTCCGTCCCCAGCTCGCTGAAAATCCAGCAGGAGTGGGCTGGCAAGTGAGTGGAGCTGATCCGAAACATCGGTGCAGGTGTCACCTTAGCTCTAGCGTCTGCTCTGCCCACGGCTTTGCAGAATGCGCTGCCAAGTATTGTCGCTTTTCCCGTTGATCCCTCGCACTTGCTGCGGACTCTGCCGCGGAAGAAGTCGGCGAGACGATTATCTTTGATGTTGTTGCTGTGGGCTGGCATGGGTGTTCTGCGGAGTTTGGCCCCTGACTCTCATTTCCGTTGCATGTGTGGTGTGCCTGACTAATTCGGGGGTCACCCTCCTCTCGGCTCTCATGGCATCCCACTGAACTCGCCCTCCTGGGGATGGCTGTCTTGCGCGCCTCCCGCCTGTTTCCCACCCTTGGAAGCACCTGTTGCGCTTCGTGCTGGTTGGGACTCACTTCTGTATCATCGCGACCGGCATTCGCTTGTTGCCGCTGTGGCACGTGATTTCCGCGACGCCGTGCCGGAACTCAGCATGATCGTCGTGTGGTCGTGGGCTCCATGAACTCCTGACTGGTGTTAGTGTGATTGGCTGTTGCCGGTTGACACTTGCCTCACTCCCACACTGACCATGGCTTCCGCACCCTCTTCGCCTCATCGGCTTTCGGCTGAGGCAAGACGCGAGCTTTTGGCAGCAGTTTCACTGCGACCAAGCACCGGGTTTTGCACAGCGGGCGAAGTGCTATCGCATGCTTTTTGTTAATTCCTAAACAGTGGAGATCGTCCCCGGCATTGCCACTGTCATGTAGGCCATTGCCCCGATGAACTGATGATGACTCGAAGATTTCTTCCATTTGTTTCAACTTCTTGTTTTTGTTTCTCTCCGGTCTTTCGTATTCGTGCGGTGGAGTGCCGGGCAAGCACAGAAGCACGAAGGCTGTCTCGACCGAGCGAATTCAACATTGCAGGGAAAGTTCGTATCACTCCAAACAGAATCCTGCTATGTAAGGACGCCTTCAATACCTTCTTCAGTGAGACCGGGGCCGGCAAGCACGTGCCACGATGCGTGATGGTTACTTGGGCATAACACTGGCAAGAATTGTGCTTTGCGCCCTGGCGACGACCAAGTGCAACAACACAGTTTTTATTGGAATCGCAGGTGGATCTGGAGCCAACGGTCGTGGATGAGGTCCGTACGGGCACGTACCGTCAGTTGTTCCACCCGGAGCAGCTCATTTCTGGAAAGGAAGTTGCTCAGCTTTTCATGAATCCGTTTGCAGATAGAGCTACTGCTGCTGAAGAAACCAGGATGTTTGGGATTTCTAGTCATGTTATTTTCGTGGCTTCATGTGATGCAGAAAGATGGACAGAGGATGCTGCAAATAATTTCGCTCGTGGACATTACACCATTGGCAAAGAGATTGTGGATTTGGTCTTGGACCGCATCAGGAAGTTGGCTGACAACTGCAGCCTGCTTGCAAGATCGTCGATTTTCTGCGTGAATTAGAATGTGCTCCAATAGTCCGAAACGTTTTTCGACCATGTTGTCGCCGAGGCACAGGACTCCAAGGCTTCTGCGTCTACAACGCATGCGGCGGCGGAACCGGATCAGGTCTTGGTTGCCTCATGCTCGAGAGGCTGTCTGGGTTGCGCCAAACGGGTTTTCTTCAAATTTTAGGGCCTAAGCATCCTAAGCCCTAAGCGGAGAGCTGTCGAAGATGTTGTCGGCTTGCAAGGCTGTCCGTGGATTACGGCAAGAAGAGCAAGATCTCCTTCACCGTGTGGTGCTGCCCTCAGGTGGCTACTGCCGTGGTCGAGCCCTACAACACAGTCTTGTGCGTGCATTCCCTCCTGGAGCACACCGATGTGACCATCATGCGCCTCGCCTGATCTTGGCAACGACATTTGTTCATGTTCGGCTATTGTTGTAAGATTTTAAGCCCAAGCTACGATGATGCAAGACCCAGCCGAGGTACGACAACGAGGCATTGTATGATATTTGCCGCAGGAAGCTTGCTCATGTTCGATAGGTTGCCTTCCGTGTTTTGCCACGCCACTTCAAAGGCTTAGTCAGCAGGTGGTTCGTGCCCACATGCACACATGCTGCTCCAGGAACTTGGACATCGAGCGACCCACGTACACCAACCTGAACCGCCTCATCGCTCAGATCATTTCAAGCTTGACCGCATCGCTGCGCTTCGATGGCGCCTTGAACGTGGATATCACGGAGTTCCAGACCAACCTGGTCCCCTACCCCCGCATCCACTTCATGTTGACGTCCTATGCCCCGGTCATCTCGGCTGAGAAGGCATACCACGAGCAGCTGTCCGTGGCGGAGATCACCATGTCCGTTTTCGAGCCGGCATCCATGATGGTTAAGTGCGACCCACGCCACTTGGCAGGACTTTGCTGTATCATTACAGCTGCAGGTTAGGAAGTTGGAGCTTTGGGATGGGTTTTGGTACGAAGCACGGTCAAGCAACAATCCGCGACCAAGGCCACGGCAAATACATGGCCTGCTGCATGATGTACCGTGCAGCCCTCAGGACGACACCAGTCAACTTTCGCGAATGAAGTACTTCCTTGCACGACGCCCCACTGTTCCACAAGACGGTAGTCGGCAGATGTGACTATTGTGCCGTAGTACGCTGCAATGCACCGCAAAAGACCAGCACTGCAGAAGATTATAGTCAAGAGCCTGCAGTACACAACAACATCCTGCCCACAAAAACAGGGTTGTGACTGTCATGTGGGGGCTCTGCAACTGTTGCCGGCTTGCTTGTCTCAGGTGGCGACGTCGTGCCGAAGGACGTGAACGCGGCGGTGGCTACCATCAAGACCAAGCGCACCATCCAGTTTGTGGACTGGTGCCCCACCGGCTTCAAGTGCGGCATCAACTACCAGCCGCCGACCGTGGTGCCCGGTGGTGATTTGGCCAAGGTCATGCGTGCCTGCTGCATGTACCTAGGCAGAACTTGGTTCGGAATGGTTGCAGCTTCAGATGCACAAGGCTTTTGTCCAGGCAAGTCATCCTCATCGTGCGACAGCGTATGCTGTGATGGACTTACACATTGTGTCTGCTGAGGATCTCGAACAGCACGGCCATCGCCGAAGTCTTTTCGCGCATCGATCACAAGTTTGACCTCATGTACTCCAAGCGTGCCTTCGTCCACCACTACGTCGGAGAAGGCATGGAGGAGGGCGAATTCTCTGAGGCTCGAGAAGATTTGGCGGCTTTGGAGAAGGCAGCCCAAAGCAACATTTTTTGGTTATTTCAAAAGTCATAAATTAGCCGTTAAACCAAGAGTAACGACCTTCGAGCCTTCGAGCGTTTCGAGTTGCGCAAGCTTGACACCGCAAGGACTACGAAGAGGTTGGCATCGAAACAGCTGAGGGCGAGGGAGAGGAGGAAGGTTACGGCGATGAGTTCTGAGACCATCGCTATTGCAGCCCGAGGATCAGGAATCAGAGCGCTGTTTGACGCTCGAATATACTCGAATGTTCTAAACATCTCTTTCTCTTCATGGCATGTTCCTTGGGCCAGTGCATGATGCCGTGTGTTCAGTGACGGGTAGAACTGTACCTGTTGCGGTCAACGCTCGGACTGTTCATTCAAGATTGTGCGCCGAAGCTGTGGCAAGAAAAGGTCTTGCATGAAGGTTGAAGGAGCAAATTCTCCGGCTAGGTATAAAGTGGCCTACTTCGAAACCTTACCTGATTCTGCAAACCGGACCGTGGCGAAGACAACTATGTCACTTACGTGGTGTGAATGATGACGATGGCGAGCGATGGAGAAGATGTTGATGATAAGTGTCTGATGATGACGATGGTGGTAATGATGACATTGGTGGTGGTCGTGTGGCGGTGGTGCTGATGTCGGCTGATGTCTTTGAAGTGGCCGTGGTATCCGCTGGGCCAGGTTTTGCATAGGCTTGACGCCATTGACATGGCTGTTTGGCCCGAGAAGGATTGGTGCCTGAGGCCACTACATCGCGAGGTGACTTCCGACCCTTTTCCGTACTAAGCCATGCGTGAGGCAATCTGCATCCACATCGGTCAGGCGCGGGTCTGCCCCCAAGTGCCACCCCTTAATGGAGCTTGAATCCTAGCACCTAGGCGGTTTGGGAGAGCATGCGCAGCACTGAATAGTCAGGGTTTGAGGGTGAAGTGCTTAAGCGTTAAGATTTCGATTTTGGGTTTCAGCGATCTGGGTTTAGGGTGTGGGCTGCTTCACCATGCGAAAACTCACAATGTGGTTCCAGGCATTTGGGGGTCTGGAGCCGGGGCTGACGACTTGCGTGCTACGAGTGCTGCCGGCAGGGCGGCGTGCAGATCGGCAATGCTTGCTGGGAGCTCTTCTGCCTCGAGCACGGCATCCAGCCGGACGGCCAGATGCCCTCCGACAAGACGATCCCAGGGCCGCAGCTGGGGGGAGGGAATGTTTTGGGGATTCGCAGGCGGTTTCCGTCGGAAATCTCATCGGGTGTGCACGCGTCATCGCCACGTTAAACGAAAGATCCGAGGATTGGTGGAGGAGACGCATCTCCGCCGCACTTGGAGAAGACAGAGGTGGTGTTGAGGAATGTAGGGCCGGCAGTTGCACAAGTTGGGAGTTCCGGTCTTTTGACAGTACTTACACTTGTCCTTGTCCAATCGTATGCATTGTTTGGTGCGGGCCATAGTCTAGATCAAGCAGACTCAATCTTGCTTTGAGGCCTCTCTTCCAGAGCGCTAGTGGAAGGTTAAAGTAAGTTCTTCGTAGCCGCTAGCCAGGCACAGCACAGGTGTCGAAGGTCATGTAAGCTGGATCAGGGCGAAGGCAGCAGCGTGTCGCAACTGCCCTGAAGTTAATCTACCAGCACTGCCCAAACCTCAAGCAACCACGACGGGTATGTCATGGTATGTCGCATTCTGTTGCGATGTGTTTGTCTCATGCTTTTCTTCTGTTTTAGGGGTGAGCTACATGACACTGGAAAGAGACTTTGCTCGGACCCGTGACTGTCTCCTGTTCACCGGGACTTTGCACCAACCACCACCGCCGCCGCAGCAGCACCAGCAGCACCAGCAGCACCACCACCACAAGCACCTCCAACAGCATCGGCCGCGCCACCACCAGTATTACTTTTGATTGAGCTTTTTGGCCGTGATGTTGCTTTTGACGTGACTGCAGCACCACCACCTGCTTGCAACAAGTTTTGGGTCTCGCCGTGCTGGTATGTGAGATGTGTTACACGTCCTGGTGTTGGACTCTCGGTGATTTGCTACCTGGTTCTCTTCTTTTGTGCGCTTTCCTGGTGGCATCGTTCATATGATGTTTGCTCAATGCTTGGTCTTGTGATTCAATGATCCAAAAATCTGTCAACATCAACGTAGTCACCCTCGCCAGTCGCAAAGTCCCGTCCTCATGGATAACCATGCTTTGCCTGAGGATGGCTCCATATCTTGAGCGCAACGTGACTGTTTCAGTAGCTCAGGGACTTTTGGCAGTTGTCAACCCTTTGTCTCGTCGTAAGCTCGTTTCTTGCGTGCTGGCAGTGGTGGTGCCGTGACTGGCTAGCTTTCTGCCAGTTTCGTGCTGATAGTACATGCGACATGTTGCGTAAGTCCTGGTCGGCTGAAGTCTGCGCTGAGGTTGGTGAACTCCGTCCCCGGCTCGCTGAAAATTCAGCAGGAGTGGGCTGGCACGCGAGTGGAGCTGATCCGAAACATCGGTGCAAGTGTCACCTTAGCTCTAGCGACTGCTCTGCCCACGGCTTTGCAGAATGTGCTGCCAAGTATTGTCGCTTTTCCCGTTGATCCCTCGCACTTGCTGCGGAATCTGCCGTGGAAGAAGTCGGCGAGACGATTATCTTTGATGTTGTGGCTGTGGGTTGGCATGGGTGTTCTGCGGAGTTTGGCCCCTGACTCTCATTTCTGTTGCATGTGTGGTGTGTCTCACTAGTTCGGGGGTCACCCTCCTCTCGGCCCTCCTGGCCTGCTTTTGACGCCTCCAGCTCTGACGTGCTTGGTGGTGCCAGTGCATCCCACTGAACTCGCCCTCCTGGGGATGGCTGTCTTGCGCGCCTCCTGCCTGTTTCCCAACCTTGGAAGCACCTGTTGCGCTTCGTGCTGGTTGGGGTTCACTTCTGTATCATCGCGACTGGCATTCGCTTGTTGCCGCTGTGGCACGTGATTTCCGTGACGTTGTGCCGGAACTCAGCATGGCCCTCGTGGGCTCCATGAGGTCTTGACTGGTGTTAGTGTGATTGGCTGTTGCCGGTTGACACTTGCCTCACTCCCACACTGACCATGGCTTCAGCACCCTCTTCGCCTCATCGGCTTTCGGCTGCGGCAAGACGCGAGCTTTTGGCAGCAGTTTCACTGCGACCAAGCACCGGGTTTTGCACAGCGGGCGAAGTGCTATCGCATGCTTTTTGTTAACTCCCAAACAGTGGAGATCGCCCCCGGCATTGCCGCTGTTATGTAAACCAATGTCCCGATGAACTGATGATGACTCGAAGATGTCTTCCATTTGTTTCAACTTCTTGTTTTTGTTTCTCTCCGGTCTTTCGTATTCGTGCGGTGGAGTGCCGGGCAAGCACAGAAGCACGAAGGCTGTCTCGACCGAGCGAATTCAACATTGCAGGGAAAGTTCGTATCACTCCAAACAGAATCCTGCTATGTAAGGACGCCTTCAATACCTTCTTCAGTGAGACCGGGGCCGGCAAGCACGTGCCACGATGCGTGATGGTTACTTGGGCATAACACTGGCAAGAATTGTGCTTTGCGCCCTTGCGACCACCAAGCGCATCAACGATGTCTTTATTGGAATCGCAGGTGGATCTGGAGCCTACGGTCGTGGATGAGGTCCGTACGGGCACGTACCGTCAGTTGTTCCACCCGGAGCAGCTCATTTCTGGAAAGGAAGTTGCTCAGCTTTTCATGAATCCGTTTGCAGATAGAGCTACTGCTGTTGAAGAAACCAGGATGTTTGGGATTTCTAGTCATGTTATTTTCGTGGCTTCATGTGATGCAGAAAGATGGACAGAGGATGCTGCAAACAATTTCGCTCGTGGACATTACACCATTGGCAAAGAGATTGTGGACCTAGTCTTGGACCGCATCAGGAAGTTGGCTGACAACTGCAGCCTGGCTGCAAGATCGTCGATTTTCTGCGTCAATTAGAATGTGCTCCACTAGTCCGAAACGTTTTTCGACCATGTTGTCGCCGAGGCACAGGACTCCAAGGCTTCTGCGTCTACAACGCATGCGGCGGCGGAACCGGATCAGGTCTTGGTTGCCTCATGCTCGAGAGGCTGTCTGGGTTGCGCCAAACGGGCTTGCTTCAAATTTTCAACTTTTAGGGCCTAAGCCCTAAGCGAAGAGCTGTCGAAGATGTTGTCGGCTTGCAAGGCTGTCCGTGGATTACGGCAAGAAGAGCAAGATCTCCTTCACCGTGTGGTGCTGCCCTCAGGTGGCTACTGCCGTGGTCGAGCCCTACAACACAGTCTTGTGCGTGCATTCCCTCCTGGAGCACACCGATGTGACCATCATGCGCCTCGCCTGATCTTGGCAACGACATTTGTTCATGTTCGGCTATTGTTGTAAGATTTTAAGCCCAAGCTACGATGATGCAAGACCCAGCCGAGGTACGACAACGAGGCATTGTATGATATTTGCCGCAGGAAGCTTGCTCATGTTCGATAGGTTGCCTTCCGTGTTTTGCCACGCCACTTCAAAGGCTTAGTCAGCAGGTGGTTCGTGCCCACATGCACACATGCTGCTCCAGGAACTTGGACATCGAGCGACCCACGTACACCAACCTGAACCGCCTCATCGCTCAGATCATTTCAAGCTTGACCGCATCGCTGCGCTTCGATGGCGCCTTGAACGTGGATATCACGGAGTTCCAGACCAACCTGGTCCCCTACCCCCGCATCCACTTCATGTTGACGTCCTATGCCCCGGTCATCTCGGCTGAGAAGGCATACCACGAGCAGCTGTCCGTGGCGGAGATCACCATGTCCGTTTTCGAGCCGGCATCCATGATGGTTAAGTGCGACCCACGCCACTTGGCAGGACCTTGCTGTAAAATTACAGCTGCAGGTTAGGAAGTTGGAGCTTTGGGATGGGTTTTGGTACGAAGCACGGTCAAGTAACAATCCGCGACCAAGGCCACGGCAAATACATGGCCTGCTGCATGATGTACCGTGCAGCCCTCAGGACGACACCAGTCAGCTTTCACGAATGAAGTACTTCCTTGCACGACGCCCCACTGTTCCACAAGACGGTAGTCGGTAGATGTGACTATTGTGCCGTAGTACGCCGCAATGCACCGCAAAAGACCAGCACTGCAGAAGATTATAGTCAAGAGCCTGCAGTACGCAACAACATCCTGCCCACAAAAACAGGGTTGTGACTGTCATGTGGGGGCTCTGCAACTGTTGCCGGCTTGCTTGTCTCAGGTGGCGACGTCGTGCCGAAGGACGTGAACGCGGCGGTGGCTACCATCAAGACCAAGCGCACCATCCAGTTTGTGGACTGGTGCCCCACCGGCTTCAAGTGCGGCATCAACTACCAGCCGCCGACCGTGGTGCCCGGTGGTGATTTGGCCAAGGTCATGCGTGCCTGCTGCATGTACCTAGGCAGAACTTGGTTCGGAATGGTTGCAGCTTCAGATGCACAAGGCTTTTGTCCAGGCAAGTCATCCTCATCGTGCGACAGCGTATGCTGTGATGGACTTACACATTGTGTCTGCTGAGGATCTCGAACAGCACGGCCATCGCCGAAGTCTTTTCGCGCATCGATCACAAGTTTGACCTCATGTACTCCAAGCGTGCCTTCGTCCACCACTACGTCGGAGAAGGCATGGAGGAGGGCGAATTCTCTGAGGCTCGAGAAGATTTGGCGGCTTTGGAGAAGGCAGCCCAAAGCAACATTTTTTGGTTATTTCAAAAGTCATAAATTAGCCGTTAAACCAAGAGTAACGACCTTCGAGCCTTCGAGCGTTTCGAGTTGCGCAAGCTTGACACCGGAAGGACTACGAAGAGGTTGGCATCGAAACAGCTGAGGGCGAGGGAGAGGAGGAAGGTTACGGCGATGAGTTCTGAGACCATCGCTATTGCAGCCCAAGGATCAGGAATCAGAGCGTTGTTTGACACTCGAATATACTCGAATGTTCTAAACATCTCTTGCTCTTCATGGCATGTTCCTTGGGCCAGTGCATGATGCCGTGTGTTCAGTGACGGGTAGAACTGTACCTGTTGCGGTCAACGCTCGGACTGTTCAATCAAGATTGTGCGCCGAAGCTGTGGCAAGAAAAGGTCTTGCGTGAAGGTTGAAGGAGCAAATACTCCGGCTAGGTATAAAGTGGCCTACTTCGAAACCTTACCTGATTCTGCAAACCGGACCGTGGCGAAGACAACTATGTCACTTACGTGGTGTGAATGATGACGATGGCGAGCGATGGAGAAGATGTTGATGATAAGTAGGGGATGCTGCCTCTGTGTCTGATGATGACGACGGTGGTAATGATGACATTGGTGGTGGTCGTGTGGCGGTGGTGCTGATGTCTTTGAAGTGGTCGTGGTATCCGCTGGGCCAGGTTTTGCATAGGCTTGACGCCATTGACATGGCTGTTTGGCCCGAGAAGGATTGGTGCCTGAGGCCACTACATCGCGAGGTGACTTCCGACCCTTTTCCGTACTAAGCCATGCGTGAGGCAATCTGCATCCACATCGGTCAGGCGCGGGTCTGCCCCCAAGTGCCACCCCCAATGGAGCTTGAATCCTAGCACCTAGGCGGTTTGGGAGAGCATGAGCGGCACTGCATAGTCAGGGTTTGAGGGTGAAGTGCTTAAGCGTTAAGATTTCGATTTTAGGTGTCAGCGATCTGGGTTTAGGGTGTGGGCTGCTTCACCATGCGAAAACTCACAATGGGGTTCCAGGCATTTGGGGGTCTGGAGCCGGGGCTGACGACTTGCTACGAGTGCTGCCGGCAGGGCGGCGTGCAGATCGGCAATGCTTGCTGGGAGCTCTTCTGCCTCGAGCACGGCATCCAGCCGGACGGCCAGATGCCCTCCGACAAGACGATCCCAGGGCCGCAGCTGGGGGGAGGGAATGTTTTGGGGATTCGCAGGCGGTTTCCGTCGGAAATCTCATCGGGTGTACACGCGTCATCACCACGCTAAACGAAAGATCCGAGGATTGGTGGAGGAGATGCATCTCCGCCGCACTTGGAGAAGACAGAGGTGGTGTTGAGGAATGTAGGGCCGGCAGTTGCACAAGTTGGGAGGTCCGGTCTTTGACGTGAATTTCACTTGGCACTGTCGTACTCTATTCCACACCGAAAATCTTGAGCATTGTTTGGGGTGGGCCATAACTTTGGCCAGCCAGACTCAATCTTGTTTTGAAGCCTCTCTTCCAGAGCGCCTTCCACAAACGGTTAAGATAAGCTCTCGTAAGCCCGCAGCCAGGTAACGAAACAGGGGTCGATGGTCATGCTTGCATAAGCCGCATCAGGGCGAAGGCAGCATGTCGAAACTGCCCTGGAATTCATCCACCAGCACATCCCAAACCTCAAGCAACCATGAATGATATATCATGGTACGTCGGATGTCTTTGTCTCATGCTTTCAGTCTGTTTAGTTGCGAGCACTGCAACATGACACTGGAAAGAGACTCTGCTCGGACCTTTTTCACCGGGGTTTTGCACCAACCGCCGCCACCGCCACCCGCAGCACCCGCAGCACCCGCAGCACCAGCAGCACCCGCAGCACCCGCAGCACCCACAGCATCCGCAACTACCGCAGCACCAGCAGCACCAGCAGCAACAGCAGTGCCAGCACCACCAGAACCTCCAACAGCATCGGCAGAGCCGAACCAATGTCCTGCCCTCCTGTTGTTGGACTCTCGGTGATTTGCTTCAGTTTTTTTCTTTAGTGCGCTTTCCTGGTGGCAAATTTCGTTTGATGCTTGTGCGATGCTTGGTCTTTGCGATTCAATGAGCCGAGACCTGTGGTCGTTGTCAGGGCCGATTTCGTCGTGAGCTCGTTTCTTGAATGCTGGCAGTGGTGGCGCCGTGATTGGTCAGCTTTCTGCCAGTTTCGTGTTGATAGTGCATGTTGTAAACAGAAGGGATCAGACACGGCCGTTTCAAAAAGCTTCGCAAAGGTTGGTGGGTGAGACATCATGTTACCCGGCTGGAGGATTTTGTCAATCGATCGTCGGTGAGTTCATAAGTGGCTCTGGCCAGGGCCAAGACTACGGCACAAAGAGGGACGAGCGCGCACTTCTGACCGCTTGCAACAACTCCTTCCGCAATTTCAGGATGCACCCGCTCCGGCTCCGGCGCAAAAGGGCAACGGTGCGGGCTGTAATGTAAGCCCAGACAGCCGCTGCACACGTAGGGCGATACTGACGAGGAGTATGGCCTTCTTGAAACCCTCCAATCCGTAGTTTCCAAGGCTCGAAGAAGTTTACAGAAGTGTCTCAAACTGTTTGCCAGCCCGCCGGGCCTGACAGGCCTTGTCCCTGACTCTGATGTCTCTGGAAGGAGCAGGGTTGACAGAGTTGGAAGTTTTGGCGCCTCCTCGGCGAGGCCAAGCGATGGCGCATCCGAGGACTCAACCCCGGTGTCGTTTCGGACTTCGTTGAGGCGGTGGAAGTCGGAAAGTACGTCTTGGTCCTTCAGCGGTGTACAGGTGCCAAGCCGACCAAGATCACTACGCATCCACTTCGCAATGCTTTGGGCGGTGGCGGTCCTAACGGGCACAAGACTCGTGCCGCCATGCAGACGGCTGACAGCGGGGACACCGAGGCCACCAATGTTGACAGTCAAAAACAGGAAGGTGACGGCTCAAGCAAGAAGCGTGAAACCGTCTCAAAAGGCCCCGATTCGAAGAGATCAAAGCATGATTCTTTCGATGGCTACAAAGTGCGAGATTGTGGTGGCAATGGCGCTTGCGGCTACAATTGTTTGGCAATGGGCAAGATGCTGGTGGATGGCTTCAAGTGGAACGACATCAAGGATGAGGCTCAGACTCGCGGACGAACCCTTCGAGTCCAAGTTCAGATGCACGTCAAGCGGCACCCTGAAACCTACAAGAGTGCTTGGGCAAAAGACTCACAGTGGACCGAAGTGAGCGAAGGCGGTCCGGTTCCGGAAAGCTAGCAGCAGTGGGAAGAGAGAGCCTGGCCCGAGAAACGCGCTACATATGTGGGGCGACTTTGGAGGCTGCTGCCGCTAGGCTGGGAATCACGGGTATCGTGCACCAATACAAAGATGGCGAGTGGAAGAACCCCGTCGTATTTGGCAAGTCCAGGTCCAACTTCGTTGCGATGATCTTGAAAGATTCGCATTACACCCTGCTGGAACCGGTCGAAGACAAGCCTTTCCCCGACGACTGGAAAAGAGGGGAAAAGTACAACATCCACACGATGCTGCTTACAGGTGGTGGCAAGCGAAGTGCTTCGCTCGACGAGTGGCTTCCCCCACACACTCCCGCCAGTTCCAGAGCGTCATCGAAACGGTGCCGCGATGATGAGTGGATTCCACAGAGCACGTCGAAGAGCTCTAAGACGGGGTCCGTCAGATTTGGAAATTGTGACCCGAAAGGGTGGATGCCAGCACATACACCCAAGAATGCCTCTGCGTCGTCTAGCAGTGGTAAGTCGTCTCGTTCTTGTGCGGCGACTTCTCCGGCAGGCAAGATTGCGTCCACGTGCTGCGGTACCCGTGCCAGCTCAGGTTATGTCAAGAAGGCCTTCAAAAAGAAGTGTGCCTGCTCAGGCAACAACAAGATTGCCAAGGAGTCGGACCGGAACATGCTTTGGACGTGCTGCGCGTGTCATCAAGATGTCTGGGCCTCTATGCTTCACACCCTCAGCAAGCGCCGCTCGAATCATCTTCGTTATGCCCACCCAGGCGAAGATCGCTCCAAGTTCAACTCCATTCGAGTCGTCATGGTCGCAGATTTGCCCTTGCATCAGCTTGCCTGGATGTGTTCAAAGTGCAGGCTGGGCCTCCCAATCATGGATGTTTGGATTTTGAGAAAATGGGCGCTGAGTCATTTGGCCAAGTGCTTCAGGCACAAAATCTCCATGCGAGAAAAGCGCAAGCGATTGATGGCGCAGTCCATCTCTCACAGCAAAGATGGTCCTGAACTGCACCACTACAGCAAGGGCAGGATGAAGCGATTTGCCAAATACAAAGCGCGCTTGGAGAGGAAGAGCGGCCACAAGCTTGTCCTGATCAGGGAGAAGTGCGCGGAAGGCGCCACTCTACTTACATGCACGTCTTTCACCTCGCTTTTCGGATGTATGAAGAGGGCTTCAAGGCCATGTGGCGGCCAGAAAGCCCGAACTTGCAATTTGTCGATCAAGGCCACGTGGTGGGCTCAGAAGTGGAAGCACGATCGTGCTGCCCTGGTGCGCATGTGCCGCAGGTGGCTCTTCACGGAGCAGGAAGCCGCGCATGCAATGGAGCGTGGGCGTTTGAAGTGCAAGCGCCTCACTGGAGGACTGACGCCTTTGAAAGCTACGGAGTACATCAAGGATTTCACCATCGACGAAGAGGAGAAGCCTGGGCTTTCAAGTTTGGGATGTGTCACGATTAATGCTTGCGGCCGTGATCATGCTTGGCAGCTTCTCTCTCACCGCCGAATACTTGGATGCGTGTGACATCTTGTGCGTGCAAGATTTGGGAATGACGAGTTCTCAATTGACAATGCTTTGAGCGTCAGCTGCAAAAATTTGGTTTCATGGCTTGGGCTTCGCCGGTTTTCAGCGAGAATGGCAAGATCTGTCACGGAGTGCCTGGCGGTCCGTCAGAGTTACAGAGTGAGACATGTCGCATC
This sequence comes from Symbiodinium sp. CCMP2592, assembly GCA_905221615.1. Classification (NCBI taxonomy): domain Eukaryota; class Dinophyceae; order Suessiales; family Symbiodiniaceae; genus Symbiodinium; species Symbiodinium sp. CCMP2592. The sequence continues at coordinate 360,581 of CAJNDT010003279.1, forward strand.
CTTCGCTGGTCATTTTGTTGCGTTACAGGTGGCTGGTTGTGTTTCGTAGGTGTACACCACAAACCTTGGATCACTCATGGGCAAAGCTTCGAAGATGAGATTGCATCATTAGGAAACTGGGTGCCGACTAGATGGAAGGGGCGGCGAGCTATTGACTACGCTGTCACAAACACGCAGGTGAAGCTCCGGTGCGTTGCCTCGTGGGATGCGGTTTTCGGAGACCATAAAGTCATCGAGTTTGCCCTCCGCGTCCGTGAAGAGTCAGAGGTTGCTTGGTCCCTCCCTGCAACTTGCAAATACAGATGTCCAGACGGTTTGACAGGCCACGCCTGGACTGAAGCTCTGAGGAAAGCATGGCAGGAACTGGTCTCTGAGGTCCCTGACACCGATACCGAAGATGAGTGGTGCTGGTTCAACAGGAGCCTCGAGGAGATGTTTCTTGTACGACGACTTCTTCCGCAGGCAAGGTCGCGTCTACGTGCGTGGTGCCGACGCCAGTTCCTGCGGTTTGGTCGAGAAGGCCTTCAACAAGAAGTGTGATTGCTCAGGCAAGACGAAGGCTGCCGAGGAGTCGGAAGGGAATATGCTTTGGCCGTGCTGCGCGTGTCATTTCGCACGGATGCAGTGGACAGATCATCCGTCTTTCTATTCGGATTTGCAATGACAGGTCATTCTGTCGTCACATCTTCGATGAGGAGATGAACGGCATCCCAATGATAGACCCCCATAAGGACGCCTCGAAGCTCACCATGATGCAGAACCGTAAGCAAGTCGCTGCTGCTGGTTTGCTACGAGAAAGACATGCCGACGAGAAGCACCAAGTACTTGGTCAAAGAAAGGGCCGCCGCCTTTGACAAGAAGCGCAAGAAACTTGAAAAGCAGACGAGTCACAGCTTGTGCATGGTCAACGTGAGATATGGAGTCCGTGCCACGATGATTACCTGCAATACTTGCACGTCAAACTTCGAGTCTTTGGGGGGAGTGTCGCGTGGCACGTGCAAAGGCAGAGGCTTCAGAAAGGCCCTGCTCAGACACAAAAGGAAGATGATGGCTCGTGTCCAGGTGCAAGACAGCGAGGGCCTGAAGCGACTCTGGGCAGCCTGGGAGCTCAACAGCGAGGAGCGCTCCTTTGCCGCGGACCTCGTTGCCAAGCAGAGCGAGTGACTGGTCCCGCTGTCGCCCCTTTCGGGGTGGCAGCGCGACTTGTGTGAGGATGGAAACGTTCATCACCATCCTGGTCCTCTTCGTGTCGTCAGCCTCAATGCTCACTTAAGGCAGAGAAAACACGTGGGACTTTATCCAGTCTGTGGGAAACAGCGATATCGTCGCGATTCACGAAGTACAGATGACGGATGCTCAGCTGTGCACTTTCGAACGCAAGTGTCGTGAACAGGGCTTTTTGGTCTGGGCAGCCCCTGCTCTGACTGACCGAGGCCGGCAAGCTCATAATACCATTCTTTTGACTTGCGATCATCTATAGTCTACAGTCCGGTTTCGTAGGTGATTACGGTGGTGCGGATGGTAGTTTCATAGCAGTGAAGGTACAAGAATGCGTCTTCCTGGCACTGCATGCCAAACCGTGCCCCCTCAATGCCGATGCATATGACATGGAACTGGTCTCGGTCATAGCAAGCCTGGACGCGGAAGCTGCCTGGGCGGCGCTGGGAGATTACAATGAAGAGCCAGATGTCTGTTCTCTGCAGTACCTGCTTCACGAAGGAGGAGCTACTATAATGGCTTTGACTACCATGGGTCAATGGGTTCCTGCTCGTTGGGAAAACAACCGGGCCATCGATATCTTGGTCACGAACATCCCGCAGTTTTTCTCGGTGCAAAATCATTGGGAGAAGTATGGCGATCGCAAGGTGATTTGAGTTTTCCTCTCGCTCGCGCACGCCGATACAGCAGTCATGGTGTTTGCCCACAGCGGTCAAGTACGACAAACCTGAAGATGTCACCCCCGCGAGGTGGAAGCAAGATCTTGCCAGAGCTTGGACTGAAGGTTGCAGCGCCGTTCCTCGGCAAGCCAGCATCGAAGAGCAGTACTGGTGGTTGGCTCGCAGTTAGAAGCCATGTTTCGCAAAGCTTTGCGGGGTCAAGCCCTTCAAATTGCCGGAAAGCGCCCCAAAGGCACTGCGGCCGCTCTGCAACCACGTGCTTGGAAGCATGGCGCTCATCGCGGTGGAGAAGGAAGGCATCAGGAACGCAAGCTTCGAATTGCTGCTGGTCGTCTTCGCGCTCTTATGAGGATTCCTGATCACCACCAGACCTGTCGTCAACAACTGCAGGCTAGACTGATCAGGGCGATTGGGTTTGACGCTCGGGTGGATTTGGTCGCTCATGTTCTCCGCAAGGTTGAGACCCAGATTGCCGACGCTGTGAAGGACAATCAGAAAACACGTGTTCGAGAATGGCGCCAGCGCATGAAGCAAATTGCGTTCGCTCATCTGCTCGTTTTGGACCCTCGCAGTGGAAAGGTGTGCAACGCCATCCTTCACGTGTTTTGTTTGGCATTGCTAGTGTGCGTACTGCACCTCGCAGCTCGCTCCCCGCCAAGCTCCGGGCATTGCGCCGTAAGACACGTAATTCACGTAGTGCCTTGACGCACGCCCTCACGGGTACGCGTCGATTGATTTCTGGTGGTGTCATGATCAGATTGCACCGTCAATGCGGCCGCCCAAGGCTGTGTTCAGCAAGCGTGCTGCGCTGCTTCGTTCGGATGCTAAGCTCATCCAGCGTTTAGATGAGGCAGTCAAAACCGCCGAAGCGGTTCAGATCTTGGTAAGTGCTGCCAAGCGGTATGGTTAGGTTGGGTCAAGAATGGTGACCCTTTCCCTCCACTAGTTATAGTGCACCTGCACGAGTCACTAAAGGCAAGGAAGCTTCTGAGACCCCCCCCTTGTCGAACACCCGCCTCCCAAGTCGTCCAATGGGAAAGGCAAAGGTGGCAAGGCTGCTGCTCCACAGGCCTCTGAGGTGGCAGCTAAGGCCCGCCCGAGGGCGAGTAAGCCAGGATGGACCCGCGCCATTTCTAAGGATGATGCGAAGTATTATCTTGAAGCGGCGGAATGGAATGCACCGAAGGTCGATGAACTTGTGCCGGGGCAGCCAGGCATTCTTTTCGTGTGCGTGTCATCCGATCAACAAGTTAAGGAAACTTCAGCTCTGGCAGCTATCCTTGTTAAGGATCGGCTGGGTGACCCCTGCGGCGATGAGAAACAGGTCGTTTTCAGGGGCAGTGGTGAGGACTCTCAGCGAATAGCTGTGTGGGAGCTCTTGTGCAACCTGGGAGGAGGAGAGGTGGTGCGCAAGAGTGACATCGCTGAGACTTCCGTCGAAGGGAAGTCTCGCACCGTGACGCTTCTGGTAGAAACCATGAGCGATCATGTCGCAAGTTGCTCCTATGGCGCATGCAGTGTCGATGCCGACGCGCAGGCCGATGCAGTTGACAAAGCGATGATGAAGGCCTCAGTGTGCTTGCAAAGGAATACCAGAGCGCTGGGCGGTGGGCCTGCGCAGACCCGGTGGCTCGTGAGCAACGTCTCCTGGGCCTGCTCTGATTGAGATGTTGAAGCTGCCTCATCCACTTCGGATCCGAGGTGGGCGCCAAGCCGCCACTACTTGGGGCGGTGAGCGCGAACGCACCGCCGCCTATAAGACGATGTGGCGTGTGAAACTCGCAAATCACGAGACCTTTGTCGTCTCTGTTGAAAGACTGCAACAGAGGTGCCCGGTGCTTGGAAACACCGCGAGAAGGCTACTCGCGAGAGTGCTGCCCCGAAGAGTGAAGGACCCTCCCGCCCGCAGAGCAGCACCGAGGCAGCTCCCCCTGCCTCGCAGCATGCTGCAGAACATTCCTTGAAAGGCTAGGGGGCGATGCCCCGGCCAGCCCTGATCGTGCAAAGCGTCAGCGCGCCAGTGGCGCCAAGCCGCCTACTGGCATTCCCATATGTCAGTTAGACATGTCCGCGGGCATTCTTGATACGGTTGAAGGTGACTGCTTGTACCACGCCTTAGCAAGCGTCCTGTCCACGTCTGCGTCCGAACTCTTCGCTACGTCCTTGCGTCGGCAGCTTCAGGAGCTAGGCCTCGAGTGTTCGGGAGTGGCGCAGCACGGTTGAGCAATGGGGCGATGAAGTGAGCGCTCGGGTGCTTATGCCTACCTTCTCGCTAAGGACCGCCGGCTGTGCATCTACAATGCCGAGAAGGGCAAGAGCGTGCTGTGTCGTCTCTTGTGGGACAGGATTCCTCGCAGATGCCGGTTGTGTTGTGGTATCCTCAAGGCCACTGCGAGATGCAATTCACCTTGATGCTACTTCAGTGCTCCCAGCGGTCCACGAGGACATTGCTGGTTGGAAAGCATCGATGTTGCGAGGGGCCACCCAGCCCAATGACTGCTGGTGGCAGGCAGGGAAAGTTGCTGGCCCCTCTGCTTGCCATAAGTTAGTTGTTCCTGCCCTCAAAGTTGCTGCAAGGAAACAGCTGGCGTAAGCACAGCGACCACGTCATGGCACTTACGCAGAGATAGAACTTTGATGCTGTTTTCTTGCAAGAGACCCGTGCAAATGCGGACGTGCAGCTTGAACTCACCAAAAAATGTAAGCAAAAGCGCTTTAACTTATTTTATGGGGCGCGGTTGCTAATCCGCCTACTGGTGACCGAAATAATAGATACCAAATTCCTGCAGTGGCAGTCCTTTGTCGTGGCAGCTTGGCTGTCAGTGCAGTCAGGGGGCCCGTTCTTGACTTAAGTGGATGAATCCTGGACGCGCACGTTTGCAAGGGGTTCGTATCAATGGGATACTATTCCTTACGTGTATGCGCACAGTGGTGCGGGGTAGGCCGCGCAGAGTAGGGAATTTTACGAGGACGTCTTTGTCGAAATGATGGAGCACGCCCACCAACCCACGTGCATTGTTGAACAACAATCCCTTGTCCTTCTGCGTGACCATGGGTGGTGCGTCCATATGGGACGGAGGACGAGAGAACGATGATCTGCCCCCACCTGCTTTACCCGCGGCAATGCCAGCTCGTGCATCGATGGTTTTGGCGCCAATGCACTCACTTCTGCACTTGTCGTTGACAGCGGCATGTGGTGTGACGAATTAGAGCATCTCCCTGTGTGGTGGCTTCTGCATGCTGCTCAGTACAGTATGCTCCCGTGCAGCCCGTCATGATGCCCAGGCTTCCTCTGGGTGATGCGGACGTTTATGATGATGTAAGTAAACGTTTTTGGGATGGTTGCCGTGCGCAGTTTTTCCGCATGTGTGACACGGTCATCTTGATGCTGCTTGGGAACTGCAGAGTCGCACTTTTGACAAGATTTGGATTGATTGTGCCGCAACCTGTTTACACCGGTTGCCACAGATTCCTCATCGTTGAGGCTATTTGCCATTTTGGACAGAGTGCCTTATGTGTGAGCATTTTACCAAAGGCATAAGTGTCAAGCAGCTTCGTTTATACAAGGCGCAGTGCCAACTGCGGTACCTTGCGCGACTGCCGTGTGAAGAGCGGTGATGCACATAATACTGCCTCCAGGGTTGTTGACACTTTCCGCGTCCTCACTTCCGATGAAGTCCCAGTGCCTGACCCGCGCCTGTTGCCGCGATCTCCGTGCCTTGGAAGGAAGACTGGTACCGCGACCGGCCTCGTGTTCGGAGATGGCTGCCGGGAAACATGCGGAGTGCATGCAGGCCGCGTATGAAGATGGCGTTTTGCAGCATGGCTCCAAAGCTGTGTTTGCTGCGCTGCGCAGATTCTGGGTCCCCATCTAAAATGTTGACCGAAGAAAATGCGCGTGAAGAGTCTGCCCCTTTTGCTTACAACCCTGCCTGGTCGCGTGTTGACAGTGCCGTTGAAGCCGAAGATGTGTTGCAGCTTGTCCATCAGCTTCATGCCAAGAGTGCTGCTGGCGCGGGTGGCTGGGAACCAGAGCATTAGAGGCGCATGGATTTTCGCAGTGCTGGGTATCTTGCATACTTCTGAACAGCTGTGTCCGGCATTTCAAGTGGCCTTCGGTGTTGTGCCATGTTCACACGGCTTTTTCCCAAAGCCAAGAGCGTCAGCGTGCTTGCTGTTGATAAACTCAGGCCAATCAGCGTTGGCCCACTGGCATACAGATGCTGCGTTTGGACCGTGCTGCGAATCCGCCCATGGATGGCTGAGATTGTGCATCCCAACCAGCACGGTGGTGTGCTTGGCTGATCCCCGCAAGCGATGTACCTCTCCATGCAACTTAACATCGAAATCACGAAAGCTGCTTGCCCGGAAGACGCAGCGGACATGGGCTGTCATGGTTGTACCGAGGACAGTTGGAAGTTTTTCGACACACTGCATGTGTATCGAAGAGCGCAATTGCTGCTGGAAGCAGGCGTTCCATAAGACAATGCTGCTTTGTGGCAGGCCTGGCGACAACCAAGTCAAAACCTTAAGCCTAGGCAATGTTGTTGATGAAGTGAATGTTTTGCCGATTACGGGTTTACGTCCAGGGTGCTCTCTAAGTTTACTTGCGGCCAATTTGCTCATCTCCAGGTGGTGTGTTTGCATTTTGGCGGTTGGCGCCAGTCCCAGTGCATTTGTCGATGATCGCGAGGACGAGGCCTCATCCCCAGTCATGCTGCAGGCTGCGGTCGATGCTAGTTGTGCCTTCAATGTTCGACAGAAGATCGTCACCGAAGTTTCTGCTGACAAAACGTTTGGTTGGCATGTGCGGTCATGTGCTCGACAGATCACGTGGGGTGAAGCCGCCCTCCCTTGCACTGACAACTGGGAGTTGTTAGGCACTCACATGTCTGTTAAGGGCCATAATAGTTCTAAGAGTAATGCACGCAAAATGAGTGCAGAAGATGTGCTTGCTCGCATTGCAGAGTGCCGTCAAGCTTCTGTTGCTGCGTCTGCCCTAGCACACTTCACTTGTGGTCAGGAAGCGCATCGACAGATTATCGGTTGAACCCCGAGGTTGCCCCGCTTTGCTGAGTGTTTCACCCTTGCAATGTGCGTCCTGCTCTTTCCATCTTGCGCCTGCCAGTTACCAGTACCATTCGGTGCGAGCCGTAGCATGTGTTTTTGGCGTTTTTTACAAACAACGCAGACACTCCCGGGCATTGTTATTGTTATGTAAGCTGTTTTCACGATGACCTGACGATGACCTGAAGATTTCGCTTCCCTGTGTTTTCAGTTTATTTGTTTCGTTTTCCGTGGTCAGTCTTTCTCGTCCAGGTGGATTGTCAGGTTAGGAGGGAAGCACGACGGATGAATTCTGAGTCGACCGAGCGCATTCAACATTGCAGAAAGATTTCGTATCACTCCAGACATCCCCCCGTGGCATTTTGTATAAGGACGCCTTCAATACCTTCTTCAGTGAGACCGGGGCCGGCAAGCACGTGCCACGATGCGTGATGGTTACTTGGGCATAACATTGGCAAGAATTGTGCTTCGCGCCCTTGCGACCACCGTGAAGTGCATCAGCGATGTCTTTATTGGAATCGCAGGTGGATTTGGAGCCTACGGTCGTGGATGAGGTCCGTACAGGCACGTACCGTCAGCTGTTCCACCCGGAGCAGCTCATTTCTGGAAAGGAAGTTGCCCAGCTTTCCGGTTAGCATTTTGTAGTCAATTTCGTCGAAGAAACCAGAACCTTTGGGCATGTTTTGCAGTCATGTCGCCTTGATGTGATGCATGGGCAAAGGATGCAGCAAATAATTTCGCCCGTGGACATTACACCATTGGCAAAGAGATTGTGGACTTGGTCTTGGACCGCATCAGGAAGCTTGCTGACAACTGCATCCTGCTTGCAAGATCGTCGTTTTTGTGATTTCATTAGTCTGTGTTCCCCCAGTCTAGTCCGAAACTTTTTCGACCATTCTGTCGCCGAGGCACAGGACTCCAAGGCTTCTGCGTCTACAACGCATGCGGCGGCGGAACCGGATCAGGTCTTGGTTGCCTCATGCTCGAGAGGCTGTCTGGGTTGCCAAACGGGCTTGCTTCAAATTTTCAAGTTTTAGGGCCTAAGCCCTAAGCCATGAGCTGTCGAAGATCTTGTCGGCTTGCTAGGCTGTCCGTGGATTACGGCAAGAAGAGCAAGATCTCCTTCACCGTGTGGTGTTGCCCTCAGGTGGCTACTGCCGTGGTCGAGCCCTACAACACAGTCTTGTGCGTGCATTCCCTCCTGGAGCACACCGATGTGACCATCATGCGCCTCGACTGATCTTAGCAACGACATTTGTTCATGTTCAGCTTTTGTTGTAAGATGTTAAGCCCAAGCTACGATGATGCAAGACCCAGCCGAGGTACGACAACGAGGCATTGTATGATATTTGCCGCAGGAAGCTTGCCTCGTGTTCGATAGGTTGCCTTCCGTGTTTCGCCACTTCAAACGTTTAGTCAGCAGGTGGTTCACGCCCACACGCACACGTGCTGCTCCAGGAACCTGGACATCGAGCGACCCACGTACACCAACCTGAACCGCCTCATCGCTCAAATCATTTCAAGCTTGACCGCATCGCTGCGCTTCGATGGCGCCTTGAACGTGGATATCACGGAGTTCCAGACCAACCTGGTCCCCTACCCCCGCATCCACTTCATGTTGACGTCCTATGCCCCGGTCATCTCGGCCGAGAAGGCATACCACGAGCAGCTGTCCGTGGCGGAGATCACCATGTCCGTTTTCGAGCCGGCATCCATGATGGTTAAGTGCGACCCACGCCGCTTGGCAGGAGCTTGCCTTGCCTTTGTAGCCGCAGCAGTGTGCAAGTTGTTGTTTCGTTGCTTTTCGGTACGAAGCACGTTTCTGCACGTAACAATCTGCAACCAAGGCCACGGCAAATACATGGCCTGCTGCATGATGTACCGTGCAGCCCTCAGGACGACACCGGTCAGCTTTCGCGAGTGAAGTACTCCCTTGCACGACGCCAAGCTGTTCCACAAGACGGTAGATGTGACTATTGTGTCGTAGTACGCCGTAATGCACTGCAAAAGACCAGCACTGCAGAGGATTATCGTCAAGAGCCTGCAGCACACAACAACATCCTGTCCACAAAAACAAGGTTGTGACACCACCACGCTCGTCAAAGTACCGCAGTGTAAGCGCTACACAATGTAAGATGCTGTATCGAGCGTATTGTCATGTGGGGGCTCTGCAGCTGTTGCTGGCTTGCTTGTCTCAGGTGGCGACGTCGTGCCGAAGGATGTGAACGCGGCGGTGGCTACCATCAAGACCAAGCGCACCATCCAGTTTGTGGACTGGTGCCCCACCGGCTTCAAGTGCGGCATCAACTACCAGCCGCCGACCGTGGTGCCCGGTGGTGATTTGGCCAAGGTCATGCGTGCCTGCTGCATGTACCTAGGCAGAACTTGGTTCGGAATGCAAAAGGCTTTTGTCCAGGCAAGTCATCCCTCATCGTGCGAAAGGGTATGCTATATTGTGTCTGCTGAGGATCTCGAACAGCACGGCCATCGCCGAAGTCTTTTCGCGCATCGATCACAAGTTTGACCTCATGTACTCCAAGCGCGCCTTCGTCCACCACTACGTCGGAGAAGGCATGGAGGAGGGCGAATTTTCTGAGGCTCGAGAAGATTTGGCGGCATTGGAGAAGGCGAAACCCCGAAGCAACATTTTTGGGTTTTTTGACTTACTACTCATAAGTCAGAAGTTAGTAAGCCATAAGTTAGCCTTAAAACCCAGAGTAACGACCTTCGAGCGTTTCGAGATGCGCAAGCTTGGCACCGGAAGGACTACGAAGAGGTTGGCATCGAAACAGCTGAGGGCGAGGGAGAGGAGGAAGGTTACGGCGATGAGTTCTGAGAACATCGCTGTGGCAGCCCGGGGATCAGAAATCTAAGCATTGTTTGACACTCGAATATACGCGAATGTTCTAAACATCTCTTTCTCTTCATGGCATGTTCTTGGGCAGTGCATGATGCCGTGTGTTCAGCGACGGGTAGAACTGTACCTGTTGCGTCAACGCTCGGACTGTTCATTCAAGATTGTGCGCCGAAGCTGTGGCAAGAAAAGGCTTTTCGTGAAGGTTGAAGGAGCAAATTTTCAGGCAAGGCTCAAAGTTCCCTATTTCGCAACCTTACTCACCTCATTCTGCAAGCCGGACCGTGGCGAAGACAACTATGCCACTATGTCGAGTGAATGATGACGACGGCGAGTGATGGAAAAGATGTTGATGATAAGTAGGGGATGCTGCTTCTGTGTTTGATGATGACGACGGTGGTGCTGATGACATTGGTGGTGGTGTGGTGGTGGTGCTGATGTCTTTGATGATGGCCGTGGTATCCGCTAGGCTAGGTTTTGCGTAGGCTTGACGACATGGCTGTTTGGCCCGAGAAGGATTGGTGCCTGAGGCCACTACATCGCGAGGTGACTTCCGACCCTTTTCCGTACTAAGCCATGCGTGAGGCAATCTGCATCCACATCGGTCAGGTGCGGGTCTGCCCCCAAATGCCACCCCTAATGGAGCTTGAATCCTAGCACCTAGGCGGTTTGGGAGAGCATGCGCAGCACTGAGTAGTCAGGGTGTTGAGGGTGAAGTGCTTAAGCGTTAAGATTTGATTTTAGGTTTCAGCGATCTGGGTTTAGGGTGTGGGCTGCTTCACCATGCGAAAACTCACAATGGTTTGGGGGTCTGGAGCCGGGGCTGACGGCTTGTGTACTACGAGTGCTGCCGGCAGGGCGGCGTGCAGATCGGCAATGCTTGCTGGGAGCTCTTCTGCCTCGAGCACGGCATCCAGCCGGACGGCCAGATGCCCTCCGACAAGACGATCCCAGGGCCGCAGCTGGGGGGAGGGAATGTTTGGGGGATTCGCAGGCGGTTTCCGTAGGAAATCTAATGGGGTGTACAGGCGTCATCGCCACGCTAAACGAAAGATCCGAGGATTGGTGGAGGAGACGCATCTCCGCCGCACTTGGAGAAGACAGAGATGGTGTTGAGGAATGTAGGGCCGGCAGTTGCACAAGTTGGGAGTTCTGGTCTTTGACATTACTTACGCTTGGCCCTGTCGTACTCTATTCCACAGCGAAAATCTTGAGCATTGTTTGGGGTGGGCCATAGCTTTGGTCAGCCAGACTCAGTCTTGCTTTCTCTTCCAGAGCACCTTCCACAAACGGTTAAGGTAAGTTCTTGTAAGCCGCCAGCCAGGTAACGAAACAGGTGTCGAAGGTCATGCCTGCATAAGCCGGATCAGGGCGAAGGCAGCATGTCGAAACTGCCCTGAAATTCATCCACCAGCACTGCCCAAACCTCAAGCAACCATGAATGACATGTCATGGTACGTCGGATGTCTTTGTCTCATGCTTTCAGTCTGTTTAGTTGTGAGCACCGCAACATGACACTGGAAAGAGACTCTGCTCGGACCTTTTTCACCGGGGTTTTGCACCGACCGCCGCCACCACCACCCGCAGCACCCGCAGCACCAGCAGCACCCGCAGCACCCGCAGCACCGACAGCACCCGCAGCTCTCGCAGCTCCCGCAGGACCAGCAGCACCAGCAGCACCAGCAGTGCCAGCAGTGCCAGCACCACCAGCACCACCAGCACCTCCAACAGCATCGGCAGCGCCACCCCATCAGCAGCATCACCAGTGGCACTGTGCCACCAGTACTACTTTTGATTCAGTTTTTGGCCGAGCTGTCGCTTCTGGCATGACTGCAGCACCACCTCCCGCTTGCCACAAGTATTGGCTCTTTCTGTGTTCGTATGTAAGATGTCCTACCCTCCTGTTGTTGGACTCTCGGTGATTTGCTTCCGTTTTTTTCTTTAGTGCGCTTTCCTGGTGGCAAATTTCGTATGATGCTTGTGCGATGCTTGGTCTTTGCGATTCAATGATCCGAGACCTGTGGTCGTTGTCAAGGCCGGTTTCGTCGTGAGCTCGTTTCTTGAACGCTGGCAGTGGTGGCGTCGTGATTGGTCAGCTTTCTGCCAGTTTCGTGTTGATAGTGCATGTTGTAAACTTAACCTTTGGTCTTTGTCATGCTTTGGTCTTTGTCATGGCATCTTTATGAAAGCGCATCGCATGAAAACGGTTTACTCCGCTTGGGAGACAGAAGGGATCAGACACGGCCCTTTCAAAAAGCTTCGCAAAGGTTGGTGGGTGAGACATCATGTTACCCGGCTGGAGGATTTTGTCAATCGATCGTCGGTGATTTCATAAGTGGCTCCGGCCAGGGCCAAGACTACGGCACAAAGAGGGACGAGCGCGTACTTCTGACCGCTTGCAACAACTCCTTCCGCAATTTGAGAATGCGACCGCTCCAGCTCCTGCGCAACAGGGCAATGGTGCGGGCTGTAAGCCCATACAGCCGCTGCACACGTAGGGCGATACTGACGAGAAGTATGGCCTTTGAAACCCTCCAATCCTTAGTTTCAAGGCTCGAAGAAGTTTACAGAAGTGCCTGAAACTGTTCGCCAGCGCGCCGGGCCTGACAAGCCTTGTCCCTGACTCTGATGTCTTTGGAAGGAGCAGGATGGACAGAGTTGGAAGTGTTGGCGCCTCCGCGACGGAAACGATTTGCGAAAGTCAAAGCACGCTTGGAAAAGAAGAGTGGCCACAAACTTGTCCTCGTCAGGGAGAGGTACGCAGAAGGCGCCACTCTACTTACATGTACGTCTTGTACTCGCTTTTCGGATGTTTGAAGAGGGCTTCAAGGCCGGGCGGCAGCCTTCGTAACCTGTCCATCAAGGCCACGTGGTGGGCTCGGAAGTGGAGTCAGGATCGCGACTCGTGCCGCGGATGGCACCTCACGCAGCAAAAGGCCAAGCGTGACTTGTAGCGCGTGCGCGGTTGACGTGCAAGTGCTTCGCAGGAGGACTGACGCCTTTCAAAGCAACGGAGTACATCAAGGACCTCGACTCAAGGACCTCACCATCGACGAAGACGTCGAGGAAAGTCCTGGGCCTTCAAATCTGAGATGTGTCACGGTTATTGCTTGCGGTCGTGATCATGCTTGGCAGCTTCTCTCGGCCCGAGTACTTGGATGCTTGTGACATCATGTGCGTGCAAGAATTGGGAATGACGAGTTCTCAATTGACCTGTTTCGAGCGTCAGCTGCAGAGATTAGTTTCATGGCTCGGCCTCGCCGGTGTCACGAAGTGCTCCTGGCCGTTCGTCAGAGTTACAGAGTGAGACATGCTGCATCCTTCGCTGCGCATGCTGGTCATGCCGTTGCATTACAGGTGGCTGGATGTGTTTGCGTAGGTGTGCATCACAAACCTTGGATCACACATGGTCAGAGCTTCGAAGATGAGACTGTGTCATTAGTGGGCTTTCTGGACCCGGATCAGCTGTGGGGCTGAGAGCATGGACGTCGAGGTGGCACCTACGCTCCTGATGAGGGGGGAGATGAAGACATGAAGAACGCGGCGGAAAAGCGAGTTAAGGAGACTCCTGAAAAGAAGCCTGTCAAGAAGACCAAGCTCGACCCGCTCGCCGTCTTCAGCTCGAAGTACAGGGTGCTAGACTGTGACGGAAACTCAAACCAGAGACTTCCTCAAGCAAGTCCTTGAAAAGCACGCCCCCCCTGCACTGCGGACCGAGGGGCCCCAGGAGGCCAGGAGCCACGTGCTCCACAACAGGCTCTTAAACGTCCTCCGAAAGGCCCGAGCAACTGGAGTGACCTTTTTTGAACCCCCTAAGGCCCTAACACACCCACGCCTGACCCAACTAAGGCCAAGCCCGAAGGGTTACGGTTGTACGGTCCTGCTTGGACTGCGCCTGTCGTTGCAGCTATAAGCAGGTGAAGACGCGCTCTCGGCTCTGATTTGGTAGTTGCGTGTCAGGACGAGAAAGAAAAAGCTGCCGCGCAGGAGTGGCTGAAGGCACGCGTGTGAGCTCACAAAGTTTTGTTTGTGACTTTCCGAGCTGCTGATGCCAAGGATGCTGTGCTGGTGCACGGCAAAAGCGGCCCGTACTCTGTTCAGGCCCACGTTGACAAGACTCACGCTGATGCGCCGTCCCCTAAAGGGGTACCGCAGCAGCTCAAAGACGACGAGAAACCTCAGGCCAAGGGAAGCGAGCCTCGCACCACGTTGATGCAAGTTACCATCGCTCGTGATTTTGCTGATCAGCGGATGGTTGGCAAAGCTTTGGACAAACCAAACTGTTTGCTTGCAGTTGCCTTCCCTAGCCTCAAGCACCTTGTTAAAGAGACGAGCATGCCGAGCAGTTCCTTCAAGCCACTCTGCCTAACGGGGTTTTTCTGCCACTAGCACAAAACCGACAAGACTCCAGTGTGGTTTGCTAGGAAGAAAGAGGAGTCTCCTCTGACTACTGGTTGCGTGTGTGCCAGCAAAGGACCTCCGAGGGATGCAGGCTTGTGTGCCGTAGCTCGACTAAAGCTCTTTTGGGCCTCCTGGAGCCCAACAAGCACTTGCCTGAAGGTATCGCCCCGCGGTGGTATCTTTCCAATGCTCCACAGGAATGGGGAGAAGACGATGCCAAATCGTGGATCGCTGAGCGAGGCTTCGCGGACACTTCGAAGCTTCACCGGCAGGGACGCAAAAACTGGTCAGGGACGCAAAAAACTGGTACTTCAGAGGACGTGCTCCTGGGGGCACGTCTATAATTCAGCAACCTTTTGCTTTCACGAGCGGCATCATCTACCTTAGGCGAAAAGCCGGCCACCACAAGTGGCTAAAGCCTTCCCAGGCAATGGCAATGTTGCTGACAAGTGGCTCAGGACTGCCAGGTCCAAGCCCCTTCCTTGAACGCAGCACGACAAAGAGGCCCTTGCGGTGCTTGGCTTTGAGCGAAGCGACGCTGCTAGTGCTTCCAGCAGAAACGCGCTGTCGGTCCTAGGCCCCAAGTCCGTAAAGAGTAAAGCCAAGACTGCTGGGCCTCGTCCAGGCCCGAAAAACTCTGCAAAGTCTAGTGCTGCCTCAGCTCTGCTGATGATGCACACTATGAAGGATTACTCCCAGGGTGACCGCCCTACGTGTCCGTGCGGCTGGTCCGTCTATTGTCTAGGCAAGCCCACTTATGTCTCCAACAAGAAGGGCAAGCACAAGCCTTTGTACGTCAAGTATGAGAACGAGCATTTTGCGTGCTTGCAACTGAAGCCGGGTAAGCAAAGCTTCCCTCGAGCAGATCGTGGAAGGTCCCCGATCCGGCATTCGTGACGCTGCAGAGTCATCGTGTGGCGCCCGATCGTCCGTCAAGCGTCAATTGTGTGCAGGTTCCACGTACACACGCAGTTCCGTGAAGCGCCGCATGATGCCACATGCCACAATGCCACCCCGAAGAATGCGAAATCCACAGCCACACGCTCGCAAAGTGGCAGAAGGGTCGTTCCTCCGGAGCATGATGCTGCAAGCAGCAAAGGCGCTTGTACGAAAGAACACTTTCAGTGGCAGTGTAACCTTTGCATTGCGTGCGTTACTGCAAAGAACGTGAGAAGTCTCGCTTAAGGGAGACATAATCATGCAATTAGGTGTCATCCGGGGTGGCTTCGCGAAGTTGCCAAAATCAGACACACCCCCTGATGTAGTCGAGGTTGCACAGTGGCCTTCCAACCTGCGATCTTGGACTTGTAGTTGGTGTGGTTTAGGACTCCCCGACCTGCCCAAGTATGTAAAGAACATGAGCGCCGTCGCTCACCTTGCGATACACAGAACACGAGGACGCTCCGTCAGGTTGAAGAAGCTCAGGGCGAAGCAATCGTCTGATGAGCAGATTCAGGTCCTCAAAAAACTTCGAGAGCAGGCTGCCTCTAAGACAGATGCGCGTATGGCGTCTGTGAGTAAACGCACGGGTCACCGTTTTTGCTCATACTTGCGCTGTGGATCGAAGGACACTCATCATAGAGTCACATGTTCGCTCAGCTTCGAGGCATGGCATCGAGCGAAAGACATCAAGACTGCTGGCAAGTGTCTGGTCAAGCATGATGCGGTGCGCCCTCTAGACAGAGCAAAGACACATTGGAGACGTTGCCGGCACATCGGATGGATGACAGCGCATCAGATTGCTAAAGCATGCCGGCTAAGCGAGAATGATGTAAGATCGCTGGAGAAAGGCAGGCTCAGCGACATGCCCAGACTTCCGGTCAACTTCTGGTAGAGTTGTTCAGAGTGGCAGAGAGATCTATGAGCGGAAAACATCCACCCTCATCCTAGCCCGGCTTCTTCTGGAACGTTTGAGGTTTACCCGCAGTCCAATGATGCACCCTTCTGAGTTCGGTTCTAGGCCCATACCCGGTCAAAACATACATCAAGTGTGGGTCGTGTTGTGGAGGCAGGTTTCTGCGTGGAAGAGAGATTTGTGTGCTGAAAATATACATCCTCACCAGGGGCCGTCAAGTGTTTCATGCGCCAGCGTTATGAGCCTTAACGTTGCATGCAAGTCTAAAGCTAGGCATGTGATTCCTGAGTTGCTGACAGATGACTGGACATCATCTGCTTGCAAGAGTTGCACACGAAAGAAGTGGAAGTGCACAGCCTTGGGAAGTCAATACGGAGTAAAAGTTACATCTTGCATTGCCGTAAGGACGGAAATGCAGAAATCAACGTCGCCATTGTGATTAGGCAGGGCATTAAGGCACGAATTCGTGAGGCAGCCGTTGACGCCTCTGGCCAGTTGATTTCGCTGCATCTGGATCACACGATCCTCACGTGCGTTTACCGGCGAGCCCTTGATACGTTAGATTTTGCCACGGTCTTTGCGCATCATGTTGTGCGTTTGCCTCAGGGTCGTAGATTTGTTGCGGTCGGGGATTGGAACTTAACTCCCGATGAAGCCATTGATCAGGGTCTGCTAGATAGACATACTTCAATCGAATGTGTAAGAAGTGCCGATGGAACTCCTATCCCCACAAGATGGGGTGGTACCCGTTGTATTGACTGGATTCTCACCAATGATCCTCATGCCGGCAGCGCTCATGAGCTGTCTCAGGAGAAGTGGTCCGATCATCGCGGTGTAAACTTCTGCCTGCAGCGAGTTTGCCACGCAAAGGTGTTTCAAGCCACCTCCACCAAGGGTTTAGGTAGGCCTTCCTTCGTTTCAGTTCAACAATGGACGCGTGCTGTGAAACAATGTTGGCCTGGTATGGGTTTGCAGAGACCAGATGAAGACCTTGATAGTTTATGGGATAGGTTTAACGGGGTTTTAGAAAACGCCCTTAATGATGCCTTAACGCTTTGTAGAGCTGACTCCCCGAAGCGTTCGGGAAAGAGACGTAAGGGTTCTGCTTTCCGGGTTCATGCCCGGTGTAGTGGCAGGGTAAGAGCTAAGCAAGATGCCGGCTTCAGGGAACGCAAACTCCGAAAACACCTGGGTCGCCTTCGATTGTTGTTGCAATCTCCCACGGCCGCCAATGGTCGCGTTCTTGCCCAGAAAGTGTACCACAGCAATCTTCTTGATGTGCCACTTACTGGAAATGTTGAGCGTGATGCTGAGTTTTTGGAAAAGGTCCTTGATGATATGGAAAAATCAGCCAACAAGGAGAGAATACATGCTTGGAATGAGCGCATGCAGTGTGGAGGCCGTGCAGCATTCAAACGGGTGCGTCAAGCTGACACTAGCCTGCATCATCGTGTATACCCTCATAGTGATAGGAATGGAATATGCGCCCGTGACATCGGTGAAGCTCTTTCCATGATCAAAAGCTTTTGGGTTACGATTTGTTACAGAACACTTCCTGTGATGTCGGCTGTGTTATGCGATGGTGGACGACCCAAGTCCCGATGCATGTAAGAAACAACCAGATGATATGGCAGGGTTTTGATGCAAAAGCCTTGCAAACTCAAAGCCTTGCAAACTCTGGCAAACAAGGACCAGGTTGGAGCTGTAGGATGTGACGGATGGATTTCGTATGAACTGTGCAGCTTGCCGATTGAAGTTTGGCAAGACATTGCCAAAATCTGTGATCGTTTTGTCAGTGAAGGACGAGTGCCTGACCGCTTAGGTGAAATCAAGCAAGTCATGATTCCCAAAGACGTCGCACAGAGCCAAAATAATGCCATACCGTCTGATGCACTGAGGCCCAATTCAATCTGCCCGGTGTTCTGGCGGATGTTCACATCGGCCATCGCAAGAGACCCTGAGGTACAGCGATGGTCCCTGCAGTGGCGACGTCCATGTGCTCATGGTGGTTTCCCTGAACATGGAGTTGACACGGCACTACTCGCTTTAGAAAAATCTTATCGAAAGAACAAAATTTTGGTTACTTTGGACCTTGCGAGAGGGTTTGATTACCTGGACCCTTGAATCGCAGTTCAATGGATGTGTCAGCTGGGCTTCCCCCAAGGGTCAGCCAATGTATGCACTAGTATGTGGACGACCCAATTCCGTTGGATTTCATTGGAAGGGCATGACCAAGACCATCCGATTCGCGTCGCGTCCCCCATGCCGCAGGGCGACGCCCTAGCACCAATGGCTTTCAATGCAACTCTGCTTGGGCCTTCTTACTATGTGCAGAATCAACAGCAAGACGGAGAAGAATTTATCACTTACGTTGATGATAGGACATTGGCCCCGAAGAATTTTACTCGTGCTGCAATACTCCGAGATGCATGGACAGTGGCGATTCAAGCTGTAGGATTTTGTGAAAACTTGGGTAAGGGAAAGGTCTTGTGTAAAGGAAAAGTGAATGCTCAGAAGGCTTCCAGTGCAGGTTTTCCACCATGCCAACAAACTCATGTAGTGAGAGTGCTTGGCGTTGATGTCTCAAAGTGTGGCTCATCACGCGTTGGCGACTCTCGCCTCAGGCTGGCCACGACGAGAGCTGCACGCGTTGCTTGCACTATCACGAATCACCGCACGAAGTGTACGCTTCTAACGCATGCTGTTTTGCCCTTGGCATGCTGGGGGATGGTCATTTACATCAAAATAATGCAGGTGGATCTGCAGCCTACAGTCGCGGATGAGGTCGTGCAGGCAATTTACTGTCAGCCGTTCCACCCGGAACAACTCATTTCTGGAAAGGAGGTTGCTCAGCATTTTGTAGGTTCTTGTAGATAAACTTTGCCGAACAAGCCAGAATTTTGGGCTACCGTGCTTTATGGTCATGTGGCTTTGATGTGACGTAAAAACATGAAAGATTTCGTATCGCTCCAGACATACCCCCGTGGCATTTTGTTTCAGGACGCCTTCCTGCGGTTCTGCCGGCAAGCGGCAGAAATGCACCATAAGGCACCGCTGCGGTTCTGCAGCCTCGTCGCTTGGAGATCACTGCGAACAGCGAGGGTGATAAAAGTACGCGTCTGGAAAGAAGAGGGCGCGCGGTCATTGGCAGGCTCCGACATCTGCAGAGTCTCCCTGAAAGGTGCACGGAGCAGCGCCGACTCCTGATCGAGAAGATTCGAAGGGCGAGATTCGCAGATGTCGATTTTTCGCGTCCATCTTCCCTATCGTGTTTCTCAGACATTGGCAGAGGCAGAGAAGCGGTCCAAAGATGTTACTCGTGAAGCCGAGCGCCAACGCCTCAGCAACTGGAGGCAACGCATGCGAGGCAATGCTGCATCCAAGTGCACCAAGGGAGTGATGACGTGCTTGCCTAATCATGTTTTTGCCCCTGCCAACCCGAACGTGAGTTCGGGCACCATCGGTGAGACCCTCCAGTACGTCAAGGCTCGCTGGAGAAGTGTTTGGGACCGAGCCACCGTCGCATGGTCCGATGTGCAGTCAAGTTTCGTTTTCCTGCAGCACATGCTCACAGCTTCACCGCGCCTTCGGTTGCGGATCTTCGGCAGGCGGCGCAGCGATTGAAAGGCCGAGCTGGCGGCTTTGATGGCTGGCGTGGCGACGAAGTGGCGGCCATACCAGGTGAAGCATGGATGGTGTTCCAGGTGCTACTGGCCAGATGGTTCCAGCGAGCCCGTCGTGGCATGGATTCTCCTTTTCCACATGATTGGCGAGTCATTCGGCAGACACACATTCCAAAGACGGAAGGCTCAAGAGGAACGTCAGCCTTGGGTCCCGCACTCTGTGAAGGATGGAAGACCGATTTCCATTGGGTGCACCTTCTGGAGACTCGTCATAGGAGCGAGCGTTCATCAGCAAAGCTTCGTGGAATGGGTGGACACTTGGAAGCCGAAGCATGCACATGGGGGCTTCTCGGCCTTGGGCGTCCATAAGGCAATTGCAGCCCTCGGCAAAAAACAGTTTGTTGATGGCGCCCCTTGTGAGCCAGGATTTTTCAGAGGCCTTTGACCGGGCCGATCCGAAAATCGCTATCCAGGCCTCGGCCTGCGCGGAAGCCCAGTCTGTGACGGCATCCCTACCACAGGGAGATCCCATGAATCCGTTAGGCTTGCTGGCTTTACTGTGTGGCCCCGCTGCCGGAGTTTCGCAAACCTTGCAGAATCATCAGCGTGAGGCCTCTCTTGTGAGTTTGTGAGTGAGCTACGTCGATGATCGCAACACCGTCGTTAAATCGCCTGAGGCCGCAGCCGCTTTGATTAACAATTGGCGGAACCAAAGTGCACGATTTGGCTTGAAAGATCATGCCCCAATTGAAGGTCGTCGTGAAGGGCGGTGTGGTTGTCATGCGCAAGTTCGGGGACCGACTCAGCCGGTTGATTGAGTTGCCTGCCTCTGCGCAGGTCAGGTCCTGCCGGGTGCTCGGCGTTCCGCTGCGACTGGAGTGCCGCTTGCCGTCTCCGGACGAGATTTGATGAGATCGACGGAAAGGAGGGCCAAGCGTCTTTGCTTGCTTGTGCAAGTGAGAGATCGGGTTCAGAGACTGGCGGAAGCTTCACTCTCGTCCGTTGCTTCATGGGGTTGGTGGCGCAGGGCTCCGATTACTGAGCATGTGAAGCGTCTTGCTCGTGCTGTCAGAACTGGACTGCGAGATAAGCAAACCACATGGGCGAAGAATCTTAGATCGATAGTCCTTGGTCATCGACTGGATGCTTCTTTTTCCATGGGATTTCATGCTTGGTCCATGTTTAGGACTGCTTTTCATGTTGGCTTTGCTTCCTCCTGGGATTTTCGGCTTATGCTGGCAGTTGGTTGCATCGGGTCAACAAGTGGATGCACGATTTGGGCTGGCAAGCTGGGCTCATGCTGTGCAAGGAGTCATCAAGTGGACTGGTCCGAATCGCACGCCTGCGAAGCGTCAAGACCACCTCATATGCTGGAGACAGATTCAACTTGTGAGTTTTCGTAGCTGCGAACGCCGGGATGCGGCGCAAGCACGCGCTCTTGGGGTGCTGCAGTACAATGAGCAACGATGCAAGCTTACTCGTTTCGCTGCTTCACAGTATGGTTTGCATGCCGCTGCTGTTCTTGCAGGTGGCGGAGTGAGTGATGCTGTTTTCTCTGTCATGAAGGGAGAGAGAGTGGAAATGCAGTGCGGGTGGTGCCAACAGCCCTGTGCGGCAACCTGGTATCATTTGTGTTGGCAGTGCGGAGCTTTTGCGCGAGGGAGACCCCCTGAACCTGAAGATTTCATGCAAGCACGCATGGCGTGGCCGACGGGAAGGGATGCAGATTACGATAGAAAGGTGGTTCTGCACATGCTGAGTGTGCGAAGCCAGACGGTTGAGGCACGCCAGGGCGCTGACACTGGAGGATGAGCATCTTCCGTATGCTTATCCTTGTTCCGATGCTTCTGCACGGATGAAGAGGACAGATTTTCCGCCTTTCTATTCGGATTTGCAATGACAGGTCATTGTGTCGTCACATCCTCGATGAGGAGATGAACGGCATCCCAATCATAGACCCCCCCATAAGGACGCCTTCAATACCTTCTTCAGTGAGACCGGGGCCGGCAAGCACGTGCCGCGATGCGTGATGGTTACTTGGGCATAACATTTGGCAAGAATTGTGCTCTGCGCCCTTGCGACCACCGTGAAGTGCATCAACGATGTCCTTATTGGAATCGCAGGTGGATTTCGCTGTTACGTACAGCGCCAACATCCTTGATTTGAATGCGGACGCTTTCCAGGTCACTCGGTTGAAGCGCTGCGCCTCTTATCGGTGGATTTCTAAAGCCCCTAATGAGGAGCAACTTGATAAGATCTTGCAGATGATGGCCAGCTCTCTTCACCCTCTGCTCCACCCTAGTACTCCCTTGACTGACAGGTGGCGCCGTTGGCATGTTTCTTGCCGCTGTTAAAATGGGGTTGGCGACTCAAGACAATCGAGGTGAGAGGCCCAAGGCATCTCCTTGTGCCCCTGGCCAGCTTCACCGCGGCCCTCAAACTGTACTTCACCGACGGCTGCTCCGTGTTCATCGTGCTGTTTCGGAGCTTGTTAGGCCAGGCCATAATGTTCACGCCCCTCTGCCGCCTCACTTGTTAGGTCGTCTGGACCGGGTTCTTTTCAGCGCTTGTGGCTTGCATCCTCCCGACTCTTGCTCCGTTGAGGACGCCCTGTCGCAGCTTAACCCTGTCACTCGCAAAGAGGATGACAAGCTTTCCCAGCAAGCCAGCAAGCAGTGGCGCCGCCACTTCACTGACTTTAGTCGCGAAGCTTGGCATGCTGCTAAACAAGCCTGGAGGCCTCCTCAGCTCCGTGCGGCCTTTCCTGCTTCGGATATGAGAGCGGGCTGGGCTCAGGACTGGTGCCCTTCTCATGACAACAGTCAACCAGCCAAGTCGGCTTGGTGTGATGTCGCTGCTGCTACGCACTTTTGCTCTGAGCAACCTTCCTTTGAGCAGCCTTCTCGCAGCCACTTTGCTGAGGCACTGCTGAGTGCTAAGGCAGTGCTGGTTTCGATGGTTGGTTGGCCCATGAGGCCGCCCTTTGGCAGCGATACCTTACCCCTCTTGCTGACAAACTTTTTCAACTTTGGAACGAAACTCTTAGTGTGTGCAGTGCTGAGAAAGACCTACCGGGGGATCTAGCCTTCTTGTTTTGGAGTTGGAAAGTTGTGGGAATCCCGAAAAAGACAGAGTTTGACAGGAGGCCCATTAGTGTTGGCTGTGTCCTCCTTCACGCGTGGCACAAGACGCTCCTCAAGCAGTGTCCGGAGCCGCCTAAAGGCCAATGGTGCGGCCGAAAGAAATGCTCGGTAGCACATGCCACTGCAGACTTCTTTTCTGCCAACTTGGGTTGCAGAGTCTGACCTTAACAAGGCCTTTGACCACCTTTGGCCTCCTCTAGGCTCTCACGAGGCTGGGCACTCGCCATGTGATTGCTCAGGCAGTACGACGAGCGTGGCAAGGCCCACGTTTTTGCTCCGTCGCCGGGAATTTGGGGCCGTGCCGCTTGTTCCTACGAGAGGAGTGCCACAGGGTTGCCCTTGCTCCCCCTTGGGTTTAGCTGCCACTCTGGGTCCTTGGTCTTTAGGGGTTGAGCAGTTAGATCCTCTACTTAAAACATGGGCCTTCATGGACGATCGTACAATCGGTGTTCTCAAACGAGGTAACCGTGCACTTTTGCAAGCTGCTTTACAATACACTACTAATTTTGACCAAAAGGTTGGTTTTGAGATTAATAGGGATAAGACACAAATTTTCCTTGAAGGTTCCCCGGAGCCAACCACGATGGAACATTTGGGTCTTAGGCATGACCCCCCAAGTGGAGGCACCTATTACTTGACGTGATCCTTGCAAGAGGAAAGAGGTCGTTGAATCGCCTTAACGTGTGCCCAGGTACAATCCAAGTACGGTCTAAATTGGCAACAGCATTCGTGCGACCATTGGAAGACGGGGCGTCGCCTTTTACGGGTCCGGCGGCTAGTCACGAGACTAAGTCGATTTTTCGCGCCATTTCCCATGCATCAACCAACTGGTGGTGTCATGGCAGGTTCTGGAGCCAGCAGGTTGACAACCATCCTGCTCTCGGTGTGGAGATGAGGGGTTTGTGCAACGCCCCTGCCTTCCTTAATGCCCCCAGCTCACAACTCGCTTCTGCCCTTAACAGGCATGCGGAAGTTTTGTTCTTGAAAATCACCAGAGTTACTTCCTAAGCTTTGTGGGTTAAAACTAAGCGAAGCAGGGCTGCTTTAGGCACCCCTTTGCAGGACAATGAAAGTGTTTTCGAGGAAAGCCTTGAAATCAACAGTCAAAACATTGGCCAGGACTCTCGCATCACACATGCCTTGAGACTTCGCGCTCGCCGCATCTGGCTGCGCCAGGTCAGCCGTAACAGGTTTGACAGCGAAGGCATCGAGAACATTGACTTGCAGTGCACCAGCCACCAGGCCTGGTCGAAGTGGGTTAAGTCTTTGTGCCCAGCTGACGCGACTGCACTTTGCGTTTGGAAGAGCGGGGCCATTTGGACCCCTACACGTAGATACCATCGCCCCAGGGCCCCGCAGCCTGAGCGGACTGTATGCCGGTGGTGCATACATCCTCAAGCAAGCGCTCGCCATTTCTTCGTTGAGTGTGAGCATTTTAAGAAAATGCGTGCGGACTTACAGATTCAGCACAACATTCATGCTTCGTGGTGGGGCACCCAGCCCCGTTGCACCACCAAGTCAGGGTGGATCACTTCTCAGGCGGCACGCACAGAGGCTCAGCGAGCCCAGTGTGCGATCGCTGCAGAAAAACTCGGCATCGCAATTTTCCGCGCCTCTTCGGCCGTGAAGGATTAGGTTTTCTCCTTGTTTCCCTTCGCCTTCCCCGCCCTTAGGGTTTAGGATTCTGGTTCTGACTTTTTTCCTCGCCTTGTCGGGTTTAGGGCTAGGTTTTTAAAAAACTTTTCTTGTATCCCCTGCAAACAGAGGATGCAACCACAACACTTGCGCAAGCGCAGCCGCGCCACTGTGCCTACAACACGGGCCTGTTGGCCGGCCGTGATGGCCACTGCGTCTATCCCACTAGCCAGGATTGCGCATCTACATCAAAAAATAATAACGCAGGTGGGTCGCTCGTGATTTTGCTGATCAGCAGATGGTAGGCAAAGTTTTGGATAAGCCGCACTGTTTGCCTGCTGTTGCGTTCCCCAGCCTCAAGCACCTTGTTCTGCAGACAAGAGCTGCGCTCTCTTATGAAAAAGAGACCACGTGCATCATGCTAGTCAAAGCTGAACAGGCTGAGCAGTTCCTCGCAAGGCAACTTTGCCTAACGGAGTTTTCCGCTACTTGCACAAAACCGACAAAACGCCGGTGTGGTTCGCTAGGAAGAAAGAGGAGTCCTCCTCTGACTACTGGTTGCGCGTGTGCCGGCAACGAACCTCTCAGGGAGGCAGGCTTGTCTACCGCAGCTCGACCAACGCCTCTTTGGGCCTCCTGGAGCCCACCAAGCACGTGCCTGAAGGTATCGCTCCTCGGTGGTATCTTTCAAATGCTCCACAGGAATGGGGAGAAGATGATGCCAAGTCCTGGATCTCCGAGCGAGGCTTCACGGAAACTTCGATGCTTCGCCAGCAAGGACGCAAAAACTGGTACTTCAGAGGGCATGCTCCTGGGGGCACGTCCACTGTTCAGCAAGCTTTTGTTTTCAAGAGCGGCATCTCCATCGGCCTTGTTTCTAACATGAAGAGTGCCAAAACTACAACGACTACTGCTGACAAGCAAGCACTGCACGCAGTGTTTGGGCGCCCCTAAGCCTGAAAAACTGCACACCACTGAGGAAGTCGACGCTAGCCCAACTGCTGAGACGAAGACCCCCCACTGACACGGAGGTTGAAACTGAGGGCAAGCAGCTTCACACGCCTTCTAAAGCCTCTGCGTCTGGGGTTGCGGCAAAGAAGGCCAGGAAAGACACTGACGCGACTCCTCCCTGGAACCACCCACCACTGTGTGGCTGTTCCGAACGGCGGAGGAGGAGATTGCATGTATCTCTATCGCTCAGGCCCTGCAAGCAAAGTCAGGCGTCCAGCATAAGGCTGGTGACTTCGACCCGAAAGGCCGGCTGCAGGCTCAGCTCCGTGTCTTGGCCTTTGCTGAAATGAAGAGGACAAGCTCATGTATGACCTTGACGAGGAAAGCAAGCTTGCAGAAGCCACTCTGCAGGCTGGCACGTACGCTGAAGCACACTCTCTTCAGGCTCTCTGTAACACTTCGTACCTGGATCTTAGGATTTGGGGGTACGACAATAAGCTCAAACAGTGGGATTTTACCAGCTTGCCCCCAGTAAGTCACTCCCGGGCAAGATTCCCACTGACATCTACCGTAAGCTAGACGGCAGTCACTATGAGTGGCTAAAGCCCAACGGTGAGATCCAAGGCAACGTTGCTGACAAGTGGCTCAGGACCGCCAGGTCTAAGCCCCCTTTCTTTGAACGGAGGAGGAAAGTCCCAGCACGACAAAGAGGCCTTGGAGCTGCTGGGCTTGCAGAAAAGCGAGGCTGCAAGTGCTTCCAGCAGAAACGCGCTGTCCGTTTTAGGCCTCAAGTCCGTTAAGAGTACAGCCAAGACTGTTGCGGCCTCTTCCAGGCACAAAAACACCGCAGGCAGGTCCGCGAGATCTGTCCTTGGCCTAAAAACTAGTGCTGCCTCGGCTGCCGGCTCTGCTGCTGATGCTCACATCGACGATATGCCCTACACCATGAAAGATTACTGTCAGAGTGATCACCTTACGTGTCCTTGCGGATGGTCACCTCCTGCGGGCCGTCCCAACTACCAACGAAAGGAAGCACAGAAGCATTGGAGGAGGTGCCAAAGCTGTGATGCGCCACTGCGGCCTCCTGACAAAGCTTCCCATGATGAAAAGAAGTGGATTCAGAGCGCTGCCAAGGTTGCTCGTGACAAAAACGACGCTGCGTGCAAGCAGTGGTAAGTGTGAAGAGTCTAAAAAGCACCCCGAGCTTAAGACTAGCTTCTGCTCCCCCAACTTGTCTGTGCCATTCTTCAGTGCCAAGGCAGGACGCAGATTTCCCTGCACTAAGTGTGCGTCCGCAACTACAACCAGCTTCGTAGGTTTCCGTGCAAAAAAGAGGCTTAAGCGAGTGTCCATTCGGCATTTCCAGGTCGCCATACATGGCTCCTTCCTTGATCCAGGCCATAAGCATGCCGACCGAAATGCTGGATTCAAAGAACGCTTGTGTGCCCGGCTTCGCGCGAAACGTGCTGCTGCTAAGGAGCAGCGAGCAAAGCACAACACTAAGACTCCCTATAAGCCCTCTCGGCCGTCTAAGACCACTCCCCGCCCTAAGTCTTCCTGTAAGCTTGAGCGAAACACCCAAAGCAAAGCGAAGCGCTCTAGAACCTTTTGACTAGGAGGGTGGCTGTCTGGTGGTGCTGTGATGCAAGCTAACACGCTGCGCATCCTCTCCAGTAGCTGCACTGTACTCACTAGGGCCCCTCTCGAGGCAACTTTGTTTCACGCGTGCTGGGAAGATGCCGCCTGCATCTTGTTGCAAGAAACTCGTCATCATGCCACTGTGGTTCCCTGGGCCTCTGGCTTGGCCGCCAAACAGGGGTGGTGCATCCACTTTTCGGAGCCCCCTCCTCTTGACGGCATGAAGTGGCGCTGTCATGGGGGCTCTGCTGTGCTTTGGCGCCGCAACTCCGATTTGGGCAAAGCTGCCCCTGTCCCCGTTGAAGGGAGCCATAACATGCGTCATAGGCTCGCTGCTGTGTCTTTTAAGAACTTCATAATCACTTCGGTCTACGGGCCCGCGCATGGTGCCAACACCGCTTGGTTTGCTGGCCTTTTTCATTTCTGCACTAGGCTTGGCAAATCTAACTCTTGTTTCATTGGGGATTTCAATTACAAGCCTTTGTTATGACTCCTTTGTACCTAACTCCTGGATTGCTAGCCTAAACCCACCGCGCAGGCGGGCTCTGCTCCATCTCGTGCTTTGGCTACCAACGCCATCGACCAAATTCGTGCTGTGCCCCTTCCTGGCATTCCTCATCACTTCGCTGTTACGTACAGCGCCAACATTCCTGATTTGAATGCGGACGCTTTCCAGGTCACTCGGTAGAAGCGCTGCGCCTCTTATCGGTGGATTTCTAAAGCCCCTAATGAGGAGCAACTTGATAAGATCTTGCAGATGATGACAAGCTGTCTTCACCCTATACTCCACCCTAGTACTCCCTTGACTGACAGGTGGCGCCGTTGGCATGTTTCTTGCCGCTGTTAAAATGGGGTTGGCGACTCAAGACAATCGAGGTGAGAGGCCCAAGGCATCTTTTCCCGATGTGAGGCCTTGTGCCCCCGGCCAGCTGCACTTCACGGACGGCTGCTTCGTGTTCACTGTGCTGTTTCGGAGCTTGTTAGGCGAGGCCATAACGTTCACGCCCCTCTACCGCCTCACTTGTTAGGTCGTCTGGACCGGGTGCTTTTCAGCGCTTGTGGCTTGCATCCTCCCGACTCTTGCTCCGTCGAGGACGCCCTGTCGCAGCTTAACCCTGTCACTCGCAAAGAGGGTGACAAGCTTTCCCAGCAAGCCAGCAAGCAGTGGCGCCGCCACTTCACTGACTTTAGTCGCGAAGCTTGGCATGCTGCTAAACAAGCCTGGAAGCCTCCTCAGCTCCGTGCGGCTTTCTTCTGCTTCGGATATGAGAGCGGGCTGGGCTCAGCACTGGTGCCCTTCTCATGACAACAGTCAACCAGCTAAGTCGGCTTGGTGTGATGTCGCTGCTGCTACGCACTTTTGCTCTGAGCAACCTTCCTTTGAGCAGCCTTCTCGCAGCCACTTTGCTGAGGCACTGCTGAGTGCTAAAGGCAGTGCTGGTTTCGATGGTTGGTTGGCCCATGAGGCCGCCCTTTTGCAGCGATACCTTACCCCTCTTGCTGACGAACTTTTTCAGCTTTGGAACGAAACTCTTAGTGTGTGCAGTGCTGAGAAAGACCTACCGGGGGATCTAGCCTTCTTGCTTTGGAGTTGGAAAGTTGTGGGAATCCCGAAAAAACCGAATTTGACAGGAGGCCCATTAGTGTTGGCTGTGTCCTCCTTCGCGCGTGGCACAGGACGCTCCTCAAGCAGTGTCCGGAGCCGCCTAAAGGCCAATGGTGCGGCCGGTGCGGCCTGCAGACTTCTTTTCTGCCAACTTGGGTCACTTTGCAAAGTCTGACCTGAGCAAGGCCTTTGACCACCTTTGGCCTCCTCTCGCCGAGGGGGCTCTCACGCAGCTGGGCACTCGCCATGTGATTGCTCAGGCAGTACGACGAGCGTGGCAAGGCCCACGTTTTTGCTCCGTCGCCGGGAATTTGGGGCCGTGCCGCTTGTTCCTACGAGAGGAGTGCCACAGGGTTGCCCTTGCTCCCCCTTGGGTTTAGCTGCCACTCTGGGTCCTTGGTCTTTAGGGGTTGAGCAGTTAGATCCTCTACTTAAAACATGGGCCTTCATGGACGATCGTACAATCGGTGTTCTCAAACGAGGTAACCGTGCACTTTTGCAAGCTGCTTTACAATACACCACTAATTTTGACCAAAAGGTTGGTTTTGAGATTAATAGGGATAAGACACAAATTTTCCTTGAAGGTTCCCCGGAGCCAACCACGATGGAACATTTGGGTCTTAGGCATAACCACCCAAGTGGAGGCACCTATTACTTGACGTGATCCTTGCAAGAGGAAAGAGGTCGTTGATCGCCTTAACGTGTGCCCAGGTACAATCCAAGTACGGTCTAAACTGGCAACAGCATTCGTGCGACCATTGGAAGACTGGGGCGATGAAGTGAGCGCTCGGGTGCTTACCTACTTTCTCGCTAAGGGCCGCGTGCTGTGCATCTACAATGCCGAGAAGGGCAAGAGCGTGCTGTGTCGTCGCTTGTGGGACAGGATTCCTCGCAGATGCCGGTTGTGTTGTGGTATCCTCAAAGCCACTACGAGATGCATTTCACCTTGATGCTGCTTCAGTGCTCCCAGCGGTCCACGAGGGCATTGCTGGTTGGAAAGCATCGATGTTGCGAGGGGCTACCCAGCCCAATGACTGATGGTGGCGGGCAGGGAAAGTTGCTGGCCCTCTGCTTGCCATAAGTTAGTTGTTCCTGCCCTCAAAGTTGCTGCACGGAAGCAGCTGGCGTAAGCGCAGCGACCACGTCATGGCACTGGCGGAGGTGCAGCTTGGACTCACCCTTTAACTTACATTATGGGGCAGGGTTGCTTATCCGCCTACTGGTGACCGAGATACTAGATACCAAATTCCTGCAGTGGCAGTCCTTTGTCGTGCCAGCTTGGATGTCAGGGGCCCGTCCTTGACTTAAGTGGATGACTGCTGGAAGCGCACGTCTGCAAGGGGTTCGTATCAATGGGATACTATTCCTTAACATGTCAGTGGTGCGGGCTAGGCCGCGCAGAGTAGGGCATTTTACGAGGACGTCTTGTCGAAATGATGGAGCGCGCCCACCAACCCACGTGCATTGTTGAACAGCAACCCCTTGTCCTTCTGCATCATCATGGGTGGTGCGTCCATATGGGACGGAGGACGAGATAACGATAATCTGCCCTCACCTACGTTATCCGCGGCAATGCCAGCTCGTGCGTCGATGGTTTTGGCGCCAAGGCGCTCGCTTCTGCACTTGTCGTTTACAGCGGCATGTGGTATGACGAATTGGAGCATCTCCCTGTGTGGTGGTTTTGCGTGCTGCTCAGTATGCTCCTGTGCAGCCCGTCATGATGCCCAGGATTCCTCTGGGTGATGCGGACGTTTGTGATGATGTAAGTAAGCTTTTTGGGATGATTGCCGTGCGCAGTTTTTCCGCATGTGTGACACGGGTCATTTCGATGCTGCTTGGGAACTGCGGAGTCGCACTTTTGACAAGATTTTAATTTTGATTGATTGTGCCGCAACCTGTGAAAACCCGTTGCCGGCAGATGCCTCATCGTCGAGGCTAAATGCCATTTTGCACAGAGTGCCTTATGTCATGAGCATGTTACCAAAGGCATAAGTGTCAAACAGCTTCGCTTATACAAGACGCAGTGCCAACTGCGTACCTTGCACGACTGCCGTGTGAAGTGGTGATGCACATAATACTGCCTCCAAGGTTGTTGACACTTTCCGCATCCTCACTTCCGATGAAGTCCCAGCGCCTGACCCGCGCCCGTTGTCGCGATCTCCGTGCCTTGGAAAGTATGTTGATCCGCTGGTAGTTTTGAAGTGCTATCCAAGCGTGAGCGCGTGAAGAGCTGGTGAAGGAAGACTGGTGCCGCGACCGGTCTCGTGTTCGGAGATGGCTGCCGGGAAACATGCTGAGTGCATGCAGGCCGCGTATGAAGATGGCGTTTTGCAGCATGGCTCCAAAGCTGTGTTTGCTGCGCTGCGCACATTCTGGGTCCCCATCTACATGTTGACCGAAGAAAATGCGCATGAAGAGTCTGCCCCTTTTGCTTACGACCCTGCCTGGTCGCGTGTTGACAGTGCGGTTGACGCCGAAGATGTGTTGCAGCTTGTCCGTCAGCTTCATGCCAAGAGTGCTGCTGGCCCGGGTGGCTGGGAACCAGAGCATTACAGGCGCATGGATTCTCGCAGTGCTGGGTATCTTGCATACTTCTGAACAGCTGTGTCCGGCATTCCAAATGGCCTTCGGTGTTGTGCCATGTTCACACGGCTTTTCCCCAAAACAAGAGCGTCAGCGTGCCTGCTGTTGATAAACTCAGGCCAATCAGCGTTAGCCCACTGGCATACAGATGCTGCGTTTGGACCGTGCGGCGAATCCGCCCATGGATGGCTGAGATTGTGCATCCCAACCAGCACGGTGGTGTGCTTGGCTGATCCCCGCAAGCGATGTACCTCTCCATGCAACTTAACATCGAAATCACGAAAGCTGCTTGCCCGGAAGATGCAGCGGACATGGGCTGTCATGGTTGTACCGAGGACAGTTGGAAGTTTTTCGACACTGCATGTGTATCGAAGAGCGCAATTGCTGCTGGAAGCAGGCGTTCCTTACGACAGTGTTGCTTTGTGGCAGGCCTGGCGACAACCAGGTCAAAACCTTAAGCTTAGGCAATGTTGTTGATGAAATGAATGTTTTGCCGAGACCGGGTTTACGTCAAGGGCGCTCTCTAAGTTTACTTGCGGCCAATTTGCTCGTCTCCAGGTGGTGTGATTGCATTGTGGCGGTTGGCGCCAGTCCCAGTGCATTTGTCGATGATCGCGAGGTCGAGGCCTCATCCCCAACCATGCTGCTGCTGCAGGCTGCAGTCGATGCTAGTTGTGCCTTTACTGTTAATGTTCGACAGAAGATCGTCACTGAACTTTCTGCTGACAAAACGTTTGGTTGGCATGTGCGGTCATGTGCTCGACAGATCATGTGGGTGTGAACCTTGCATTGACAACTGGGAGTTGTTAGGTGCTCGCATGTCTGCTAAGGGCCATAATAGTTCTAAGAGTAATGCACGCAAAATGAGTGCAAAAGATGTGCTTGCTCGCATTGCAGAGTGCCGTCAAGCTTCTGTTGCTGCGTCTGCCCTGGCACGTTTCACTTGTGGTCAGGAAGCGCATCGACAGATTATCGGTTGAACCCTAAGTTGCCCCGCTTTGCTTAGTGTTTCTACCCATGCAATGTGCGTCCTGCTCTTTCCATCTTGCGCCTGCCAGTTACAAGTACCATTCGGTGCGAACCGTAGCATGTGTTTTTGGCGTTTTTTCCAAACAGTGCAGACACTCCCAGGCATTGTTATTGTCATGTAAGCTGTTTTCATGATGACCTGACGATGACCTGAAGATTTCGCTTCCCTTTGTTTTCAGTTTATTGGTTTCGTTTTCCATGGTCAGTCTTTCTCGTCCAGGTGGATTGTCAGGTTAGGAGGGAAGCACGACGGATGAATTCTGAGTCGACCGAGCGCAGTCAACAGATTTCGTATCACTCCAGACATCCCCCCGTGGCATTGTGTATAAGGACGCCTTCAATACCTTCTTCAGTGAGACCGGGGCCGGCAAGCACGTGCCACGATGCGTGATGGCTACTTGGGCATAACATTGGCAAGAATTGTGCTTTGCGCCCTTGCGACCACCAAGCGCATCAACGATGTCTTTATTGGAATCGCAGGTGGATTTGGAGCCTACGGTCGTGGATGAGGTCCGTACAGGCACGTACCGTCAGCTGTTCCACCCGGAGCAGCTCATTTCTGGAAAGGAAGTTGCCCAGCTTTCCGGTAAGCATTTTGTAGTCAAATTTCGTCGCAGAAACCAGAACCTTTGGGCATGTTTTGCAGTCATGTCGCCTTGATGTGATGCATGGGCAAAGGATGCAGCAAATAATTTCGCCCGTGGGCATTACACCATTGGCAAAGAGATTGTGGATTTGGTCTTGGACCGCATCAGGAAGCTTGCTGACAACTGCAGCCTGCTTGGAAGATCGTCGTTTTTGTGATTTCATTACTCTGTGTTCCCTCAGTCTAGTCCGAAATTTTTTCGACCATTCTGTCGCCGAGGCACAGGACTCCAAGGCTTCTGCGTCTACAACGCATGCGGCGGCGGAACCGGATCAGGTCTTGGTTGCCTCATGCTCGAGAGGCTGTCTGGGTTGCGCCAAACGGGCTTGCTTCAAATTTTCAAGTTTTAGGGCCTAAGCCCTAAGCGAAGAGCTGTCGAAGATGTTGTCGGCTTGCTAGGCTGTCCGTGGATTACGGCAAGAAGAGCAAGATCTCCTTCACCGTGTGGTGTTGCCCTCAAGTGGCTACTGCCGTGGTCGAGCCCTACAACACAGTCTTGTGCGTGCATTCCCTCCTGGAGCACACCGATGTGACCATCATGCGCCTCGACTGATCTGGCAACGGCATTTGTTCATGTTCAGCTTTTGTTGTAAGACTTTAAGCCCAAGCTACGATGATGCAAGACCCAGCCGAGGTACGACAACGAGGCATTGTATGATATTTGCCGCAGGAAGCTTGCCTCGTGTTCGGTAGGTTGCCTTCCGTGTTTCGCCACTTCAATCGTTTAGTCAGCAGGTGGTTCACGCCCACACGCACACATGCTGCTCCAGGAACCTGGACATCGAGCGACCCACGTACACCAACCTGAACCGCCTCATCGCTCAGATCATTTCAAGCTTGACCGCATCGCTGCGCTTCGATGGCGCCTTGAACGTGGATATCACGGAGTTCCAGACCAACCTGGTCCCCTACCCCCGCATCCACTTCATGTTGACGTCCTATGCCCCGGTCATCTCGGCCGAGAAGGCATACCACGAGCAGCTGTCCGTGGCGGAGATCACCATGTCCGTTTTCGAGCCGGCATCCATGATGGTTAAGTGCGACCCACGCCACTTGGCAGGACCTTGCTGTATCATTACAGCTGCCGCAGTTTGGAAGTTGGGGCTTTGGGATGGTTTTTGGTACGAAACAGGGTCAGGCAAGTAACGATCCGCGACCAAGGCCACGGCAAATACATGGCCTGCTGCATGATGTACCGTGCAGCCCTCAGGACCCTGCCAGTCAGCCTTCATGAATGAAGCTGAGGTGAATGCCTGTTTTGCGCCGTTTTGCCTTTTGCAGCAGTGCACTGCAAAAGATTATAGCAAAAAGCCTGCAGTACAAAGCAACATAGATTGCCACAGTGACCATGCTGTATTCAGCAGTGTATGCACTACACAATACAAGCGAGGCTGTGTCAGTGTGTGGTCATGTGGGGGCTGTGCACCTGTTGTTGGCTTGATTGTCTCAGGTGGCGACGTCGTGCCGAAGGACGTGAACGCGGCAGTGGCAACCATCAAGACTAAGCGCACGATCCAGTTCGTGGACTGGTGCCCCACCGGCTTCAAGTGCGGCATCAACTACCAGCCGCCGACCGTGGTGCCCGGTGGTGATTTGGCCAAGGTCATGCGTGCCTGCTGCATGTACCTAGGCAGAACTTGGTTCGGAATGGCTGCAGCTTCAGATGCAAAAGGCTTTTGTCCAGGCAAGTCATCCCTCATGGTGCGAAAGGGTATGCTATATTGTGACTTACACCTTGTGTCTGCTGAGGATCTCGAACAGCACGGCCATCGCCGAAGTCTTTTCGCGCATCGATCACAAGTTTGACCTCATGTACTCCAAGCGCGCCTTCGTCCACCACTACGTCGGAGAAGGCATGGAGGAGGGCGAATTTTCTGAGGCTCGAGAAGATTTGGCGGCATTGGAGAAGGCGAAACCCCGAAGCAACATTTTTGGGGTTTTTGACCTACTACTCATAAGTCATAAGTTAGCCTTAAAGCCAAGAGTAACGACCTTCGAGCGTTTCGGGTTGAGCAAGCTTGGCACCGGAAGGACTACGAAGAGGTTGGCATCGAAACAGCTGAGGGCGAGGGAGAGGAGGAAGGTTACGGCGATGAGTTCTGAGACCATCGCTATTGCAGCCCGAGGATCAGGAATCAAAGCGTTATTTGACACTCGAATGTTGTAAGCATCCCCCTTATGATCTTCCACCGTTCATTTGTTTCAAATTTGTCGTGTTCCTTGGGCAGTGCACGATGCCGTGTGTCAAGTGACGGGTAGAATGGTACCTGTTGCGGGCGATGCTCGGACTGTTCATACGAGATAGTGCGCAAGCTGTGGGAAGGAAAGGCCTTTCGGCACAGTTGAGGAAGTTATTTCCTCGTTGCCGATGAACTCTGTTCATGGCGATGATAGTCTATGCCTGTTTTTCCGTGGCCTATTTTATCATGATTCCTACTAGTTCCATGCTCTATGATTTTATGAGTAATTATCCGGATCCCTATATGGGAGTTTCCGAAAATAGGGGACCCTAATATAGTACCCTAAATAGCAGGATCCTTATTATAGGGACCCCAAAATAAGGTACCCCCTATTTTCGGAAACTCCCATATACACGTCCAAGTTATCCTCCCAGTGTTTGATCGGGAGCTCCTTGCCCCGTAGGTCGAAGAAACCTAAGGATCTCACGAAGAAGGTTCTCTGGGATCCATATCTACAGGCGCCCTGATCCCCGAAACCCTAACCCTAAACCCCAAACCCTAAACCCTAAACCCCAAACCCTAAACCCTAAACCCCAAACCCTAAACCCTAAACCGTGTTGTTTGGGTGTTTTCTTGGGCCCCTTGAAGCTGCTGATGCCAGGCTCCCGCCGCCATCTGCGGGCGGGTCTTCGCTCGCCGGTGCGGTGGCGGTTGCAACCTTGGCGAGTACTTAGGACCGGACACCAAACCCCAAGCCCAAGCATCGTAAACGCCAGAGAAATCTAATGTCGGTTTACCATGAGGATTTGGGATGGCGGTTGCGGCAGGATTCTGGGTTTTCCCCAAAGCAATTCTTACACCCCGACGGGGACCAAGGTCGCGGGGGAGCTGCTGCCCGAACGTCGGCATGACACCCCGCGGTCGGAAGGAGCGTCGTCGCATCTTCCTGTAGCGAGCGTCTTAACGTGTTTTCTACGAGTTGCGGGGTTTAGCTGTTTAGGGTGTAGTGGAGGGGTTTAGGGGTTTAGGGGTTGGGGTGCATAGAACGCATCATAGAAGTATATAATAAGTACGAGTGCTATCAGTATCTTCGTCACCATGACAGCACCACCATCGCATTAGCAATGCAGGACATTCACAGCAATAGTAATGTTTTTTTGGTAATGGCGCAAAGGGGACTTGACCGAGGTGTGAGTGCTTCCGGTTTTTGGGGTAGCACGTCCTAGGCTGAAGACTTATTTGATTTCAGCGCGGGTTTAAGCTTAAGGTTTGGGGTTCGAGGGTTCAGTGCGCTTGGTTTTGGTTGAAGTTCGGGGTTCGATTTGGGTCGGGGGGGTCGGGGGGGTCGGGATTCGGATAATTCGAACTTGCTTTCAGGACAGGAGGCTGCCGTGCTTCTCATCAATGGCGGACGAGACAGGTGGCGTGACTTCCGGGGGTTGATTTGATTCCGAAGTAAGAGAGGTGTCAGTGTAGTGGTTAGCCTGTACCTCGCTCAGGCCTGAAACCAGCAGCAAGGATCTCAAGCACTTAAGCTCTGACTCCAACCTCGAATTGACGAGTGCTAACCTCGGCTTCTACCAGTACCCAGACTTGCAGGCGTGGCAGTTCTAGTCCGATTGGGAAACCGACATCGTGCTAAGTGCATCGCGAAACTCAGCTTGCGGGGTAAACCCGAATCCCAAAGCCCTACAACCGCAAACTAGTCACAAGGATCTTCGCATCCTGGACAGGCTCACCAGCCCTGCGGCAGCCGAAGCATCGGCACAGCATCTTCGGAAGGTGGCACGAAGGGGATGGGGGTCGCATGTTGTATGTATGTATGTATGCATGCATGCATGTATGTCATGTACGTATGTGTTTGTGTGTGTATGCATGTATGTAGGTAGCGAGCTAGCTAGGTAGGTAGTTCGGTAGGTATGTATGTATGTATGTATGTATGTATTATGTACATATGTTTATGTATATGTTTGTTTTTGTACATGCGAATGAATGTATACGAATATGTGTATGTATACGCCATATATATATATATATATATATATATGAGAGAGAGAGAGAGGCGCCTCTAGGGTCTATTTTACGCTCTATTCTTTTCTGCATGACTAATATTATTTAAAATAATTGAAATAATTGAAATAATTGAAATAATTGAAATCAGCAGAGTTGATTTCACTTATTTCAATTATTTAAATCCGCAAAAGGGCCCAAATAATTGAAATAATTGAAATAATTGAAATCCGAAGGCTGTTCAGTGGGCCCAAGCCACCAAATCCAGGGATTTCAATAATTGAAATAATTGAAATAATTGAAATGGGGGGATTTCAATTATTTCAATTATTTAAATCCGCCAAAGGCCCCAAATAATTGAAATAATTGAAATAATTGAAATCCCCCCATTTCAATTATTTCAATTATTGAAATCCCTGGATTTGGTGGCTTGGGCCCACTGAACCTTCGGATTTCAATTATTTCAATTATTTAAATCCGCCAAAGGGCCCAAATAATTGAAATAATTGAAATCGATGGCTGTTCTGTGCCAAGCCACGAATCCCACCGATTTGAATTATTGAAATAATTGAAATAATTGAAATAATTGAAATGGGGGGATTTCAATTATTTCAATTATTTAAATCCGCCAAAGGCCCCAAATAATTGAAATAATTGAAATAATTGAAATCCCCCTCATTTCAATTATTTCAATTATTTCAACTATTTCAATTATTGAAATCCCTGGATTTGGTGGCTTGGGCCCACTGAACCTTCGGATTTCAATTATTTCAATCCGCCAAAGGGCCCAAATAATTGAAATAATTGAAATAATTGAAATCGATGGCTGTTCTGTGCCAAGCCACGAATCCCACCGATTTGAATTATTTAAATAATTGAAATAATTGAAATATTTGAAATAATTGAAATGGGGGGATTTCAATTATTTCAATTATTTAAATCCGCCAAAGGCCCCAAATAATTGAAATAATTGAAATCCCACCCATTTCAATTATTTCAATTATTTCAATTATTTAAATAATTGAAATCCTGGGGTTCTGTGGATGGGGCCCACGGGTCACCCCCCTACTATCACCAACCCACCCCACCCCTGCCCCCGTCACGGTGTGGGCCCGACCCCCCCCCCCACCCCCCCCGATCTCCCCTCCCGACCTCCTCCTCCTTATCCTCCCCCCCCTTCCTTGGCCCCTTGCCCCCTGCCCCCTCCCCCCCCTGTCCCCACGCTGCCCCCTGCACCACCTATCTCCTAATCCAGCCCCCCCCCCCTCCCTAAACCCACCGCCCCTCAACCCCCGAATCCACCTCCACCCTACCAAAGAGTTAGCGAAGATGTCATTCGACAGAACAGCCTCGCCGTCAAGATCGGTGTTGGAAATGGGAAGGGACAGCAGGCTGGCATAGGCTGGCGTTCGCTGCGCGCAGCAGCGATTGAGAGAACTCCACACCGCCGTGTCTCACCCACCACTTCAAGGGCTAGGGATCCCACACATCTGCGGGCAAAATCTGGCGGAAGTGATCCGCCACCGAGCAAAAAGCCTGTAAATACCGCATTAAACAAAGGGTCAGGGATTTCGCACATCTGTTGGCAAAATCTGACAGAAGTACCGACTGCTCACTTCCGCCAGATTTTGCCACCAGATGTGTGAAATGCCTGGCCCTTTGTTTAATGCGGTATTTACAGGCTTTTTGCTCGGCGGCGGATCACTTCCGCCAGATTTTGCCCGCAGATGTGTGGGATCCCTGGCCGTTTTTTGAACGCGGCATTTACAGGCTTTCTGCTCGGTCGCGGCTCGCAGGGATTATACACCCTTGCCCCCACTCCACCCTCCCGCCCCCTTCATACCTCACTACCCCCCCCCCTATCTCAGCCCCTTGCCTCGTACCCCATCACCACCCACCACCCACCACCTATTATCCACCACCCGGCACCCCTCACCCGCCACGCCCACCACCCACACCCTCCCCCAACCACCACACACCACCCACCACACACCACCCACCACACCACCCATCACCCACCACCCACCACCCATCACTACCCAGCACCCGCCAGCCACCACTACCCACTACCCACCACCTACTCCTCCCATCATCGTTATCACCATCCTATTATCATTTATCATCGGTTTATCACTTTATCACCCACTCCCCCAAACCCACCCCTCACCACGCCAGCACAAACCCCCTGCCCATTCACATCCCTCCCCCACCCCACCCACTACCCCACCCCCACCACGAACCCATTAGGGTCCAACAGGGCTGCGGACACCCCACCCCCTCTCCATCATCTTCATCATCTTCATCATCTTCATCATCTGCATCATCTTCATCATCTTCATCATCTCCATCATCTCCATCATCTCCATCATCTTGATCATCTTCTTCATCGTCATCATCTTCGTTGCCGGTTTCATTGGTTTTAATACCGCTCCCTCTATTTTTAAAGTAATTTCATAGGTATTGTACGAACCATAATACAATCGATTTATCTTAACTACTATATCAAGAATAGCTTACCACATCGCATCTACATACTTTGTAACCGGGCTTACTATAAAGGCCCCATATGAGGGATCCATAATGGGTTTCTAGAAAGTCTCTCTGTGAGGGATCTATAGTTTTTATATAGTGGATTTATATGAGGTCTCTACATAGAGGATCTATAAGATTTCTATAAGGTCTCTACATAGAGGATCTATAAGATTTCTATAAGCAATCTGTGAGGGTTTTCCAGAAGGGCTCCATACGAGGGATCTATACAGGGCTTCCATGTGGTTTCTACAAAGGGTAAGGAATATATAGCAGTTGTCTATGAAAGCTCCATGTAAGGGATCTTGTAAAGTTTTCTACAAAGAACTCCATTTTTACAGAAGGAAGCATGACACATTTCAGGCCGGAAGTGTGTCATTCTTTCCGCCTTACAGAAGGAAGCATGACACATTTCAGGCCGGAAATGTGTCATCGTTTCCGCCTTACAGAAAGAAGCATGACACATTTCAGGCCGGAAACCGCCTTACAGAAGGAAGCATGACACATTTCAGGCCGGAAATGTGTCTTCGTTTCCGCCTTACAGAAAGAAGCATGACACATTTCAGGCCGGAAATGTGTCATCTTTTCCGCCTCACAGAAGGAAGCATGACACATTTCAGGCCGGAAATGTGTCATCTTTTGCGCCTTACAGAAGGAAGCCTGACACATTTCAGGCCGGAAATGTGTCATCTTTTCCGCCTTACAGAAAGAAGCATGACACATTTCAGGCCGGAAATGTGTCATCGTTTCCGCCTTACAGAAAGCAGCATGACACATTTCAGGCCGGAAATGTGTCATCTTTTCCGCCTTACAGAAGGAAGCATGACACATTTCAGGCCGGAAATGTGTCATCTTTTCCGCCTTACAGAAAGAAGCATGACACATTTCAGGCCTCCCCCTGTTCCCTTGCCCCCTCTCCTACCATCCCTGCCTTCCCCACCTCCTCACCTTTCCCTCCCCTTTGCCATTTGCCCCCTGCCCCCTGCCATCTCCATCATATCCATCACCCCCATCATCTTCTTCATCTCCATCATCTTCATCATCTCCATCATCTCCATCATCTTCATCATCTCCATCATCTCCATCATCTCCATCATCTTCATCATCTTCATCATCTCCATTATCTTCATCATCTTCATCATCTGCATCATCTTCATCTTCTTCATCATCTTCGTTGCCGGTTTCATTGGTTTTAATACCGCTCCCTCTATTTTTAAAGTAATTTGCATAGGTATTGTACGAACCATAATACAATCGATTCATCTTAACTACTATATCAAGAATAGCTTACCACGTCGCATCTACATACTTTGTAACCGGGCTTACTATAAAGGCCCCATATGAGGGATCCATAATGGGTTTCTAGAAAGTCTCTCTGTAAGTGATCTACAGTTTTTTATATAATGGATTTATATAAGGTCTCTACATAGAGGATCTATAAGATTTCTATAAGCAATCTGTGAGGGTTTTCCAGAAGGGCTCCATACGAGGGATCTATACAGGGCTTCCATGTGGTTTCTACAAAGGGTAAGGAATATATAGCAGTTGTCTATGAAAGCTCCATGTAAGGGATCTTGTAAAGTTTTCTACAAAGAACTCCATTTTTACAGAAGGAAGCATGACACATTTCAGGCCGGAAGTGTGTCATTCTTTCCGCCTTACAGAAGGAAGCATGACACATTTCAGGCCGGAAATGTGTCATCGTTTCCGCCTTACAGAAGGAAGCATGACACATTTCAGGCCGGAAACCGCCTTACAGAAGGAAGCATGACACATTTCAGGCCGGAAATGTGTCTTCGTTTCCGCCTTACAGAAAGAAGCATGACACATTTCAGGCCGGAAATGTGTCATCTTTTCCGCCTCACAGAAGGAAGCATGACACATTTCAGGCCGGAAATGTGTCATCTTTTGCGCCTTACAGAAGGAAGCCTGACACATTTCAGGCCGGAAATGTGTCATCGTTTCCGCCTTACAGAAAGAAGCATGACACATTTCAGGCCGGAAATGTGTCATCTTTTCCGCCTTACAGAAAGAAGCATGACACATTTCAGGCCGGAAATGTGTCATCTTTTCCGCCTTACAGAACGAAGCATGACACATTTCAGGCCGGAAAAGTGTCATCGTTTCCGCCTTACAGAAAGAAGCATGACGCATTTCAGGCCGAAAATGTGTCATCTTTTCCGCCTTACAGAAAGAAGCATGACACATTTCAGGCCTCCCCCTGTTCCCTTGCCCCCTCTCCTACCATCCCTGCCTTCCCCACCTCCTCACCTTTCCCTCCCCTTTGCCATTTGCCCCCTGCCCCCTGCCATCTCCATCATATCCATCACCCCCATCATCTTCTTCATCTCCATCATCTTCATCATCTCCATCATCTCCATCATCTTCATCATCTTCATCATCTCCATTATCTTCATCATCTTCATCATCTGCATCATCTTCATCTTCTTCATCATCTTCGTTGCCGGTTTCATTGGTTTTAATACCGCTCCCTCTATTTTTAAAGTAATTTGCATAGGTATTGTACGAACCATAATACAATCAATTCATCTTAACTACTATATCAAGAATAGCTTACCACGTCGCATCTACATACTTTGTAACCGGGCTTACTATAAAGGCCCCATATGAGGGATCCATAATGGGTTTCTAGAAAGTCTCTCTGTAAGTGATCTACAGTTTTTTATATAATGGATTTATATAAGGTCTCTACATAGAGGATCTATAAGATTTCTATAAGCAATCTGTAAGGGTTATTGGAAGACCTCTGGGTAGTATAAATTGACGCATTACAGGCCCTCTAATGTGTCACTCCACTCCCTCCTATGGAACCTCTATTGGATAAGGAATATCTTGTATATGACCTCTGCTGTTGGGGCGTGAGCTGATCCAGTAGGCAGCACACACTAGAAGACTAGAGTCGAAGCTTGAATTGTTTACGGATATCCTTCTGATCTTCGGAGGTTAAAACCTTTGGATCGGGGGATTGGCAAACATTTCGGATCCACATCGTATCGGCGCATATGATGCGATATAATATTTAACTAGGCATTTAGTATTGCATATATAAAAAGCTAGCTAAATATACCCTAAAGGTATCGGGCTCATATATATATATATATATTGCACATATATTTATAAGACGACAAGTGGGTACTATTCCCTGCCAGCTTTTCCGAGGTTTACAGTACTCAACTAGTCGTTGTTCTATACACCGTTGGCCGATTATGGTAATTAGTACCAAGAGGGAAGTCAGATGAGACCCTAGGCCGGAAGCTGACGCTAACTTGGAAGCCTGGATAGCTACACATACCAATTGTTCAAACCCCATGCGCATTCCGCTAGACAAATGCATTGACCTGCGCTTCGGCGCTGGGATGTGAGACTACAGAACTACCACTACTGCGGCATAAAATGCACCAGAATGGCCCGCAACCCTATCATGGCCTTTTATCCCTTAGAGCCCTAGACCATCATGTAAACCCCAAGCCCTACTGTAATGGATTCCATCGGACCCAGCCAAACTCAGACCTGCCGAAAGTCTGGGGTGTGGGATTTAGGATTAATATGGGGGCCTGTACAATTACCAATATGATTTGGGGGGGGGGGTTCCTTTTTAGAAAATAGTACAGCAGGCTCCAAAACCCTATTCAATTTATACAGGCCCCTATACCATAGGCCCCTATTATAGCCTTATAGAACCACAAAAAGCCCGATTCTATGATATCTGAAGCACCCCTGGTCAAGCCCCTGCACACCCAGAGAGCTCAATACCCCTTAATTAAGGAATATGGCTTAAATCATAGTATCAAACCGCTAATAATTCAGGGATATTGGAGTCTCTGCACATGCGTTATCAACACGAAAAGCCCTCACGAGACGACAGGGTCAACCCGACCGTCATGGTGGGCATGCGCCTGGGCGTTGCTACAGTCATATAAAGGCTTTATTAGTAATTACAGTGAATATATATATATATATATATACACACAATAGTACTAATAAA
The DNA here is from genome assembly GCA_905221615.1 of Symbiodinium sp. CCMP2592. Classification (NCBI taxonomy): domain Eukaryota; class Dinophyceae; order Suessiales; family Symbiodiniaceae; genus Symbiodinium; species Symbiodinium sp. CCMP2592. Next base: position 404,235 of record CAJNDT010003279.1, read on the forward strand.
AATAGTAACAATAATAATACAAATAATAACCATAATCATAAAGAAATTATTTATGTATATATGTATATATACGTATGTATGTATATGCATATGTATATGGATTTACTTATTCAGTTAATGTTATTGGAGGTTATTTCAGGAATGACATACCGCACAAGTCTACCTTAGCCCAGACTGTATCACCGTCCCTGCACAAAGCCTAACGCCTAACACACCCATGTGTGTACTTGAAGGCTCATGGGACTTAGTAAGTAAGGTTATCAGTAGGTTATAATTAGGATAACCCCACTTAGGGGACTTATAGCGCCAGTTATAACCTACTTACTAAGTCCCATGATCCTCTAAGTATGGTACATATACATACGCACGCAAAAAGCCCTTACTTACCAGCCCTGTACTTGGAGTGGGAAGAAGAGCCGGGCTACAACACAGAAGTCTGCTGACATTTGGGACTTAAGGGTTTACGGTGTTATTGAAAGTTGCCCCACTTTTACCACTTTTTTGGAATTACTGCCCTGAGCCCAAAATCCTAATCCCTATAGAAACCTTGCAGGAACCTTAAACCCTTATAATCCTGTTCACACTCACTACGCGTGAGCAAGCGGCACCTGTGCAAACCCACATCTATCAAGGCTTGAATTGAAGAAACAAGCAGGAATTACCCACCACTACAACCCCTCATTTACTCAAGTTCGGAATGACCCAGGATGGTAACGGACCACTACGTGGGCCACGATGCCCTCAGACGACGCGGCCGCTTCGATCGCATCATGTGATGAAATTTTCAATAAAGGTCCAAGTATTTGAGTCGAGTGAACTTACATCAAACAGGCAAGTGTGGGATGTCACTCGATGCAAATTACGTGTGTGCTGGTTGAGTATGTGAACCCGCACGGACAGGATTTAGAGATCCTGTGTGCCATGCGCTCGTGTAGGTGAACACCCGAGCATACCTTGATGACAACAGACAGATGACCTTGCAATCGTTTTGAGGGTATGCAGCCCACCATTGCAGCGAACACAACAAGCACATGGACATACCGATATACTCGGATCGTCTTGAGGCTGAGAGCCCGCTTTTTGTTGTTTGTGAGGCCCAAAAGCCCGAACCCTTCGAGCAAGCAAGTCTGTCGCGGCCCCGAAGTCCTATCTCTATACTTCTCAGGCAATTTACGTACAAATACTTATGTTATCCATTGATTAATTCCTCTTCGTTGGTAACCAGTTCTCGGATAGATAGGATCCTATGCTATGAAATCACCAGAGAAAAGTAGCTACAATGGAGACTGTCTGTATAGGATTTTCCTCAGGCCCGAGCGTTCCCAGCCTAGCGAGTGTAAATGTGAACGCGATCCTTGCATCCAAAACCCCAAACCATGAATCTAATCCCCTTGAAGCATGAAGCCCCAAAGTGATTTATAAGGTGGTTTAGAACTACACCGTGCTTCGTGGTGCAGAGTCTTTCAATCCAGGACCCTACCCCCCTGAACTCTAAATTCTGGCTCCTGGTCCAGGCTTCTTAGGCTGCAAGACCCCTGTGACTCGCGGGGTCGTCACCAATTGGGACGATCTCGAGCCGCTCGGCTTGAGCGGTTGGATTTGTGGGTGGGGGGGGGGTTCACGCGGGCGGGCTTCGGGTTGAGGGCTCTGAATTTGGGGAGGTCCAGTTGGGTTTTTAGTGTAACACACAGCCTCCCTACCATCTCCAGTGCTTCCACCAAATTCTGCCTGCGCCCCCGCCCCCCCCCCCCCCCCCCACTCCCGGCTAAACCCAAGATCGTGCTATGAACCATCAGCCACAGCATGGTGCTTGCACTCCTAAGCCCCACACCTTGCCTAGTAGTCGAGTAGGTAACCTTTAACCTTTTTCGGGTAGTATAGTCCTTAGATAACCCTATATACCCCAAAGGGCGAAACCTTTAGTTCCCCATGATACTCCACAAGTAGGTTGAAGTAGCTTGACCTACTCGGTTTCGGTGTTCTGAGTAAGGTAAAGACTGAGTTCCTAAAGCTTCAGTCCCTTTGCACTCAATCCTGCCACGGCCTTTCGCTAAGGCTGAGGTCGTGGGGGGAGTTGCTGTTAGCTATCCCCGCTCTGTAAGATTCTGATGGCAACCGGGGGTGTAAAGATTACCGTGGGGTTGTGTATTCATTAAATCGAGTCCATATATGGAATTTGGACATCCAGATGTAGGGCATCACCGGGTGAGTCCCCTCAAAGCCGAAGCGCGATGTGTGGAGCAAGCAGAGGAAGATTTGGCATCACACCTTCTACAATGAGCTGAACATCCAGCCACAGGACCTATTGCTATAAACCCAGACCCTGAACATATGCTGCTTCGGGTTAACGGGTTAGCAGTAACGGCTACACAGGCAGGTCCAGCGGTTTCAATTATATTTCTCGATCACCACTGGTTCTTCTAACTAGTAACGGACTTAGAGTTCAGGGGTGATAAGTGCTTTCCTGTAACAGGTCCCTGCGAATAGAGAAGCTGTTCCAAGCTATACACCCTTTGAGGCATACACCCCTGGGTCGAAAGTTTCGAGGTACGTTGCCTGTATCTAGCCCTTATACTTATACAAGCTCTTGCGGAGTAGCGGAGTCTTTCAACGTCACGAATTCCCCATGCGGGCTAGCCGAGTGATTGCTATGGCGTTTTCTAAAATGAAATGTTGTCTTTAGTTGCGGGGGAAGGCCCGAAGGCTAACTTGTGTTAGGAGCCTAAAGGGAACTCCAGAAAGTTGGAACATAAATTAATGGTAGGATACCCTATAATTTACTTTAAAGGGGTTACGATAATGATATTCCAACTTTCTGGCTTCTACTGTATGGGGAAGAGGGAGGAGGGGGCCTGGGTAGAATCGGCTATTCCAGCATGTTCATGCTCGTGGGTCGAACTATCAGCCCGGCGCAGTAGTAAGGTACTTCGGTTGATGATATATATATATATATATATATCCTGCATTGCCCATAATAAGGAATATATGATCCCGGTTCGGCCGGCCCCCCCCCTCCCCCCCCCCAATGGTTCCTCCTCCCCCTCCTGGTGTGATGTGGTTGTGGGTTGCTTCCCCCTCCCTGTGGTGTGGTGTGGTGTGGTTCGGGAGTGGGTCTGCTTAGGCTGGTTACCCCACTCCCCCCTGTGGTGTGGTGTGGTTTGGGTTTCCTGCGTGGGTCTGCTGTGGTGTGGTGTGGTTCGGTGGGTCTGCTTAGGCTGGTTACCCGACTCCCCTGTGGTGTGGTGCGGTTTGGGTTTCCTGCGTGGGTCTGCTTGGCGTGTGAGCCCTCGTGTGGACACACAGATTCGGCTTGGGGAGCGTGGGGGGGGGGGGGTCGGTGAACCGAGAACCGGGATCATATATGGGAATTCTGGTATATTCCTTATGGGTCATGCAGGGTTGATATCATCAACAGTTGCGTTCGGGATGTTAGTAACGTAGGTTAGTATTTCGGAGGAGTTTATGAACATATTTACCCAGTGATACAACTGCCAACTGCCAATTATTTTAAGGATTACCCCGTCATGGGGTGACAACCCACCAGTTTTGAGAGTTTCGGGCCTCAGGTAGGGGTTCTCCCCACAGACATGTAAGGCTGTAAGGCACTACCTGTATGTTTGTTTCCTCCGCAGGACCATCCGGTTCTTGTCACCGAGGCTCCATTGACGCCAAAGGCCAGCCTGACAACTGACGGGTTGCATAATCAGTAGTCCTACACAAACTTCTTATCTTAGTCACCACCATCATCACAATAAACAAACATGCCCCAAAACACTAACCCTAAGGTCCATGTACCCAAATAGTACATAGTTTGAGCCCAATGTGCCCATATAGGGAGTACTTGAAGGCCAATGTATATACCATTTAGGTACATGCAAGTACATGGACCCTTAGGGTAGTCTACTTGCTGAGGCACTTATGTTGTGCAGGTGGTGGAGCTTCGTAGCGGATGTATATGCTGCAGGGTTTGATGCTAACCTCTAAGCCCTACTCCCTTCAGGGTTTAGGGGTTTCGGGTTTAGGGGTTTAGGGTTTAGGGGTTTAGGGTTTAGGCGTTTAGGTTTAGGGGTGTCGGGTTTAGGGTTTAGGCGTAAACCCTAAATCTGAATCCAAGAACCTGGCACCGTTCCGTGAAGATCCTTTGGAGCCTAGGTCCGGTTTGAGCAAGCCTCTATCCGGTGGATTCCTACTTAGAGGATCATGGGACTTAGTAAGTAGGTTGTAGTTGGGGTTATAAGTCCCCTAAGTGGGGTTATCCTAATTGTAACCTACTTATAACCTTACTTACTAAGTCCCATGAGCCTTCAAGTAGGATGCCCAGTAGTACCCTCATTCCCTTTTCGTAGTCCTAGGTTCCTTATAAAAGTTACCCAATACCAAACAGGGAGCCCTATTGATTCCTGGGTTACTGGGCATCCTAGATTCGTGCAGAGTCTTACTCTTGTGCAACTAAGCTTAGTCTCGAAAGTTTGTAAGTCAGGTTTGCAAGATGGGTTGCGGGGGTCATAAGGGGTTGTACAGGGCAGCTGCAGGCGATAAAAGGATGTACTAATGTAGGGACATCAACAATTACTCATTCTATTTGGAGGGCTCCTGATTAAAAATGCTTATAGTAATAATGGGCCCCGAAACCTTATTCTAATCATTAAGGCCCCTTCATTACTCAGCCACCGACCTAGTAGTCTTCTTCTTGTGTTACTAAGTTGGGGAAGCTCCCAAGCAAAGTTCGACGATCTGAAACTGCATCTTAGTCCCTAAGCCCTGAGCTAGGTGCCGATTTAGTGGCGACTTGTTCAACTTCCCGAACTGTCCTAACACAGAGCTGCAACTATACTAGGTAGGCCTTTGGGATAATTGTATTTTCCCTTATTGGGCTTAGCAGGACCCTATCTACAAATCCAACATAGTATAGATAGCTTTGCCGTTCCATTCGATCCGGGTCTCAGCAGTTGCAGGCTTAAAGTTTAATAGGGCCTGAGCATTCGCCAATACTATTCCTGAATTGTTCTCTCGGTACACCCCAATACCTTGGTTTTAAGGGGGGTATAGGTTATAGCCGCATTACAGCCCCCAAGTAGTGTTTGAAGCTAAGGTAAGGCCTGCAAGTATGAAACACCAAGGCCGATCGGGAGAAAATGCTCCTGATGTTGTTCGACACCCGGCGGCTATTAAATGATTTCTAGCCCAGAGGGTCCAAGTACTCCCTATTATAGGACTTTAGGGCCCTTTTTAGGTACCAAAAACCATAACTAGGAACTACTTGGACCCTTAGGGTAGTGCTATTTTTAGGCAACTTGGACGTTCAGGGGAACATATTCGGGTAGCCAACTAGCCCACTCCTGCGCAGCCCTGCCCCTTGACAGGCCGAAGCGGATTTTGGGGTATATCATGGCGGAACTATACAGTATTAAGCAACCCAACCCTATCAGTAGCTTTGATCAACGGAGGATTCTGCTGGAGGGAGCTGGAGTTTACCAAATGCGGCACCCTGTTTTTGATTTTCTGATTTTCATACCCTAACCCTAACCTTGTCAGGCAAAGATCGGCCAGGAGCCATCGCAGCCCTGACAACTCATGTTTTTGGCCTAGTTCCAGCTGCCTAATCTTTGTCAGGACAATATGTCACGAATGGCAGCTATCAGATGGTTGGAAACAGAGCCCCCCCTCCCCCCGACACAGGAGGGTATGTAAGCCCACCTGTTGTTGTTCTACTTGTGATGCATGTAGAGCATGTAGAATCTTAGAAAGATGAGCTCATGTGATTGTTGGATTTCAAGGGTTCCTAGCAAAGTGTGACCTCACCAGGTCGAGACGATTATCCAACATGTTGTTGAGATGAAGTTGAAGCAATCGTAACTTTAGTTTGTATTATTTGCATATTGGGTTTCCATAAAACATGAAACGATGACTTTGCAGCGTAGCTGGGATCCCGCGTCTCAACCGAACCCCCGAAATCCTAACAGACCCTCATAAACCCGAAATTCCAGGTTTGGGGTACCGGGTGTCGGGTTTAGGGTTGAGGATGAAACACCCTGCCAAATCCCACCAACCGACAACCCTAAACAGTATAAGGAGATGTTTCCTAAGCCAAGGAGACGTTTGAAGTGCCCGCGGCATACCTCTGCAACGCACAAGTCTTGGCGCTGTATGCCGCAGGAAGGACCCGCGGAATGGTCGTGGACTCCCAGATGAGTCGAAGTAGGGTTTAGGGTTTATGTTTAGGGATTAGGAAGTGCAACATCAGACGTTAATACTTCCTGAGAGGATTGTGATATACTCCAAAGCCGGCCAAAGCCCTCTCCGAACTCTCATGGCTCCTACAGAAATCGAGGTCTCAGCAGTTGAAGGTTGAAGGTTCATTATTTTTTTGCTGGTCCTCCCGAATATTCCAAATTTTACATGTTCGAGGTTCCTTGTTTCGAGGTTCATAAATCAGATCTAGAAGCGCAGGTAGGCTTTTGGGGGCGGATTCGGGAATGGATCAGAAGATTTCAGGGTTGCCAAGTTCGGTGTGTTAGGGGCTCGTCTTAGTCACTTGCCTTGTAGTCGAGTAGGGAACCTTTAACCTTTTGTGGGTAGTATAGTCCCTATATAATCCCTATGTCACCAAGAAAGGTTAACCTTTAGTGCCCCTCGATACCCGACAAGTAGGTCACTAAGTTTTAGTCATGTGGGGTGCTCAGAGCAAGGGATAGGGGCTTCTTAAAGCTAGGACCCAGACTAAGCCCTTATCCCCGTTTTTAAGGGCTCAGATTCCCTTATATCCCCGTTTCAACCCAAAAGGGCCCCCCTTTATTCCGAGCTTACTCTTGGGTCTAGTAAAGCTAGGGTACTTTTGGGTATTTGGCGATAGATAAAGGGCCCGATTATTTAGGCCTGTGTTAGGGTCCTGTAGTTTCTGAAATATGTCTCCAGACCCTGTTTCGAGCAGTCACTCAGTAGGTGAGTAGGTAAAGTTGAACCTGTTAGGGTAAGGGCAAGTTAAAGCAAGCGTAACCCTTGAAGGAACCTTTCGAGGAAGAAAAGTGATTCCATTGGTTGAGGCCCTATACTAAGCCTGTTAACGTAAACCCTACAGAATCCTTAAGGGAACCCCAAACGGGAACCCTTCAAGGAACCCTACAAACCCATATCTTAACGTTGATAAGCAGGCCATTAGATGAATGGGCTTCTATATAACTGGGGGTCCCAACACAGATCGAAAACCGTAGGGTTTAAGTGTAGGGTCTGGGGTCTATAGGGCAGCTCCACCGATCGTTTGAGTTTAGAGTCGTTTTCCAGGCTTCTTCGACGGTTTGTTTCAAGGGTTACGATTACTTTAAGGGCCTACGGGGTTCTGCTGCTCGCGCTGAGCCTATCTGGCCTAGGATTTGTTTTTTGTACAGCTTGGGGTGCGGGGTCTATGTTTCAGCTTCCGCTTGAACTAGACATTCAACAGTCAACCTTTGACAAGAGAGTTGGTGGCCACGGTAAGCTATGCCCAGTATAAGAGCTACAGCAAATCTCTCAAAACATCCAAACCTGATACTTTAGGGTTTTCACACAACGTTTGAAACCCCGAGCCCCAGAGCAGATAAACCTCCAAAGCCAGGATTAAATTAATTGGGTAGAGGGCCAAACGGGCCACATCAATACGACATGATTTCCGGAAGTCTCTCCATACCCAAAGGCTCCATGTACCGTTATAGTAGATTCTTTAAGCCCCAAAGTAGGCCCTATACAGGTACTTTAAGGCCTAAGTATATACCATATGTGTACATGGAGCCTTAGGGATAGGAGCTCTTCCACCTCAAGGGTAGAGTCTGTATGCATGGGTGCTATTGTGGGCCCCCAAGGATTTCGGCGCGACGCAGATCGCAGCTGTTCCCATCTACGATGGTGTGTCGATAGCTCACTGCGTCGCATGCTGCTTGGGCTTGAATTAAATATGCCAAGTTGCACTAAATTAGGTCACTACCTTTCTCTCGATATGGGCATAGGAATATACTTCAGTGGTTGGCATGCTGTTATACACACATGATACAGGCATTTTCTATATCGGCATGTTTGATTCAACCTGCATGTGGTTGTATTTTTGTACTGGTACTGAGCATATGTACTCAGACGTTACATAGAAGTGCGTTGATTTGTTGCTTTGCTTGTTTGTCAGCACAGTCACAGAATATAAATAGACATACATACATATATATATATACACACACATAGCTGTGTGTGTGTGTATACATCTATATTCAACAATATAGTCACATGTTGAAGAACATTGAAAATGTAGGCACATGTTGAAGAACACATAATTGAACACCTGTGTGTCCAAATAAACTGTCAAACTAAATATGTAGCAAGCAAGCAATGAAACCGACAAAATCACATACATGGTAAAAGTTTCAAACGACTGATAAATACAACAGTATACTCATAAGCACCTGAACAAGTACATACATATAGGCAGACCGACCGACAGACAGACGGACCGACCAACAAACTGCTAATAAGACAGATAAGCGTAAGGCAAACACGCAGACAAGCAGAAAAGCAGACAAACATACAAACAGACACAACCAAACAGACGCAGACGTACATGTACATACATGTGCCACACATGTCTACACGTACATACTTCTGTATACATACACATACATACATACATACATACATACATATACACATGCACATACACACACACACAGACTCATGCATGCATTGGCCATGCGCTCTGAAGCACTAGAAGAACCTCCTTTACGAACTTAGTCTCCATCGAGAAATCCTAAAACCGTACCTCGAGGAGCTTGGGACCTGGGACTGCGACACCAGGGTTCACATGGCTTGAACTAGGTAGGCCTTTGGGACATGTTTTCCTTTATTGTGCTTAATGGGACCCTATTTACGAATATGTTTCATAGGCTTTGAGGGGCCAACCTAGTGAACAATTCAGCATAGCTGAATGAGCTGTTGGTTGCAGAGACAGAGATAACCCAGGTGTTAATCATGTCACTCAGTACAAACGCTTAAACACCAAACCCCACCTTTCCTTTTCAATCTGAAGCCCCTAATCCCTAAACCCGAGAGGGAAGGTTCATCGCCCCCTAGCAGTGTGGAGATCGCAGAGAGCTCAGAGTCGGAGAGCCGAAAATCCGTTCATAAAGAAGTAAAGCTTACCTTAGAAGCTGCCCCCACCCTGTAATCGTGGTATACTAGGAATATAATAGGGCCCTAATATAATCCTTATAGTCACTACTACAGGGTGGGGGCAGCTTCTAAAGCTTACCTTAAACACCATGCCCCTGAAGCCCAAACACAGAAAACTTAACAAAGGCAAACACCTCGAACCGTTGCTAAACATCTCAGGCTTGGATTTCGGCGGCGTCGAGTTGACTGGCTACTTGATGGAGTGACTCGGAATGATCGGGTTTACCATTTCGGAGGTTTCAAGGCGCTGGCCAGTAGGGTTCAGGGTTTTGGGCTTTATTTTTTTGAGTTGAAGTGTGCCCTAAACCCTAAATCCTACTCTAGAGTTTATGCTTGCTGGGTTTAGAACTGCCCGACCTCTGCTGTACCGGCGTTTTGTGCTTGAGCAGCTTGTGGGAATTGTAAGCAGCATGAGGTGCATTGGCAGTTCGTGGCCCTAGGGTGATTAGGGTTTGACGGACATTACCTATAGGCGCCATTGTGGTGCTTGTTTTTGTTTTAACCAAATATGTCATCAGGATCCCATAAGGCAACCCCAAGAAGTAACTACAATGGAGACTATAGGTAATTCATTGTAGCTTAGGCCTCTAAGCCTCCACAACTCTAAACATCTCCAAAACCCAAAGCCCAAGCCTCAAAAAGTTTAGCTTCTATCGGTTTAGGATCCCAACCCTACCTGGACCCCAAAAGTGTGTAGAATAATAGCCTTTTATAGGTTTTGGGCCATTATTTTACCTACTTTTGGGGGTCTAGGTAAGCCCTAAACCCCTAAATCCCTAAACCCTGAAGCTTCTACGGCAGTGAAGGCGCCCACCTTCATCTGGTTCAGGGTCCCTCAATCGTGTACTTCTCTAAAGTAGGCTCCCTTTTGGTGTCCCGTTTCAGTGCTCCATAAAGGGATCTATGATGGTTTCTATAGGAAAGATCTAGAGATCTATAATGTTTTCTATAGGGTTTCTATGAGGGTACTATGATACGGGTAGTTCTCTATATTCAAGTCCCTTTCAGGGTCCCCGTATATGCGCGCAGTACTAGTTTAGCTTGCCTAACTCTCGCTTGAATCTTAGAATCCTTAACTTTTTGAGGGGTGATGTTGGTATTATATAACTATAAGGGGTTCTGGGGTCTTGCTTGCCGCAGTGTTAGGGTCAACCCTGAACCCTGTGAACCCTAAACCCTACATGCTGAACCCTAAACCCTAGATTAAAAAACTCGAGAGTCAGAGTCAACACTGAGCCCTGAAACCTAAACACCTGATCCCCTACTCTAATCACGTAGCCCCGACCTTAGCCCATCAAACCCCTCCCCAAAGCTCGCCCGACGACTTTGACGACCTCGTCCTCTTCGATGACGCCGGACGCCTCAGAGTGCAGCCGTTGCGTTTAGTTCAGGGTCCGTTCAGGGTTCAGGGTCAAGGTGGGGCCGAACAGGCACCATCAAGGTGGAGGGGCCGAACAGGCACCATCACCTGGGTGGGTGGTTGGGAGAATAATAAACATGGTGGGCTGGGCGGGCGGGGGGGAGTCAATCATTCTTGAACAATCACCCAAGAACCCAAGTGTTTGATGATATTCTTTTGGGGGAATAATAATTGGTGGAGGGGTGGATGCGATGGTGGAGGGGCCGAAGAGGCACCATCACCAAAGCAAGGTGGAGGGGCCGAACAGGCACCATCACCAGGTGGAGGGGCCGATTAGGCACCACCACCTAGAAAACTACCTTTTCTTTCGTTTCGTGGGGTAGCCCCCCAGGGGAAACTCTCGCCAATTTTTTACCATGAGTTTTCGGGAGGGTTGCCGCAACTGGTTGGGGGCAAACTGGGTTGGGGACCATTAATCAATTTCGGATATGTGTAGTGCCTTTCCTGATCTCGTGGGGTAGCCCCCCAGGGGAAACTCTCGCAATTTTTTGGCCATGAGTTTTGGGACCATTGCTAACTGGGCGGGGATCGTGCAATTGTTGGCGCCCATTAGGCACATCACCGGGGTGGGTGGTTAGGAGAATTTAAACACGGTGGGCTGGGCGTGCGGGGGGGAGTCAATCATTCTTGAACAATCACCCAAGAACCCAAGTGTTTGATGATATTCTTTGGGGGAAATAATAATTGGTGGAGGGGTTGATGCGATGGTGGAGGGGCCGAAGAGGCACCATCACCAAAGCAAGGTGGAGGGGCCGAACAGGCACCATCACCAGGTGGAGGGGCCGATTAGGCACCACCACCTAGATAATCAGAAAGCTACTTTTTTTTTCGTTTCGTGGGGTAGCCCCCCAGGGGAAACTCCCGCCATTTTTTTACCATGAATTTTCGGGAGGGTTGCCGCAACTGGTTGGGGGCAAACTGGGTTGGGGGCCGGGGGTCTATTTGAGCTGGCCTTGTGGCCGGACAGCACCATCGCCTTGGGGTGTATGATATATTAAGATTTATCACCTAGAAGTAACTCTGGCCATTTGTTACACCATATCTTTTCGGGGCGGGGGGTAAACTGGGCTGATTATATAATATTATAACGATGGCTGGTTGAGCACGGCGGGCTCTTGGATTGGTTTGGGCAGTGCCTCTGCGTTGTTGCTGGTTGACTCCACACAGTCCTTTGTTTGCCTCGCCTGGATTGTCCGCGTGTGAGCGCTGAAACTCCCTAAAGCCCTGAGCCGTTCCGAGATCGAGACACAACGCCGCCATGGGCATCAGAGTCAGCGTCAAGCCAGGACCTCATCACTCCGAGTGCGTTTTTTGATTGGGATTGGAAGGTTTTGCCTGGGGTGCACGGTTGCTGAGAAGGGGCACCGGGACCTTTGAATGACCGTTCTGCATCACCAGGTCGCGCCCGGCGTCGCCGCTGCTGAGCTTCGTCAGAGTCAGACGGAGCAGGCGGATCCAGTGTTGGGCTTTGGGTCTAGGTCTAGGGTTTTGGGGTTCTTAGTAAATTTGGGGGATTATGTCAATATAATGAATCTCAAACATCATAACAAACGTTGTGGGGTTCGGGGGCATCAAGATGACTTTTGAGTTCTAAACCCTATAAACCCTAAACCCTTCAAGGGCCTATGAACGGCTTGGGTTTCGGGTTGCAGCTTGGGTGGGACAATTGGGTTGCCTAAACTAAACCCTAAATCCTAAACCCTAAACCCTAATCCTGTCCGAGTGTGAGCGCCGAAACCCTAATCCTGAAGCTTTTCGGCTGGTAAGGGGCGTGTATTAAGTCCCACATCAGAATCACACGATTGGCCCAGTCCCGGAGTCAGGGTCAAACCACACAATCATGCTGGGGTGGACCATTCAAAAACAACAATAATATATCCCGACTGCAAACTCCTTTCCGAATCAAGTTTCACACCTTTGCCGATTGCCGCCATGGACTTTTCTGATTTTTCTTCCAAGGGCGGCGGTGGCAAAGGCGGGGCTGGCAAAGGCGGCGTGGTCAGAGTCAAGAAGAAGAACAAGAAGAAAAAGGCGCACGGTGGAAAGGGTGCGCGGGAGAAGCGCCACAAAGACTTTGCAGATCGCATGGCTGGGCTGGATGAGGTGCGCGAGGCCCATGAGACTTTGCTTGAAGCCATCTGGGTTTAGTTTTTTGGTTAAACTTTTTTTCGGGGTTATTATGTTTGCGGTTTGAAAGAATCATGCTCAGGATCTTCTAGAGTCAGGGTCAGCATCCTCACAGCCGGTTCTTGGTCTGAGTTCATTACTGTTTGGGGCGATTGCTGTGTGTCACTGCTTATATTAACTACAGTGCCTGGCCATCATTAACCTCTTAGGCTACTCTGCTGAAGTCTACATCCAAAGCTGGCCCTCCAGAGTCAGATGGCTCAACGATGAAGCCGGCACCGCCAAGACCTCCTGCTGCGTCAGGGTCAGCTTCTCTGCCGAAAGCTGCCGCTGTGCCTATGGCTTCGTCAGCGTCAAAGCCCCCGGCGGCGGCATTGACGAGCACTTTAATTGAATGGGTAAAGCTTGCGATTTTTGATTCAAATCGGGGTCTTACATTCCTTATTCTAACACCATTTGAGATCAGGGGCTGCTGCGCCTGCTGCTGTTGCACCGATGGCTCCGCCCCCGAAGAAGATCAAGAAGCCCAGCAGCAGCAGCAGCAGCAGCAGCAGCAGTAGCAGCTCATCAGGGTCAGAGTCGCGACTGGTATCTCTGGCGATGGGGGTGGTGGAGAAGGTGGTGCCGAAGGCTGTCAAGTCTGCTGCCAAGGCCACGGCGAAGGCCATCTTCACCGAGCAGCAGAGGGAAACTTGGCACGATCGGCTCATTGTTTAGGGTCTAGGGTTTAGGGTCTAGGGTCTAGGCAGCCTTAATTTAATATATCCCCATCAAGGTCATGCAGGCGGAGGCCAAGGCCAAGTCAGAGTCAAGAGCCAAATCTGCTGCTGCCCGGGAAAAGGCCAGGGTCAAGAAGGAGGCTCGCGACGAAGCTGCGAGGGCAAAGCCTCCGATTTTTGGCCAGATCGAGGCATACCATCTTGGCTACAACGATGGTATGTCAGTGTCAAAGCCGTCTGGGGCCAGGAAGTGAAAAAGTCCGTTGGCAGGGCCAGGGGAAGCATAAATTACACCAAGGATCCAAGCCCCAGTCATCAGTCAGATCATCCTTCGACTAGAAGCAAAGCTGCATTGGATATCCTGACCTGCCCCAAGCTTCAAAGCCTGCGGCCAAACATCCAAATCAAAACCCCCGTACCCTATCACTCAACTCAACACACGCGGTGGTTTACTTAGTTTTACAGGGCAGTGGTTCAGTTCGGGGCACTTAAGTTTCCAGGGGTCGTTCTTACAAGATTTCCCAAAACTTCTCCTGGTCAGGTGGCTGCTGCTGATCCCTTGCCATCTTCGCTTGGAGCAGGGACCTTGGATGGGGGTGGCAGCTAAGTGCATGATATAAGCAAGCAGAGCCGAAGTAAGAAATCTCCAATACATCATGTATTGGAGATTTCTTACTTCGGCTCTGCTTGCTTATATTCTTGGTGTGGCTTGAGTGCGTCCAGGGTGCTTTCTATTGGTAATATTAGGCGGATCGCAGCAGCATTGTCTCATACTTTAACTTGCAATAACCCTAAACCCCAAATCCCTAAACCCTAAACCCTGAACCGTGTAATGTATACTGGGGGTGCGTTCAGGGTGCGTTCTTGCGTTTGCCAATAGAATCGTGCTGTTTGCGTCCAGGGTGCATTCTTGTGTTTGCCAATAGAATCGTGCTGGGTGCGTCCAGGGTGCGTTCTTGTATTTGCCAATAGAATCGTCATTCCAGCTAGGTAGTTAGTCAACGCGGCTGTATTATGGCTTCTGTACCATATGGAAATTCCTTAATCAGGGCACCTGCCTGTCATTCTAGGCATTGTTCATGGGTGGCAGGGACAAGATTGCACCAAATGCTAGCTAGGCGGCTTCAAAGATGCATCCACAGTCCTGTGCTAATCATTTCTGCAAGGTCATTATATGTTCTACTAAATTAGTAGAACATATAATGACCTTGATGGGATTCAAGAATACAGTTGCACTGAGGATTCCTTATTGTCTGTTGCTCAGGCTCTATGTGGGCGGCTGCCAGAGTCAGATCCCGGCGACTACGGAAGGTGCCAACCCCTCTGCCTGCTCAGCTTTGGGTGCAGCCATTGTTCGAAGCATGTTTGCTCTGACAGTCAGAGTCACATTGCCAGCTGCACTTCGGAAGCGCATGTTGCCTGATTGTGCCCGCTGCAGCGTGGGTCAGACATGTCAGACATTGAGGTCATTGCATAGGCACTGGGCCATCGCTGCAATCACAATAGCCGAGTGGCATTGCAACATAGCGTCCGACAAAGGCCGCATACTGACTGACATGCCAATGACAGACACACAGTCACATAGGCAGTGTCAAAATCTTGAACAGACAGACACACAGTCACATAGGCAGTGTCAAATTAAGCACTGGATGGCCGAAGATTCCTGTGCCCTGAGCCATCTTCCCAAGAACTTGGCGGGGGCTGCTCATCTGGCTCGTTTGGACAAGGGGGCCCAGCAAGCATCTTGGCCCATTGGCGGAGCTCATCATGTTGTGCCCATATCAAATAATTGGCCTTGCTATCCCAGGTCCTCTTCCTGACTTGGTCACTTAATCCCCGGGCTGCCAGTGACATCGCTCGCTTCGTGCGTCAGAACGAGGGCGCGGTCGTCAAGAACTCCAGCGGCTGGGTGGTGCGATCTTGTCAGCAGGTGGTCAAAACGTCCCTGATCTGCATTGGGCATTATCAGCAGTGACTTGCGATGCACACCTGACCGTAGTTCGTATCCTCTGAGGATCAACGAGCATGAGTGCGGAATGCCCAGTGCCTGATCAGAGTCACAATGACCACAACGACGACGGAGACTCTTCGCCGGTTCGGGGCTTGGAATTCCTCGGGCCAGACCCTGATAATTTTCGGATCGTGCCCTACGAGGGTCCCGACTCTGGTCAGAGTCAGAAGGGGAAAGGCAAAGGCAAGGGCAAGCCGCAGCCTTCTGGCAAGGGTCACAAAGGTGGAGGTGCGACATTCCGCTACAATGGCCCTGACAACACCTTCCACCAGGAGCCGCCCGAGGGCTACAAGGAGGTAGTGTGTCTTGCCTGACATTGATTTGGTTCATTGTCAGAGTCACGTAGTGACTTGTGAGTTCAATTTGAAAGTCATCTCGGTCAGGGATGAGCTCATGAACGACCTGAACACCGGCTGGAAGGCCTACAACAGCGTCAATCGCCTGCTTTCGCTGGGGTACGATGGACGTGTCCGTGCGACACTTATCTTGTGTCCTTGCGCAAATTTGGATTAGGGTTCAACAGCGTGTCATTGGCATTGGCATGTTCAGTGCTGATTCAGATTGAGCCGAGGATCCAAGCTGTTCAAGCGAAGCACAAGAACCCCACGGCGAACTTCGATGCATGGCTCAGCATGAGATGCGATTCCGACTACGCGAACATGACCAGAGTCAGTGGTGAGCGGGCCAAGGGATCCGGGTCGTCCAGTAGCAAAGGCAAGCCGTCGAAATAGACGGTTTGCCAAGAATTGACTGCTGACCCACAGCTTCTTCCCTACTCTTCCTACCAAAATCAGAGTCACATAGTTCTGTACATGCAGCCAAAGGTCGGCAGCAAATTCGGAGCACGCTGTGCAACCTTTTGCTCCGAGCGTGCATGATCCGCGGCTCTTCCGAGTCAGAACAGAAAGCACTGCTGCCGCTGCCGGGTTTTTTTTGCCTTTGTCGTTGCTTGCTTAGTGTCCAGTCGCATCCTTTGCCCTCGCAGGTGCATACGTTCCTTCAGTGTCATGCGAAGCCAGGAACTCAGCTGGCCCTTCAGTGATCGCTTCAGCTTCTCATTCAAGCTCCTGAAGCCTGAAGCCTTTTGATGTCGGAGTCGCTTGAGCCGTGGAATCTGCAACATGTTGTCTTTCCCGTGCCATGTGAATGCAAGCTGCTTTTTGAGGTTGTCAGCCCTGCGGCGGCTTGTATCAGCAGCAGGTCGAGGCCTGCAAAGTCCCGGTTGCAGTATGATTCCGATGCGTTGTTCTAGCTATTTACAAACTACTACTGTCAATTCTGTGTTGTGCCAGTCTCCGTCCTGCAAAGTGCATGCGCGTCAGTTGTGATTGTGACACAGTAGGCGAGCAGCCCCATTTCGTAAACCCCATACCCATGACAATTGGTGCTTAGTTAACAGTGAAAAGGTTCGGTTGGGTTTTCCAGGGTGCTCAACTCGGGCAGGTGGCTGCTGTTGGTCACCACCTTCCCTTGGAGTGTGGGACTCTGGATGGTGTGGGGTGCAAAAATAAATAATTAGATTAGCTATGCCTACATGTTCTGTCTGGGCAAGACAGGGTGATAACAGTTTCGGTTGGGTGCGTCCAGGGTGCGTTCTTGGTTCTGCTAGTAGAATGTAGTAATGACAGTTTGATGGTTTAGCTACTTCTTTTGCTAGGGTGTGTGCAGGGTGCGTTCGCGGTTCTGCAATTTTGGAAGGCTGACTCTCACTTTATAACACTTCTTTTTGAAGGGTGCGTTCAGGGTGCGTTCTTGTTCCTGCCAATAGAATCACTCAATTCCGGCTGTGCAAATTAGCAGCTGTATGCGGTTTCTGTTCTTGGACATTACAAGTGCATGCTCTGCAGACTGAGCGCCTGCAGGCGCTCATATCACTGCCCCAGCTCTTCGAAGTCGGAAACTTGAGGATTGCTTCCGGATGTCAGTGTGGGTTCAGTGGAAGAGATGGCCGTTAGGAAGCACGTTGCATGTTCTGTCGTGATCGCGGTAATTTAAAGTGGTGCGGTTCTGATCTATGCTTTCGAGTGCACTCTGCTCGTGGCAGGAGTGGGCTCACTTGGAGACCCAGGCGGGTGCGAGAGCCATTGATCATCTCTGCAAGTCAAAGAGTTCCGAGACAGTTGCATCCAGTGCGCAGCTGATATAGACTGGCATCTGAATCTATCGCAGTTTTTCGGTGTCAAGACTCCCGCATCACTTTTTGCGCATTCGCTTTGTGTAACCATGTCTATGTCCAAGTCGCCTTTGAAGCTCTACTGCTGCTTTGGCAACCAGAGAGACAAAGCTTGGAATGACATCGAGCGCATTCTCCTCCTCAAGCGTCGGTGCACAGTGTCAGCAGTTGGCTATCCAGACCCTGCGCAGGCCGAGACATGTCATCCAAGACACGTGTGTTTGTGTGTGTGTGTGTGTCTGTCTGTCTGTCTGTTAGTCACTCTGTCTGTATGTGTCTCTGTGTGTGTGTGTGTGGGGGTTTCTTGGTGTGTCTGTGCCTTAACCCAAAACCCTTCTCCTAAGCCTAAGCGGGGCAGAATGTCGGGGAGCACAATGTTTACAGCCGAACGGCCGGAGCAGGCCACGAGTGCCCGGGCAATTGCTTCGATCCTTTAAATGCCTGCACAGGGTCGTGGTTTAGTGATCAGCACAACATCGACATCTAAAATAGTAAACAGGCATCAAACATCGGAAGTTGACAAAACGAACCTTAATCGAGAATACTCTTGGGTGGTTGGGTGGGACCACTTAGCCAGGCAAGCGAGCGGCCTGGGTGCGTTTGGCGGATTTGGGAGCTACACTTCCGGGAAACCCTATACCCTGAACCTTCATTTTCCCCATTTCAGATAGAGAATTTGTGGAGGCCATTTGGCACCACTATCGCGTCGAGGGCCGTCGCCGTGGACTCAAGATCTCAGAGTCAGAGCCGAAGCCCTCTGAGCCCACCAAGAAGTACATGAAACAGGTTCCACCGCTTCTAGAGTCGAAGCATCTCATGGTCTTGGAAGTCAATATCACTGATTTCCAGACGAAGTATGAGCAGAATGAAATTCAGGGTCAGAGCGACGGTGGTTGGTGGCTGTCAGCCATCGTGTTAGACCCCGAGAATGACTCTTCAGGCGGCTACAGCGTCATCATCAAGGATGCTTTCCTGACTGTGAACTGCCAGGCCGCATCAGAGTCACGGCCAAAGACCTTCACAATCTACTCGGTGGAGAACACATTCTTGAGGAAGAAGGTCACGGAAACGGTTCTTCGCAACAGCTGCCTCGTTGAATCGGACTTGCAGAGTCAGGGACAGATGTATTTCTCAGACCCAACCAGTCTGGCATTGATCACGTGGTTGTGCAGCCACAGTAGGATGTCGCCGCCGGAAGTCAATCCAGAATGGCTGCCCAAGATCAGCTTGCATGCTCACACTTTCGATGCTATTCACACTGGCTTTTGGTACACCAGCAGAAGCAGCAGCCCACTTCTCGAAATTCGGCTTTGAAGGTAACTGATTATCTAGCTATCTACATATATCACATATGGAATGATAAATGTAGAAATAATATTTTAGATAATATATATATATATATATATGTACATACATATATGTAAAAACGATTGATATCACATGAATATAATTAATATTAAGTATGTATTTATATGTATAATTACAGACAGATATATATATATATAAATATATATATATACAGGTATCTATATTGACTTATTATTTGTTTATATGTATATATATATATATATATATATACGTACATACCATGCAACACACACATACACACGCGCATACACACACACATACATGCATACATACATACATACTTACTCACTCACACATACATACATACATACATACACCATACATACATACATACATACATACATACATACATACAGACAGGTACATGTGTACATACATGCATACACACATATATACAAAATATACATAGCTAGATGTTTTAGATAATTGGATTACAAGTATATACCTGTATGCTTCTGAAAACTTCAAGATTCCGGAACACACTTCATGTATGCGCACTTGCAGATCCGCGTGTTTTGGTCTTCAGGGTGACTTGTGTGGGAAATGTGCAGACCGAGGAATTCTGGATGAGCTGTGACAGAGAGCCTGTGGACGCCAGTGTCAACGCCACTGTCGAGATCATGTTTGGTGCAGACAGGAGTGTCAAAGAGATGCTTGCCAAACTCACACAGAGTTTTTTCGAGAATGAGGCCTCCAGGGTCAAGGCGGAGATGGTGCATGCAGAGAACAACTTGGCCGTGCTGAAGGAGTCGCTCAAACGTATCACCGATAAGCGTGACCTTGCGTTGCAGTCACTCTCGGAGTTGCAGTCAGTGTCGGACTCGCAGCCCGCAGCAGCAAGCAATGACCCGGTGGCAGAGTCAGACTCAACAAGCCCGTGAATCAACGGGATGAGCATCTGCAGAGACAGGGTCAATGGTGTCGCCTGCTGATGCAAGAACTATAAATGAGCATCTGCAGCAGAGACAGGGTCAATGGTGTCGCCTGCTGATGCATTTTTTTGACAGAGCTTGCCTTTCTTGGCTTGCCAGCTTGCCTTTCTTGGATTGCCGAGTGTTGCCAAAACAGACACGCCCTGCTGACTTCGGGTTGCAGTGTGAACAGCGGATCCTAGGAAGTACAGCTGAGCAGTGACCATGCATCATTCCAGGTTTTGCTGCTGCTGCTGCTGATGTCCGGAGACAAGTCTTGAGACCTAGTGACCTGATGCAGGCAGCCGTGTCTGCTGGCAACAGTGTCACACCGAAGGCAAAGGCCGGGTACCGACGTCACATTCTCCTGCCGCTTTTCATCGATCAGTTTGTAGTTTTTGTGGATTGGTGTAGCATCCTGATGTGGTAGGGCTTCGGGTATGGACAGGTGTCTTCTTGCACGGTCTAAGTTTGTATGTGTGTGTGTGTGTGTGGTTCTTTGTGTGTGTGTGAGTTGCTAGCCTTTGCAGGTGTACGGCTTTGCAGCTTGAAGTAGCGCCATGGCAGGCTGGCGGTGTCTCGGTGACGGTTGCAAAAACCGAACGTTCAGGAGACCTCCGCGGAACTGGTGCCACGACTGCAAAGATTGCCGTCGCGGCATCAACAGACGCTGGCCCAGGGTCAGGTTCAAGGGCAAGTTCCCTGCGTGTCCTGAGGGCAAGCCAGAGCTCACAGAGTCAACACCGGCAGGAGATGTGGCGGTGGCTGCAAAGCACGGGCTAGACTCGGAAATGGCATCTGGTAGCCAAGAAGAGCAGAGTCACAATGTGCAGGCAGAGGCGTGCACTGGAATCAAGGGAACATCACAGGCCCAGAGTCAAGCAGATCCGACACCTTGGTTGGTAAAACCAGGGCCCATGGATTTTTCGGGGTGGGCCGATGTAGCCGAGAATGTGCACCCCGTTCTGGTCCAGCTGGTTGGCAGAGTCGCATCGCACAATTTTCTTGCTTCAGCCCAGGCCATTGTGGCAAGATTTGGGCGTGTCAAACGTCCAATAGATACAGATGTGGTCACTCTGATTGGGGTGTCGATCGCATTGCGGGGCGATGTGGACAACGAAGCTCAACGAGAAGCGTGGTACAAGTTTTGCAAGGTCAATATGAAGAAACAAAAGGCTATGGAAAGCATGCTGATCATGCAGCTCCCCTTTTCCAACGAGTTGCAGAACGAAGTCAGCCTCAGGGATCTTTCGTGCTTTTGAACCGTGCTGCCAGAGGCGAAGCCTTTGCTTCTAGATTCGTCAGAGTCTATAAACTGGGATAGACCGAATCACAGGGGAAGTTGCCGATCAGTGTCAGAGGCTCGAGTCCGAATACCTCATCAGTATTAAAATAGTAGCTCCAACATTTGACATCGATTTGATCTTCGCCTCGTGACACTGCTGCAGAACGTACCATCACGGACCAAGTCGGGGTAAAAGAATGGCAGTGTGCTCGCACGACATGAACAAGTCTTCGCGAGAGTTGATGCCTGATCTGACTGAAATTAAGGTTCGGTGCAGCTCTCATACCAAAGCACTGCAAGCCCTGTTGCAGGCCCTTTCCTCGGCGCTGGCTGGGACACTATTATGTTTCGAGGACCGGGACACAGCCCTTTTGGGTTTGCCGACATTCAGAGTCAATTATTTAACTTCAGGTTCATCGGATTGCATGTCTGCTACAATTAAAACTCAGAAAGGCAATTCTTGCCATGCCATTTCCGGCGTAGAGCCCCATGACATGTGCATATAGCATCGCCTTAACAAACAAGACTTCAACACATAAGAAGCTCTGCCCGCAGGAGCTGCCCTTATGCGTCGGCCACGCGTGGCCGACGCATAAGGACCCCGGGTGCTGCTCAGCGTGTGGCGCTTTTCAACATAGCTCGTTTTTGCGAAGGCTGTCAAAATGCATCGCACGCTACCCGTTTGCGAGACCCTTATGCGTCGGCCACGCGTGGCCGACGCATAAGGGCATGTGCTTTCAGTGAGTGCTCTTACGCGTTGAGATCTGGAAACACGTGTTGTCCCACACGCTTGATTCTCCAGTTTTGAACCGTCCCAGTAGTGATCCCCTAGTCCGACTCCAGCATGAGTGCAGACTCTCATGAGCGATGTGCCAGCAGCATTGCGTGCGAGTGTGCGGTGGAAGTGTTGGGGGATCGGTGGCCTGCCAAGGAGACGTTGATGTCACAGCTCATGTTTAGTATTAATGCTGGGGTGGCTTTGGAGTCGGGGGACTTAATCCAACTCTTGACGTGCGTTCACTTCCGGATCTGCACAGGAGAATGCGATGATCGGCTTCAACACTGCTTCCGTATGCGCACTTCCTATTCTGGCAGCCGCATTGAGCAAATACAATTTGCCACCTCTCAAGTTCTTCGAGTCTCAGGGTGAAGAACGTTTTGATATCAGTAGGGTGCACTACCACACTCGGAAGACTGCAGTGTCAAGCGCTGTCCATTATCGATGCCTGGACCTCACTTCCATGAAGGTGTGCCTGGACACGGGCAAGATGCTGACGATTCCAGAGTCACCGTGCCTAGGTGGCCTCTTTCACTTGTCTGGACCCAAGGCTCGCGCCAAGGATCATCACGAACAAGTTCGTCGTCATCTCTACTCTTTCAAGCCAAGGTGCCTTTGATGAGTGTGGATCCGTGTGTCCTTGTGGTGCGGTTGCTTAGTGTTTTCAGTCGATGCCTCGAAGGTTTGCCTTGTTGGAGCACGGCCTGGAGGATGCAGAGGCTTTTGCTGTGGAGTATGAGAAGATCGGGTATGCCATCATTCCACTTGCCCTTTCCAGCTACAGTTACATCCTTCAGGTAAACTCCAACACGTGGTCTCTCATCCTCCCCACAGATCATTCGAAGGCTGCAGTGTCACAGATCTCAGAGTTGGCTACCAAGATTGTGCAGAAGGTGAATAATGCTATAACACAAGCAGATTGGTTCTTGCTTTCCAAGGCGGGGTTGATGTGAAGGGATTTACTTAGCTTTTTGTGTAGATGCCACCGCTGCACATGAGGACCAGCGCAAGCGCATTGCAGATCCGGCTGATCGGCCAGAGTCAGTCATCCAGGATCTTCCTGAGGTTCCTCTGATGACGGAGCATGTGATGGCGCCAGGGTGGACACTGGACAAAGCTCACTTGCCAATAGGGGATGTCAAGCACCTACTTGCTAAAGCTGCTAAACCGACAGCTGCCCTTGCAGCCGTGTACATCTTTGGATGTTTCTTTGAAAACAAATCCGGCAATGCAGCGACCAATTATTTCATGGACGCAGGGTCGATGCCGAATAAGGTGACAGTGCCAAGGATTACGTTGCCTCCGCTCAAAGTCTCTTCGCAGGTACTCGTTGGCAGGCGAGATGATGCGGGCCGCTACAGTGTTCGCTGGCTTCAAGATGAAGAGATCATCTCGGCTTTTGGATTCCCCGCCAGGTCCCCATGCTCAGATTCAGAGTCAGGGGTACCAACTTTGTCCACATGCTTCTTGCCTTTGCACTCACGCCGCACTGTGATGGCCTCAAAGCTGCAATGTGAGTATCTCCAGTCTGTCACGAGGGTGTGTGTGTGTGTGTGTGTGTTTGAGACGTGACTTATCTTTTTTTCGAGGCTTCCATGACAACTGCGCCCACCTTGTTGGCGGTATGGTTGTCCACACTGGCCATTCTCAACCAGTGATCACTTCCAAGGGCCGGGCTTTCGGTGGGCAAAAGAATGCTCGCGACAGTCGGAGTGTCAGATTGCATGGTGTCATGAAGCCGTGTCCATGGCCTCACCTTTGCAGTGCCAGCAACAACACATTTCAGACCTGTTGCTTTTGGGCTTTTAGTTTTCCACTCGGGCCTGCTACTGCTGACTCATCATGACTGAGACGACGAAGCGTCGCCGAGTCAGCAAGGGCCCTGACGAAGCCCCTGAGCCGTCCGAGCTGAGCATGCACCCCACTGTGAAGATGCTGAAGGACTCTGGTAGTAAGATAAGCAAGGTTCCTGCTCGCTTGTGATGCCACGTTCTTGACCGTCCCATGCAATGCAGCAGGATATCTACAGGGTCACAGCTCCCTACCTCAAATCCATCGAGGGAGGAATTGGCTTTGGGGGCCTTTCGGCTTTCGGCTTGGATGAGTATAGGTCTTCCCTGGCGCACGTCAAGCAGTATGAATGCACACTGACGGGCGACATGTTCAAGGAGTACTGCTTTTGCCATGCCTTCCCACCTTCTTGTGGACAGCTGGAGCGTGCTGAGAAACAGTTTGAGGAGTCGGTGTCAGAGACGGATGATTCAATCTTGATTTGGCCGTACTCTGTTTCTCTGCGGGCCTTGGACGGTGTGACTCCCCCCCAGAAAGCCACTTTGCAAGTTTTGGGAAATGATGTCCTGTGGCTGGGCTTTTTGAAGTTCTTTGCTTCATGCATCCAGAAGACGGATGCCAAACGAATCACGATGTGCCGCGAGGCACTTCGCAGAGTCAAGGTGAAATTTCACCTTTGTCAGACTGATGAGGAGGCCCACCGCATGAAATGGACCTTGGACCAAGGCGCGAGTGATCTGGCAAAGAGTCAGACCCTGCGGGGATGGAAACGCATCTGCGGATATGCAGCTATCCGAGAGGAGCTGAAGTCTCGAGGCCAGGCGGGCAACGGAGAAGCCATCAGCGCCTGGCTTAAGAAAGCCAAGGTGTCGATGGCTCCAAAGACACTCAACACACTTTTGCGAGTGTATGATCGCATGCGCAGTGCAGGGCAGGATACATTGGCCGTCTTGGAAGACATGGACAGCCTGTTCGACGAGCATTTCTTCTCAAACACTTCGACACTGACCGCCGTGTGTGAGAAGACGGCCGTCAGCAAGAATAAGTTGCTGGAAGATGCCTTGCTGACCTGGGTGGTTGCCGGCCTTCATGTCAGAGTCACATCTTCGAACAACGGCACCTTGAAAGTCCTCGCGCCAACCGCCTCCCGGGCCGCTGGTCTGCAATATAAGTATGTCACAGCCGCGCGCAGTCATGACGATACTGAGATAGTAAGGACATTGTCCTTCAGCACACATCGGTGGAGCTGGCATTGCGGCGCGTGGTCCAGTATATCTCCAACAAGATGGCCCGCGCTGCCCATGTGAGGGATGGAGGCAATGACAGTGTCAGGCTTTGCGACGCCTTTGGCACGTACAAGAACTTCATTGAATTCAGAGACAATCAGGAGGCTCGGAAGCTGTTCTTGAGCAGGTGTAGTCCTGCCGAAGTCCAAGCGGCGACCTTCATCAAGACGGCCATGGAAGGCAACATTGTGATCCATGACATATTGTCGACTGCGATTGCAACGAACTGGCTACAGCCAGCCGAGCTGATTATGCAGAGTCAGGTCTGGGTCGAGAAGGAGATAATCAACTTGGAGGTGCTCCTGGACCCCTTGGAGCCGATGCAGACTCAGCTGAATCAGACTGAAACGGCAGCGGCGTTGGCAACCAAGCCAGAAGCAGCTGCAGAAGCAGAGTCAGTGCCAGACACGCCGCTCAAGGACGAGATCCCGGAGGTCACGACGGATGGTGCAGGTCCTGTGGAGCAGCCACGCTCGCGAGCATCGTTTTTCAGTGCTGCAATCATTCCGGCATGGGCCGAGGACTTGTTCCAGAAGGTGACCTTGGCGACGTTCGAACAGAGTCTGGAGCATGCTCGTGCTTGTCGGGTCCTCATTCTTCAGTTCAGAACATGTCAGAAGTTTTCTGCTGCCGGGATTGTGTGGCATCTTCTTGGGCACTTGATTTAAGAGAAAGTGCTTACCGCAGGTGCTTTTGCACAGGCCTTGCATCAGATAGGGGCAGCCCGTCCCGTTCCAAAGTCAGCCATGGCACCAAAGAAAAAAACGACGAAGACAGCGATGAAGAAACCGTCAGCATCGCTGAAAACCAAGACTAAGAGCAGGGTCGACAGCTTCAAGGCAATGACTATGACACCGTTTTCCCTCGAAAACTTCATCAACCAGATGCTGGCAACTCTTCGCTTGATGGTTTCGGTTAGCCTACCTCCAGTATGCATGGCCACAACGCACTCAGGGCGACCTAGCTTCAGTTCAGCGTTGTTTCAACATGGATTCAACCAGTGAGCCTGTCAAGTTCGCCAGCCAAGGTCAGGTATGCCAACCATGGTGTCAAGAGCAATTTTGGGTGCCTTGGCCCACAATTAGTACCGCAGTGACAATTTAAGGCTAAAGCTTAAACCTTGAAGGTGCTACAGCACCGTTGATTCACGAGATGTCCTGTGACATCGATCCCGCTGCGGCCTATGCGATAGCGGTCAATGACCGACCAAAGCATCTGTTCCGTGATTGCCACGACAAAAAGTTCAATCCCGGGCAGACCTCTTGGTGCTATTTGCATTCAGCGAGGTGCTGCATTCCAGCTGCCAAGAGTGTCAACCTCTATGTCGCTGGCTTTATATGCAAAGCCAACTCGCAGCTGAACACTGGTCGCTTTACACATGATGTCACAGAGTCAAAGCACTTCAAGTCGTTTGAGGCATGCGTCAAATTTATTCGATCGGCAGCGCCGAATATCGCTGTGCTGGAAAATGTTTCTGGCATTAACTGTGTCAAGAAGGCCGGTTCAGATGAAACTGTTTTGTCAGTGGTCATGAAACAGTTGAACGACATTGAGGGCTATGAGTGGCAGCACTTCAACCTGGAGAGTTATGTCCTGCCATCAGTGCGCCCACGAGTTTACTTCATTGGCACCAGAGGCGGCGACCTCAAGAAGATTGCAGACATGGTTGAAAAGTGCAGCGAGGCAGCCAAGCTCATGCCACGACATCACGTGGAGACTTTTCTGTTCGAGAAGCCAGAGATGAGCCCCTATGCGGGGAAGGTTCTGTCGGCTCCAGAGTCAGACGAGCAGAGCAAGTTGCAGGGCAAGGCCGCCTACACAAGTTGCCTGGCCAGGGCAAGGGAGAGGGCCCTCAAGCGTCAATATGGACAGATTGCTACGAATCAGAAAGTGGCCGAGCATGCAGAGTCGAAACACTGCAGCGATGCCACGGCATGGATGCAGAGTCAAGTCGATGTATACCATCAGGTTGCAGACAACCTGACAATGGAAGAGGAGCCCCTCCATGGCCATGGAATTGCCGACGCCACTTGCCAGCATTCCACATTGCTGCAATTGGATGTAGCCGTGACTAAGCCTCTGCATCATGCAGCCCAGGTGGGCCAAAGCACAGAGCGCGGCCATGTTTTTGTGCACGGCATGATCCCCACACTCGCCACTTCCAGCAGGTTGTGGTCTTTTGAGCGTCATCGTGAAATCCTCCCAGAAGAGCTGATGTCGATGCAAGGCCTGTCAGACTATAACTTTGCAGGTCTGACACTTGGGCAATGCAAGAACCTTATCGGTAATTCCATGGCATCGACTACACTTGCCGTAGTCCTGATTCCTTGCTTTGCGGCTCTAGGCCAGCTGGTAAGCCGGGACTGAGAGCCAGTGCCAAGATGCATCTTGAAAACCAAGCCTTTTCAAACTGTCTCTCGCGGCCGGCTCTCATTCGTTTCTGCGTCTTTCGGTGCAGACGGTGGCTAAAAGAGTCTGCGCGTCCAGCAAGTCCATGATGCGGCCGCAGCCGCACTGCAGACACAGAGGTTACCCTAGCTTCTATAGTTGAGAGTCACTTGACTTAGGTGCTGAGAGGAACATCGACCTGCGCATTCGTGGCGACATTACTGAGCAAATCCTGGCCGTCTACAAGGACTACAAGAATGCCAGCTTCATGTTTATTTGTGACCCGAAACGAAATAACAGGGTCAACGACTACCGCCACCTGCCTGTGATGGAGAAGAGCTTCTTCGAACAGGTTTCGGCCGGTCTCTTTGAAGAAGGCGGCCCCTTCCGGCCGGACCATGATCTCCTTCTCCTTTTCGACGGTCGTGTGGCAACACATGCGAATCATATCAGATCCGTAATCAAGAAAGGCACGGAGAACAAAATTCTACCTGCAAGGGGATCCTGCACATTGCGACTGATGCACACGAATCGTGAATTTGGAGCTGGAGGCCATTTCAGGAGTCGAAAGAGTCACGGTGCCATGAATCCCAATTTGCCGGACCCTCTCGAATCGCTCTACATCCTCACAGGGTCAAACCGCTGGAAAGCACTTCCGCACCGAGAGCGTCAAGTCATAGACCTCCCCGGCGATAATGGGTCGCGCGGTTGGGGCCAGCTGTCACTTAGGCAACCGCGTGACCTTGAACTGAACCAAGTCTCGCAAGAGGTCAAGGATCTGATCTTGGGCAAGGCATCGGGTGGGGAAGAAGTGGCCGGTCAGAGTCAAGACCCGCAGGAGGACGCAACGGATGCAACAACGATGCCAGCAGTGCCTTTGTTCCCCTGGGAGGCACCGGAAGCATTGTGGTCAGAGCTGCATTGGTGTTTGTCCCACCACGACACGAACATGGAGACCGTCATGGTGGACTTGACTCCAGGGTCAGGAGTTGCGGCCACCGCTGCTGCTCGCAAAGGCTTGAAGTACGTGTGCTTCCCCTCCAAGCAGCTCCAGGCCGATCTTATCCTCGAGACAGCGGCTCAAGCAGCATTTGCTCTACTCTGCTGGTTGACAATATGAAAGTAGAAAGTTTCTTCAGCCTCAGCCCAGGTGGTCCTCGCCCAGCTTGTTGACATCATGAGCGGCGTCCCCAATTCAGGGTTTCCGGCGCGCAAGCTTCGCAGGCTCACAAAAGCAGCCTCTTTGGGTGGAGATTCCAATGCCAAGTCAGTGTCATCTTCCTCTACTGAAACCTCGTCCAGCGCCGATGCATCGACAACTGCAGGGTCGCCCATTGCTGCCAAGCAGCAAGAACGACAAGCTGAAGTGTTGTCAGCTTCCGAAGAGGAGCCCGAGATCTAAATCCAAGATCAATGCGGCATCGCGTGAAGCAGTCCTTCTTCCAGTTTTGCCCTGCAGCATGTCCAACTCGTAGAAGCCAGATCGCAAGCTAAAAGCCTCGCCTAGAGGGTCAGGGTCCGGAAGGGGCTGCGTTTTAAACTTTGTGGGCAAGGAACTGCCTAGGCATGTGCTCTCAGCCTGTCAAAAAATGCGAAACATACAGTCTGCAGCAGTTGTTCAATTGACTGTCGCAAATTGACTGCCAGGTTTGCCGAAGATTGGCCGACCATGAGCCATTCAGGCTCATTGCTAATTTTGTTGAAAAAAGACATCGTCCATTCCGACGCAAGCATTAATCCGCATAAACCCGTAGGTGTGTAAGAATCCATTCGCTTTCAGATACACTCCGGCATTCTAAACATAACAGCATCTTTGCAGACATGGGTGATGATGATGCTGTGGCAGCTTTGGCTGAGCCTAGCAGCTGGGCTCGTGACAGCCGATCTTGTTTATCCGTGTCAATCCCTCCTCCAAGTCGGGGGCCACAAGGTTCATATGAGTCCGATCTGGACCACTGGAAGCAGTGTCAGGATGCTGAGTGTCCCCGCTGCTTTTTTGAAAATGGCTTTCGTGGGCAACTACGGAGGGGTACGTCTGCGCTGGCTTTGGAAAATGAGACACTGGCATGGCGCAACAAATTCACTTTCAGACACCCTGAGTTGGGTGAGAAGTGCTGGCTGGCGGTCAAGCCACGAACATTCCCTGGTGGATTTGGGATCGGGTGTTGGGTCTGTGCCCATCATCCGCAGAAGTACTCATCATCGTTTTCGCGACTCAGTGTCAACACGAAAGAAACGATGGGGCCCAGCGCTTTCAGCAAGCATGCGCAGTCGCCTTCCCATTTGGCCGCACTGAAGGACTTAGATGCCAAACTAAAGTCTCCAGAGGATCCCGCATCAGGGCAGGTCACCGGTCAGAGTGACGTGTGCCCACGATTAGAGAAGTTTGTGTTGGCTGGACAAATCATTGCCAGAAGAGACTCTTTCACTGATTACCACGAGTACGTCAAGGCTCTATCAGTGTCAGGTGCAGTGCTGCAACAAGGGTCGCACTCCGACATGTCGTCTCAAACTGCAAAGAAAATAGTTTTGGCTCTGGGGCGACCGCTTTACCAACAAGATCAAGCCGTGTTCCGAAAGGCCCGCGAGCCATCAGTATGCTAGGAACCTCCCCGACAAATCCCGCATGATTCCAGCATCAAGGCTCACCAAGACATGTCTTCCCTGGCAGGCTGTGATAGGGTCAATCGCCTACGACGTCAGAGACGGGCTGATGCTCCTTATTGGACGTTTCTGGTACCAGGATCTCAATGGCAACTCTTATCTTCCACGATCCGGCATATATGAAGCCATCTTAGGTACCGTACGTGTCACTGGTACGGGCGCCCAAGCAAGTGCCCAGAGTATCAGAGTCATTCTGGAAAATGCATGCACGATTCGAAGAGGACGTCGCGAAGATGGTAAGGCCTCTGGTCCAGAGGACAGTCTGGATTCAGACCTTTACGAACACATGAAGGCTTGTTACCATTCATGTCGCGGGAGTATCTGTCAGTGTCACGTCAGAGTTAAAGCTAGTTGCTGCTAGTCTTTGCAGGCCATCATCACTTGCCTGGTGTGTGACGGTGGCCCATCCGAGCAAGCTGCAGTTCCTCTTCTTCAGCGCGACCTTTTTCACAATGCGACCATGGTTTCCAGAGATCGCGCTCACAGAGCCAGATCTATTACAAAAGGCATATGGGGTCCCCTGAACGAGCAGTGTCAAGGACTACTTGGGTTGTTTACAACTGACGAGCAATCTATCAGCAGAATGTTGCAGAAGCTCGGCTTGCAAACAGCATGGTTCATGTCTTGAACCCTTTGCTCTTCATCTTGCTTGCGTCAACCAAGGAACTCCAGCAAGTACTCCCAAATATTTCAGGAGACCCAGATCAGCAACGGTGTCAAATTCACCAAGGCATTGAAAAACTTTTCATTCGCGCTCCAGCGCTTCAACTCATTGTCAGACCCCCTTTTCAAGTTGTTCCATTTGCTTCCAGATGTGCTGCGATTTCTCACTGAGCTCCTCGGCAAGTGGGTGTAGGTCGAGCGTTGCCGCGTTGCAGTGCCTATTTTGATTGTGTTCGTGCTCTGAGAGTAAGGATGACGCGTAAGGGTGACCAAGCTGATTGCAAGTGGGCCATCCAACTGCTGTCAGCAGTGTCAGGGCCCGGTTCGTGGCTGCGAATCATGACTGCCGCGTTGGCTGGCGACGCACTAATGTTGAGCCAGAAATTTATCAGGAAGGATGATGAGGCCGCGACCGAAGTGTATTTCAAGGCCACTGAGGCGCATGTTGAAAAAGCAGGGCTGAATAATTACAGGGTCATATTCAGATTCAGAGTGTTCCGTGACAGGTGCAGGATGTTCTGCGTGAGGTCAAGATTCTCTTCAAAGATCAAGCCATTCTTCATGACGCCACTGGTGCCACACTGACGGCCTTGACCTTGAAGAACTTGGCTAGACTCGGCCATCTGACTTACCTACAGGGTCGTTCAGAGGTTCCTTTTGCAATTCCTCAGGGTCAGGTGGAGGACCTTCGGCCGATCACAGAGCAGATCTACAGCTTGTTTCAAGCATTCTTCGCCACACAGTTCCCAAACTATGAGGAGGTGAATGCATTCGCGTTGTTTCGTTTGGATGGGGTGCTGAGTTGGCCTCAACGCAGAGTCATGCTGGGAACCATTGCCCTCACTGAGAGCATGTCGGCAGATGAGCTCTGGTGCCCTGGTAGGTTTAGACCATCACCTTTAAAGATTTAAAGGGATCCTAGTTCACTAACATCACAACACCGATTGTTTGTATCCCCCTAAACCCTAAACCCTAAGCAATAAATAGCGTGGGATGTGACTGTCTTGAAGATTCGTTTGCGAAGGAAGCAGCTGGTTGGAAAAGTGGACGGCGAAGGTCCATCCATGGGCCTCTTCGCCCGGGCCATGCACTACTTCGACAACCCACTGGCCAAGAACAAGTCAGAGTCAGTGGGTGCCCTGAGGCAACGGTTCGGGAACACCACCGTGGCATGGATGCAGACCTTGCAAAGCTTGGATCCACGGCAACGGTCTGCTCGTCCTTTGGCGGTCAGGGTCATCCAGAAATCGCTTGCGATCCTCACCGGGACTCAAAACGTGGAGCGTTTTCTCGGAGAAGTACGCCTCATTGAGCTCAAGCATCGTGCCCGTGCGCTCGGGAACGAGATATTGGAGTCGTCCTTGAAGCTTAACACACAGACTTTCCAAGGACGCCGACTTGGAGGCTCTTTCAATACTGATGAACTCGTGCTCGGCCCGGCAGCGTCATCGGAGAAAAACGTGCAATATCGAGCGTCAAAGTTTGCAGTCCATGCTCAGCAAGCTTATCGCGAGTTCTTTGGTGATAGGCAGCTGGCGTCACGAGCTTTGGATTGCGCGGCTACCCGCTCTAGTGCTCCGCCGCCGCTGGGTCGTGTGCAGAAGCCCACCTCTGAGGCCCAAGTGACCTTGGAAGGGGAGCGTCAAAAGCACACGAAGGCCATCCAGGACATCGTCGCCAAAGGTCAGAGTCATCACAGTGACCTTGACTCGGTCGTCGATGCTCTGGCAGACGTGGCAGCAGCACGGACTTCCACAAAGCGAAAGTCAGAGCCAACTGTTGATGAAGAGCCTCAGGGTCAAAGCTCCTCCTCGAGGCTTCCCTGCATGAGCAGTTAACTTGTTATGTGTCGCTCTTGTCGATAATAATAACAACCGATCTTTCCGGGTGTTCCTCATGAAACTTAAGGAAAAGAACGCGCACGGAGCAAGTCTTGCAGAATGCTCAGAAAGTCCAGGAGAAGCAGATTCAAGTTGTCAAATCCCTTCAACCTGGAGAGGTTGTTCCTTACATGGACGGTCAGGGAGGAGTGTATCGGCAGAAGCCACCGCCTGCTGCAGCCATCGACGCCCTCCCTGCGCCAGTACTGGGACGATTGGTGAAAGTGTGGCCCGCAAACTCCAGTGTCAAAGTTCCCGTTTGGCATCGTTACCAACTTGTCGAAGCTGCTTCCATGAGCGATGTGATCTTGGTGGCAGACGGGGCTTTTGAGTCTTCTTTGTATGCCAGCACCGGGCTTCTGGCTCGCCTTCACGGGTGCAGACTGGCGGACATGGAATGGGCGAGGACGAAAATGACCAAAGGTCAGTGCATCAGCTTCGGCACAGCTTTGCAGAGTCATTTTTACTTCTACCTCAGTGCCAGCTTTCGCCGGGCATTCCCTTTGGAATGCAAGGCCCTTCTGACTGCAGTGTCAGAGTCAAGACCGTCGAAGAAGGGCTTGCATGTTTTGTCTGACACGCCATTTCCAGAGTCACCCAAACATCCGAGGTTGACTTTTGAAGTGGTCTGTGAGGAAGAGGCGACCTCTCCTCATCAGATTTCACTCGTCGGATTGTTTGCGAAGCTCTCCAGTGTCAGGCGGCTGTAAAAAAGGAGTGGCACGCAGATTTGCATCTATGTCATAGGAAATCCTTATAAAAAGTTAAACTTT
Source organism: Symbiodinium sp. CCMP2592 (assembly GCA_905221615.1). Classification (NCBI taxonomy): domain Eukaryota; class Dinophyceae; order Suessiales; family Symbiodiniaceae; genus Symbiodinium; species Symbiodinium sp. CCMP2592. Next base: position 437,658 of record CAJNDT010003279.1, read on the forward strand.
CTCGGTCTAAGAGACAGCTCGGCAAGTTAGGGACGGAAAATAGGACCCTAATTAGAGAACCGTTTGGGAGTAATTAAGTTAAGAACTTTCCCTAAGGGTCCATGTACCCAAATAGTATATACTTTGGGCCCAATGTACCTATATAGGGAGTACTTTAAGGCTAAAGTATATAGTATTTGGGTACATGGACCCTTAAGGGTTTTGGCGTCCAAGCATCGAAACTCTCTTCGGGTCGGACCTGCAGTTTCAAGTTGTCGGGCTTGTCAGGTTTAGGATTTAGGGTTTAGAGTTTAGAGGTTTGGAGGTTTAGCGTGTAGGGCTGAGGATTTAGAGGTTTAGGGTTGAGGGTTCAGGGTTTGGAGGTTTTAGAGGTTCAGGGTTTACGGTTGAGGGTGTTTGGATTTGTGGCTGTGGCAGTTTTGAGTGTCTCTTAGCTAACAGTGGGGATGGCGTTGTTGATTGCATCAGAGCTGAGCGCGAGTGCCATCTTCTGGCAGCAGGGCAACCATTTTCGATCCTGGCAACCCTCAGATGGTCTGGTCTGCGACCAAGTCGGGTATGATAAGCAAGGTGGTCCCTGATACCCTAACTCTTGCATACTCCGATCATATCTTCCGAGCACCGATCGTCTCCTCACCACCCTTCTCGTGAATTGCCGCTGTCCCAAATACCACAAAACCGAATCTTTAGATCCCACAATCCTAGGCTCCCCCAAAGCATGTATTCCATTCAATCTGAATGCAATCACCGCTTGGGCCCCGCACGACCTGGTTGCAGAGGGACTGTGTAAGTACGGTTTAGGCGGGAACATCGGAGCATATACGAGCTTAGCAACTAGAACAGTGTTTTGCTAGAAAGTGTTTCGGGTAGCTGTATACACTTGGACTGCAATAATTGCTCAGGCCTTTACATTACACCTCCAAGCTACACCAACAAGCTAAACCAACAAGAGTCAGTTTAAGCTTTTATCGGATTTTTTTAACCATGGCGTGGAGTTTTCGAGGCGGTAGCACGAACATGTCGTACAAAGTTAGGAAGGTGCGCCATTTGACAGAAAGGCTACCAAGCTCCAATCGAATCTCCATCTTGGGTCCAAATGAGCTCACCACTGGTCCAGGCAACATCGTGAACATTCGTGAACTGCATTACACATTGTCTTTCGAGACACTGGACCATGCAGTATAGGGGTTTTGGCTTGAAGTAGGGGCCTTAACATTTTCTAACACTAATTATTTTGGGGGGTTCCTTATCATAGTTGTAGTATGATGGCCTATATTAGGGCAATCCTTTCTGGCAGCTCAACCGGTAAGGTTGTTGACCGACCGTGGCTATTACTTCCAGCGCACTCAAGATCGCGTCATTGCGGACGACATCAAGGACAGTCAAGCACAAGCCATGAACCATTAACCCTGAAGCCCAAACCTTACCGCCGATACCTTAAACCGTAAACCGTCAAGCTTAAACCCTTAATGCCAAGCCAAAGATTCAAAACCTCAAGCCCTTAATCCTGAACCCTGAACACTACACCTAAAGGACCCTGAAACTCAAAACCTGACGACCCTGCACCCGAAATCCTAAGCCCCAAGAGCCCTACAATTGAAAACCCTGCAATTGCCGAGCCTTTACCAAACTGCAAGATCTAGGCCGTGATTCCTTGCGTGACGAAAACTTCATGGAATCTACAAGGTTGCCTGGACTCGTTCGCAGTAGTCTTCGCGTTAATATCCCCTCAGAGTCCCGATTTGTAACATAGTTTAAGATATATAATTGCCCTCATCTAGCTATCATTTCCTGCAGGTGAACCTTTAAGCCAGCAGGATTTTCATACGACTCTGCAAACAAATCCTACAGAATGCTGAAGGGTTCGGGTTCATTGTTATAGTAGTTATAGTCTAATGGGCCCTAAAACCCTATCCTAATGATAAGGGCCCCTGTACAGGGGGTTCGTGAAGCACACTACGGCCCTGAGCCACAACTTGGGCTTCTGAGTCAGAAGGAGACGCTTGGCGAATACAGTGATCTTCAAGAACCCCCCCCCCCGCCTTTTCAAGGGCCCTCTAATGGAGCCCTTATGATCCATAATAGTAGTTTTTTAGGGAATGGTAGAGGGTAGATGGGGGGTGCTGGTAGGCTTTAGGGGTTTAGGGTTTCGGTTTTGGCGGGCATTTCCAAGTATGACAAGGAGAAGCTTGGTTATGTGGCTTTGGACTTTGATGCCGAGCTCGCGACGACGGAGCAGGAGCCCGCACTGCGGTATTCCGGATTCTGGGTTTCGGTTTTTCGAGTGTACGTCTTTAAGGTTTAGTTGTTTAGCGTTTCCGGGTTTAGGGATTGAGGTTTAGATGCTTAGGTGTTTAGTATTTAGAGTCTCGTGACGATTTAGGTGGGTTTAGAGGTTAGGGTTGATTGTGTGGCCCTTAGGACGTTAGGATTTATGTGCATACACACAACCATCCGAAACCCCAGTGGGTTTCTTGGGTTTGGACTGTTGAGGTTCTGGGGGTTAGGATTCTCGGTTTCACTGCAGCAGTTTAGCCTCTAATCGCCCAAGGGTCCAAGTACCCGATATCGGGGTTTCATCTACCAAAAACCATTCAGAGTATGGAACTTGGACCCTAAAATCCTACGATTTTAGCTGGGTACTGCCGTTACTCCCCTCTTCGTCGCGGATCCTACAACGGTAGAGGATTGCAAACTGAAACTCTGAAGGCTTGACCCTGCCCTTGGCCAAAAAAGCTTACTTTCGCCATGCACTGGTCTCAAGCAGAGTGGGCACCATGACAACCGTGGGCACCGGCGCTAGGGTGGCCACTATGACACCTACGATGCACGGAGTCGTGCATTGGTGCTTGCAAAACGAAATCTGAAAACCCGAGGCGAGGGACTCCCTGAAGAAGCTGATGCACTAAGACTATTACATTAAGGGTCCATGTACCCAACTAGTATATACTTTGGGCTTATAAAGTACTCCCTATATAGGTGCATTGGGCAAAGTATATAATACTATTTTGGTACATGGACCCTTAGGGTAAAAGCCTGCAGTCGGAACATAATCAAGCTTGTACCAACGGCTCGGACGAGACACGTGCGGATTACGTTAGTATATTATAGTATATGATAGTATCTTATAGTATAGTATAGTATATTATAGTATCACATACAAGAGTCCCCCCCTCAACAAACATCACCAATACAACCTGAGTCCCAGGTTCTAGAGTCTAACACGGACAAGTCCAGACAGGGTTGCACTTTTTCACTTGCTGCTCCAGCATTCGGCTTGCCGATTGGGTTCTCATAATAGCCCTGAGCCCTAAACCTTAATCCTAAACTAACGGTTCCAAGTACCTAATTCTCAGATATTCTCCGAAATAGTAACCTACATAGCTACTATCCCAAACCCGAGTACCTGATTATTGGGTGCTTCGGTTGATGATATAAATCCTGCATTACCTTAATGGCCCTAAACTATGGGAACTCTGGCATATTCCTTATTATGGGTAATGCAGGATTTATATCATCAACCGTTTGGACCCTTGGGGTGAACCTTAAACCAATGCTTAAGTACTGCAATAAAGTAGTACTGATCTCAGACCCCAAGTCATGAAAGTCCTAAGCTATGAGTCAGAACTGTTCTGAACCCTAACCCTAAGGGCCTAAGGGTCCAAGTAGTTCCTATTTATGGTTATTGGTACCTAAAATGGCCCGAAAGTCCTATAATAGGGAGTACTTGGACCGTCTGGGTAAAGCAAAAGAAAGCTCTGGGTAAAGCAAAAGAAAGCTATGAGCTACAATTTTTCTCAATGCTTACAGTAGAAGCCAGAAAGTTGGAATATGATTATCCTAAACCCTTTATGGTAAATTATAGGGTATCCTACCCTGAAACTATATTCCAACTTTCTGGAGTTCCCTTTACAGTCCTATTCTTTCGAGAGGCGAGAGGATCACGGGTTTTCGAAGCTATCCCTAAGGGTCCATGTACCCAAATGGGTGGTTGACAAAATTATGGTCCCTTTTTGGGGGTACCTTAAATATTAGGTGCCGTAGTATTATGAGGACTCCCAAAGGGACCCTGGTGTTGACAACTACCAAAATAACACATACTTTTGCCTTGAAGTGCTCCCCATAAAGGTACACTGGGCCCGAAGTCTATACTATTTGGATACATGGACCCGTAGGGGAAGGTATACTATTAGGACCCAATCTTTTGACCCTATACAGCCTTCAAGCCCATGCTTAGGATCCAAGAACAAGGAAGCAAGGTACCCCCAAGAAGAAACTCAGCGTCTAGGAAAACTTGGACGTCCCTCGCGCCTCAAGCTGAAAGCCTAGGCCTAGGCCCTAAGGCCTACACCCATCTACACCAAAACCCTGAAGCTTTGCCAGGATTTGTCAAGGGCCCGTTTATAGTCTTATGGCCTTCATAGTGGGTATTTGGGGTATATTTGGCCGTAGTGGGGTGGTCCAGGCAACTCCCAAGCCCTAAACATCAAGGCCTGAAACTCCTAAACCCTTAACGAACCCCTTTCAGGAGACTAGCTACGAGCTGCCAAGTTCATCTGTCATCACCGTCAGCAGCGAGCGCTTCAGGTCGGGCCATCCCCTCCCAGAACCATTCCCTAAGCGTCCATGTATCCAAATAGTATACACTTCGGGCCCAATGAACCTTTATAGGGAGTACTTTAAGGTCGAAGTATATGGGTGGTTGTCAAGATTACGGTCCCTTTTTGGGTCCTTATTATGCTACGGCACCCAATATTTAGGGTACCAAAAAAGGGGGCCATAATTTTGACAACTAACTATATATTTTATTTATGGTCTAGCCTTCAGCATTACGGGTTTAGAGGGTTTAGGGTCGGAGGTTTGGATAGGGTTTCGGGGTTTAGGGTTTAGGACCTTTACGTGTAGTTGGTCTTCGTTTTAAACATGAAGCGGTCTATGACAAGTTTACCATAATCATGTTTGGACGATACGGCAGTACTCTGGCCCAATACCCGGTAAATACGAGATATATAAAACAGAAAAGTAGATCATAAAGTAGAGTGAGCCTCAAAGTAGGTTCCTCGATTAAAGGGAATTGGGCTCTCTTCGTTTTGCTTTGCAACGCCATAGAGCCCTATACCCAATCCGTACAAACCTTAAACCCCTGCACCCCAGGAGCCCCACAACCTTAAACCTAAAGCTCGGGTTCCTAGACCCCCAACTACCGTCTAATGTAGCTCAAATACCACTAATAAAGACCATAAGGGCTCCACTAAAGGTTATTGGGGGGTCCTGGTTTAGGAAGCCTGGCATCCTGCGGATGTCTGTTGCGGGCTTAGATTTGAACCAGCCGTTCTGTTTGAGGTTTTGTACGCCGACAACTTCGAAAACCCTGAACCCTAAATCACTAAAACCCTCAAAGGCCTCACAGCCTGAAAAAAACAACCCTTTAACGCCTTCAAAGAACCCGAAAACCAAAACGATTGGCAGGTGTTGCGAGCCCATCTTCCTTCCCTCGCTGTTGGGCCTGGAGTGTCCGGGTGTTCAGGCCTGCTCACTGGCTTCTTCAGGATTCCATACTTGAAGGCTCATAGGACTTAGTATGTAGGGTTATAAGTAGGTTATAATTAGGATAACCCCACTTAGGGGACTTATAACCCCAATTATAGCCTACTTACTAAGTCCCATGATCCTCTAAGTAAGGGTTTTCTGAGGCTTTTGGGGTGTGGGGTGTAGTGGCTTAGGGTTTAGGCGTTTAGGTGTTTGGGGTTGAAGGTTTATTCTCGGAGTCCATAAGAGCTAACTTGAGGGCTCCATGTGGGCTTCAATAGCGATTGTAAGCACAGCGGGTTTGCGGTTTCGGGTTTCGACTTAATTTGGAGTACAGTTACAGTGAAGGGTTCTTACAGAGCTGTCTTCCCTGAACCCTAAACCCTACACCCTAAACCCTAAACCCTAACCGCCAAACCCGAACCCGCTTCGTCAGATTTCGGGTTCTTTAGGGCCGGGGCTCTTGGGTGAAGGGTCCTGGCTCTGGCCTCTCAGTGCTTCGGTTTCCCGAAGGGTCCATGAACTATTAAATGGGGGTTTCCGAAAGGTAGGGGTACCTTTAAAGGGATCCTGTAAGGGGTTCCTTAACGGGATCTTTAAGGGTTCTATAAAGGGTTTAGGGTTTCCGAAAAGTAGGGGACCTTTTCGGGGGGTCATTATCATAAAGATCCTACTATTTAGGGTACTATATTGAGGTCCCCTATTTTCGGTACTACTTTGGGCCCAATGTACCTTTGCCTATATAGGGAGCACCTTAAGGCCAAAGTATATACTGTTTGGGCACATGGACCCTTAAAGTTCACGCGTATGGAGGTTTTGGGCTTGAGGTTTAGTTGCGCACAACCGCCCGAAGCCCAAACCCTAAACCCCAAGTTTTCACGCCATTTATGGAGACCCCCTGAAGCGCAAACCCGAAACCATAAACCCTAAACCCTGGACCTAGGTCCGACCCTCAACATTTATTAAACAAACCGTGGACCTAGACCTAAACCCTAACCCTGGGCCTAGACCCTAAACCAAAATCTTAAATCCTAAACTCAGACAGACACTCAACCCTAAAGTGCGAAATGAGCCTTTGGTATCTGGCACAGGTTCGCGAGCTTATAAAGTACGCTCACCTAGAGTTTGGGGTTTTAGGATTCCTGGTTTTGGGTTTGTCCATAGGCCCCAAAGTAGTTCCTTTTTGGGATTACTTTAGGGTTCTATATATGAACCCCCCAAAGGAACTACTTTGGGGCCTTAGGGTGTAAGTAAGGATTCCAAGAGCATCCGTATGCACTAAAATTTAGGGAGCTAGGCCGTCTTTCGGGACCTAATTCCATAGGGATTCCATAATGGTAGATAGTATATATGAGACCCTCTACGAATATTTCTATGAAGGCTGTTAGCGGACATATTATGGGAGATTCCGCAATTTAGGGTGCCTTATTCTGGGGTCCTTATTACAAGGATCCTACTATTTAGGGTACTATATTAGGGTCCCCTATGTTCGGAAACTCCCATATAGAATCATATAAAGGCCATCAGCCCTTGGAGCCTTGAGGTAAGAGATCCTGGCCAGAACCCCCAAAGTCCAAAACGCCCGAAGCCATAGCTTCAAACCTATACATTAGAAGCTGCCCCCACCCTGTAATAGTGGTATAATAGGAGTATAGTAGGGCCCTAATATAGTCCTTATAGTAGCCTTACAGTCACTATGACAGGGTGGGGGCAGCTTCTAACCCATACGTCTTAGCCCCTTTAACCCGAAACTCATCAATGGCAACCGCACATATTCAGACACCTAAACCCAACCTTCAGCAGAATGCCCTTCAGAACCCACAGAGGCGCAAATCGCCGAAGCCGCTTCCAACTGCGACGTCGATGTCCAAGAGGAGCTTTTTGCCAGCGTGCTGCTGGCAGGCGCTGCTACATGGTTTTGGGCTCTACCGCTTTTCTCAAAGATTGAGGCTGCTGAGTTCAGGCTTGAATTGTTTTTTTTTTTGTTTTTCTTCTTCGGGGTTTCGGGGTGTAGGAACCCTAAACCCTAATTTCGGATTTTGATGATTTCGGGGTTTTGTCATGTGGGTGGTTGTCAAAATTGTGGCCCCGTTGTGGGTGCCCTACATAGTAGGTGCCGTATTAAAATCGGGACCCCAAAAGGGATCCTAACATTGACAACCACCCATGTGCATGCAACCCTTACCAGAGACTCCAATATCCCTTAATTAAGGAATATTCCTTAAATCATAGTAAGGATCCCTAATATGATTTAAGGAATATTCCTTAAATCACAGTAAGGATCCCTAATATGGTTTAAGGAATATTCCTTAACTCATAGTAAGGATCCCTAATATGATTTAAGGAATATTCCTTAAATCATAGTAAGGATCCCTAATATGATTTAAGGAATATTCCTTAAATCATAGTAAGGATCCCTAATATGAGTTAAGGAATATTCCTTAAATCATATTAGGGATCCTTACTGTGATTTGCGGAATATTCCTTATTAGAAGGGGTATTGGAGTCTCTGGGTTACCAGCCCTGGGCTGCGATCTGGGCCGCACACCCTGAAGTGCAAGCCTTACTTGAAGGCCCATGGGACTTAGTAAGTAAGGTTATAAGTAGGTTATAATTAGGATAACCCCCCTTAGGGGACTTATAACCCCAGTTATAACCTATATACTAAGTCCCATACATGATCCTCTAAGTACACGCTGTGAGCCCGTTACACCCATTTGAAGAGTTTAGAGTTGAGGCTTTACCTAGATCCCCCAGCTACCCTCTAGTATACCCCAAATACCCACTATTAAGGGTCGCAAGGCCTCCATTTAAGGGCCCTTGCGCGGTCCCAGTTTGTTTGGGAATGGCCAAAACGACATCGAACCCTGGGGAGAGTCAATCCGAGCTTTTTGGAGTCTGCTGGTATGTGGATATATTGCACGAATTCAAAGTTTTATATACCTTAACCTAGACTTTTTTTTTTGAAGGGGGTCCTTATTCTAATTAGAGTATAGTGGGCCCCAAAGCCCTATTCTAATGATTAAGGCTCCACACTACCCATGCACCGTTGAACCTCACAACATCCGAACATGGTAGCGCGGGCATCGGAAGAACCTGCGCAGACTATTCTTTACCGCTCTTGCTGAAGTATAGAGCCGACATAAACCTATATGCCGTCCAACGGTACATATCTCATCCCTGGTTCCTCGACTGCGCACCTTTCAAAGACCATATTGTTGTGAAAAAGTCGATCCCCGTAACCGGGGTTTTTGAACCATCATAGTTCGCTCGGGCCCCAAGTTATTTTAAATCCTAGACCATACTAAACCCTTGAACCCTAGGCCTTGAATCCTAAGCCCTCAACCCTACACGCTTAAACCCCCAAAGCCTCGTAAGCAGACCGACCCCGAGGTGGCAGCTCGCTTCTTCCTGGGCTGTCGGAGAGGCTGTCAACCTCTTCGTCTCAAAATTGGAATAGGGCTCCTTTTATATAAAGGGTTCTACAAGGGCTACTATGGGGTGCTATAGTTATAGCATGGTGCTGTCTCAAACGCCTAAAACCGAAAGCTCCGGGTCTTAGGGTTTAGGGTTTGCTGTCTGCAACCGTGAGGCCCAAAACCTCAGATTTTGTTGGGAAGTTTAGGATTAAAGGTCCGGGGCCGTAACGCTCAGCAGCAGCAAGGGCTTACAGGGTGCAAAAGTCTCAAACGCTAGAGTAGACCTTGCTAAGTCTCATCGATTTGGGTGTGGGGGTTCATGACTTAGGGTACAGCGTTTGATATAGGTTTGAGGGTATAGGGTTTGGGGTTATCAGTGTATCAGTCAGGGTGTCAGAAGTTCCTTTCAAGGCGTACGGCTGGAGGATCCTTTCTCCTTTTCTCTTTCAATCTCGTGTCTCGACTCGGTTGGTTTTGAAGTATCTTTGGGGTTGGGAGTTGCACGGTACTAAACCCTAAACCCTACCCTAATCGCTGAACCCTACAACCCTCAGCCCTAAAGCCCTGACACACTCTAGCCAAGCATTGATATTGGAGGAGCTAAGGAGCGGGCTGATGATAGTCCCTAGTAAATTTGGAGCTAAAGAGCCAAGGCAACCCCGAAAGACACCTTAAATCACAAGGCCTTCATACTATATTTTTAAGCTATATTCCTTTTTTCCCTAAACCCTAAACCCTAAGCCCCTAAACCCTAAACCCTATTCCTTAATCAAGGGGTGTGGGTTCTGGTTCAGGAAGCCGTGTCTCGTAACTGGATCTGCGATGCCGGGTTTAGGGCTTCTGGCCTCGGTTTCAGAGATCCTGGGCGCCGGGCTTGCGCAGGTCAGGTGTCTTGCATCGCATGAGACGGAGTTCGATGCGGTGTATTATTGTTTTAATGGTATTGAGGCCTGTGTGTGTATATATTATATATATTTATAGATAGAAACGCATGTGTATGTATACATATACATATATATATACATGTAAATACTTATGAAAACAATATGTGCACTCCTCTACGAAAGCCCGAAACCCTGAGCAATTCATGTTCGAGCTTTTGGCTTTTTGGTTTTGATCTTGATGTTGCGGCAGTTTGAGACATTCCTGTTTGCCCTGGGAGTCCTTTCTTGGCAAAGCAAGTGCAGACTCTCAATGACTTTCACAAGGTGCTAGGCGATTTCGATTTTATTAGTTCAAGACTATAGAAGATCTAGGTAACCCTAAACCTTAAGCCGGTTCCCTCAACCTTCAACCCTATACCATAAACCGTAGAACACTAAACTCTAAACCGCAGAGACCGTAACCCTAACCCCCTAAACTCTAAACCCTAAACCCCCAAACCCTAAACCCCTAAACTCTAAACCCTAAACCCTCAACCCCTAAACTCTAAACCGCAGAGACTTAAACCCTAAACCGCCTCCCCGAACTTTGAACACCGGAGATGCCGAAACCTACTTCGCTCCGTAGGGTCCCTTGATTTTCTATGTGCTATATTGTATAGAGGGCTTCTAATCGGGACCTGTTAAAATGTAGGTTATGGCAGTCTAGGCTATTCGGTAGGGGTATTCGGGAGACCCCGGAGCTTTCAGGCTGGCCAAAGAACTGTCGGCCTTGACCGAACACCCTGTGGCTGGGCCAAGTGCTAGACGAGATGCCGGGTTTATAGGTCCCTTTTTTGTGGCTTAGGGTTCAGGGGCTTAGGGTTTAGGGGTTTAGGGTTTAGGGTTATACTAAAGTTCTGCATCCCAAGCGCCCAATTAAATACTAAGGCCCAAATGTTGGGGATTCAGGCCGAGGTTCGAAATTACGGGTAGCACAGAAGGATCCCTCTCTTGCAGGCCTGAATCAGGGTCCTACGGTTGATGGTATAAATCCTTCATTACCCATAATAAGGAATATACCATTATTCCCACAACTAGGATACTTAAGGTGATGCAGGATGTATATAATCAACAGTTTGATTCAGCGTTTATGTTGGGTTGCTTAACAGCAAGAGGGCAAGCACATACTGTGTTATTTGTTGTTATATATATATATATATATGTGTGTGTGTGTGTGTGTTTGTCTAGTTTTTGTTTTGCTGTAGTGGCTTCCGCCTGTATTTTCGCAGATGTGTTTTTCGTATAGAACACTGCTATCGGCATCCAGGTCTGTCAGACAACTCATGTTGCATGATCTCGTGGGTCTTATTCGTCCTGGCGGTGTTTTGTGTGAGCTACATGTGGTCTGTGTATGGATATGTCTGTATACGCACATGCATTCGTACATAGTCGTACGGCAATAGGGATAGTTGCAGTGCAACGAGTGTAATTAAAGAGCGTATGAACAAATAGACGAAGATGCGATTCACAGTAGGAAAGGAAGAATGGCAACAAACTACATAAGCCCCAAGGCCTATAAGTTCAGAGTTTGGGGTGTCCAGTTTAGGGTTTAGTAGGGCTTAGGGTTCAGCAATCGGGTTTTTGTGTTCAGGGCAAGAGTGTGAACTCGAACACCCGAAACCCCCAAACCCCTAAGCCCGAAACCATAGGCTCCCAGACGCAAGGGTGTTTGCACTCAAAACCCCGGACGCAACCGGGGCAACAAGAACCCCAAACCCCGAACCGTAAAACTTCAGTACGAATAGTGGTGTTGCTCTTCACATTGCTACGATGATCATTCATTTGACTGCCATTGCTGCTACTATTGAGCAAGTCAAAGTAATTGCAGTGCTGATGACCATTGGCGTTCTTTACTACTGTCTCTACGATCGTTGTCATGTTCGTCATTGTTATCACAAGCAGTCCTGCAAAGCCGCCGGGCACAACTGTTCTTTTTTTTTGCGGGACCCACATTCGTGGCGATTGTTGTGCTTCACTTACCTTTGGTTAGTAGGGATTTTCAGGAATGGGGTACAACTACAACTACTATTACTACAATTCTTCCATTCCCTACTAGCCAAAGACTTACACTCAGAGGAGACTCAGTGGGAGGGTTGGGTCTAACATGTGAAGAAAAAGGTAAGTCTTTCTGTTCTTTGTTTAGAGGGTCTGTCTCCCAGGCTCCTAGAGCTTAGCAGTGCAGGGGTCAGGGGTCTGCGTCGATAATCGCGAACCGGGTCTCCAAGGCAAATTGATAGGAACTGCAAAACAGAAGCTAGAATTGTACCCCATTCCTCCATTCCCTACTAGCCAAAGGCAAGCTATAGGATTATTAAGGCCCCTATATTATGATACCCCTATAGATCCCTTACACTAATCCTTATCGACTCCTTCATAAGACCCCTTTCATTCCCTACTACCCCCCCCCAAAGGTAAGAAGTCGGGCACCCTGGTTCCCGAGCTCCGTTGGATCAGGTTAACGTCATTGCACCCCCATCCCGCCAGCAACATGGCAGCGAGGATGTGCCATTTTAGGGTTTAGGGTCAAGGGTATAGGGTTTACGGGCTTAGGGTTTAGGGGTTTAGGGTTCAGGGTTTAGTGTCAATCCCAGATTGCACAGGTGACGCCGCTCGCGCAGGCACACGAGTCTGGCTCGATGAAAAGAGCCGAGGTCCGGAAGGGAGGGTTTGGTTTGTGTTTCGGTCGGGGTTTTCGTCTTTGGTTCAACATTGGTAGCGGAGCTCGGGCCGCGGTCCCGGGCGTTAGTGGTTGGTCTTATCGGTCGAGTGGTCTTTTGGTTGTTCGGGGGTGTTTTCTGTAAGCTTCGGACCTTAGTTTCTCCGACCTGTGTGCAATGGCGATGGCAGATGTTCTGCCTGCGGGGGAAAGCGGCGAGCAGACGGCGGTCGATGAAGGCGTTCCAGGAGCGCAAACGGCTCCGGCGGACCCATGGGGCCAAGCGGGCCAAGACCCCTGGGGGGGATCTTGGAGTGCTGGGGATGGGCCGACAACGACCCAATCCGGAGCGAACGAAACGGAGATGTGGAACGACTCGACTGACGCAGCTGCCAATCTGTGGGATTGGTCTGGCCGCAGCTCTGAGTGGCGCAGCAACTGGGACTGGGAGTGGCGACGGTCTCAGCAAGATAGTCGATCAAGAAGCTGGTGGGAAGAAGACCGTTCCCACGACAACGGGAGTTCGACTACTACGGCGGGTGATGGCTCGTGGCAGGCCGATGCAGATCGCGGCCGACAGACTCCGGAGACCTGGGATTCTACGTGGGACTCAGCACGTGACGCCAGATATGATGGGAGCGCACATCGCGACTCCCGTTGGGGCTCTGGCAAAGACGAGTGGGATGCTCAGTACCGAGAGTTCGATCGTCGCGGAGCTCCTACAGAGAAGATGGCAGTCCCGGGTTTTTCTGCGGACGCCCTGGGCGAGGAGCTCGGGACCTCAGCTCGGAGCTACTTGAGACAGATCGATGTGTGGTGCAAGGTCACGAGGACACCTCCTGACCAACGGGCGCTGATGTTGTATCAGCATCTCTCAGGCCGCGCCTGGGTCGAGGCAGAGGAGCTCAATGTGGAGACTCTCTGTAGTGAAGAAGGCGTCGAGACCTTCCGCCGCTGGATTCAAGACCGTTACCAGGAGGTGGAGGTGTCGAAGATCGCTGAGGCCCTGACCTTCTTCTTCCGTCGTCTTCGTCGTGCTCCAGGCCAGACTGTTAGGGAGTTTAATTCCAGCTTCGATCGGGCTTACAGTCGTCTTCTTGAAATCGATTGTCGTCTACCTGAAGTCGCACGGGCTTGGGCGTACTTGAATGCCATGCAGTTGACATCCAGCGAGGAGCTGGCGATTCTGGCATCGGTCGGAAACGAGTACAGCCCCGGAAGGCTTCAGAAGGCGGCGATCATGCACGAGAAGAGCTTGAAGGGGCCCTGGTCCTTTCGCAAGCCCGGCGTCTTTGACGAGAAGCGGAAGCCGACCAAGAACTACCTGGCCGGGATCACCGAGGACGATGAGGACGAGGACTCGGAGGGCACGGAGGTCATGCCGGAAGAGCTGGCGTACGAGCTACACGAAGCATATGTTGCTCAAGAGTCGGCAAAAGCCAAGTACAAAGACTTCGTCAAGTCTCGCGGCTATGAGGCGGGCCGCGGCTACGATGCGGGTGGCCACGAGAAGGGGACCGAGCGCTCGGCCTCCGAGCGTCTGAAGCTTGCGAAAAGCAGGAGCTTTTGCGCCGGCTGCAAAAGGAGAGGTCACTGGCACAGAGACCCAGAATGTCCGTTGAATCGGACCTCGGCGGGCACTTCTGGGAAGACTGAGGGCGACGCGGGCAAGGACACCAAAACCAAGGACGCCTATGTTACCCACGTTGCCTATGTCGTCGGTGAGGCCGCCCCAACGGAACGCTTGATGGCAATCACAGACTGTGCATGTAGCAAATCTGTTGCAGGGCAAGGATGGCTAGAGCAATACACCCGGTCTGCTAGACACCTCGGTCTTGATGTTCCCCTACATCCCTGTGATGAGAACTTCCGATTCGGCGCGAGCAAGGTCTTCCACGCCAGCTTCCTTGCCACCATCCTGCTGGAGCTCGAGGGCCGCCGGGTGCTGATTCGTGTTGCAGTTGTTCATGGTGATGTACCACTTCTCCTCAGCAGGAATGTGCTTGCTAAGCTAGGTATGATCTACAACATGGCTGACCACACAGCAAGCTTCTCTGCTCTTGGAGTACATGATTACCAGCTGTGCTACACCGACAGCAAGCATCCAGCGGTTCCCGTGCAGCCTCAGAGTGCCGGGGGTTTTGTGTTTCCGAGCCCCCAAGAGTGGGGCGGCGATGAGATCAAGATCCTCGCTCAGAATGCTCGGCAATACACGGCGTACATGCTTAGTGATTGCGGTTCAGGGCTTGCAACTACTACGCGAGTGTTCTTTCCCAAGAAAGTCAGTGCTGTAGTGTTCAACATGCTCACGGATGACGTCCTGAACACAACTTTGTTCTGTGATTGGTGGTCCGAAACCAAGGTTTCCAACGACTTTTGGCTTGAAACGAATGAGGCCTTTTACAGGATCCACGTCGTCCCTCGAAGAACGCTTTTCAGGCCCGATCGTTGGACTATACCGGAACTTGAACTCAAACAGCAGCTCCTGAGTGAACTTGGCAGTGTGCGCAGTACATGGCCTGTTGCATGCAGTGATCATCGCCATCTGCAGACCGTGCACGACATGTGGAGCGGTGACGACTCTTCTGTGGCAGTGTTGTGGATCGGCAGGACGGTTTTTGCTAGACTCCGCCCCGAATTGTCCGCCCCTCGTGCTCCACATGGCTCCCAAGGTGAACGTATGGCGCTGCAACAAGAAGGAGCTGATCAGCTACGCCCACGAGCTGGGCATCACAGTCTACGAGGGCTGGACCGTCGGGGAGATCAGGCACCTGATTCAGGAGTACCGGAAGGCGAACAACCTGATGAACACCAGCGAAGTTCCGAAAGGCCTGGGGAGCATGTCCTTGGCGGAACTCAAGACGAAGGCCGAGGAGCTGGGACTGGAAATCCCTGCACGAGCAACGAAAGGGTCCCTGCAATTGGCCATACGGGACCGTACCAAAGGAGCGGACGAGGAGATCGTGACCTTCGGGAGGTACCGCAATCACCTCTACAGAGAGGTACCGGATGCCTACCTGGCTTGGGCAATCAAGGAGACCCAAGCGAATGCGAACGCCTCCCTCGAACTTCGTCACCTCGCAGCCTGGGCCGAAGGGAAGCTGGAGGACCGGAAGGCTACGAGCTCCGTGGATCCAGAGTCGGTGGCGGTGGTTCCGTACAGCCCCACGGAGCCTGGGACCTCGTCGACCTCGCGGTGGTCAATGGTGGCACCGAGGACCGACGGGCAACTGCCGCTGAAGCCCAAGGCCAAGGCGAAGGCGATCACCGAAGTGGTAGGACACCGCGGCTATCCAGAGGACCGTGGGACGAACAAGCAGTCCCGGGCACGTTCGGAGATCAGCGAGATGACCGAAAGGATGAGTCAGGACGTGCCGCCGGAGGTCCAGGAGGAGCTGGCCGAGCTCACCACCCGACTCGCCATCCTCAAGGACAAGTTCGGGGTGCCGTGAAGGCACCAGCTGGGCGCGCCGACACTGGTCAGCGCGACGCGCCCTCTTCCATAGCTGACCAAGACGGCCGGGCTGCTGGAATTTCCCGGAGCAGCTGGGCCGAGACTTCTATGAACTCCGGGCTGGATGGCATTTGGCTATCTGGGGGAGATTGTCAAGAAGACGCCGCCCAACATGATCCAGGCCCTAACCACCTTTGCGGCGCAGTTTGCAAGAAGAAGGTGACGTTCGACGTCACCGAGGATCGGGCCGATCAGGTTGCTGATGTTATGAGCTCCGGGCCTGATGGCACTTTGCCACTGGGGGGAGACGTAGACAAGACCGAGGAGGCCTACGGCGAGAACGGGAGCGATAACTACTACGAATGCCAGGACGAGGACGACGCTGCGATCGACGACCGCACCCGTTACCCGGATGCCCCTGAGCACATCGGCTACCTCGGCGACCACACGAAGAACGAGACCATCGAGGACCTCGCCAAGAGACTACGACGCGATCGCCGTTTCAGCCTCGAAGATTGCCAACCCCTACTACGTCTCCTTGGGGAAGTCGGAACCAAGAATGCGAATCGCGATGTTCATGGGGACAAGGCAGCTACTCTGGCGATCGGGGCCTACGCTTACGGCTCTTTCTATGGTCTGACGAGAGGGACGTATCAGTACGTGGAGTCGGCCCGCTACCTGAACGAGCTCCTAAAGCGCCAGGGCATGACTGGGAAGTGGACAGCCATTTGCCTTAGCAGGAATGCCCCTGCCAAGGTTCACCGCGACTCCAACAACTGTCCGAACACCTACAACCAGACCATCTCCTTCGGCGACTTTTCGGGTGGTCGGCTTTGGCTTGAAGACGCCAACGGTGAGGCATCCTACCACGATACTCGAGGAAAGGTCTTTGTTTTCGATGCTCACCGCCGGCATGCTACTGAGGACTGGGTCGGCGAAAGATTTACTCTCACCACCTACACGCCCCGAGGAGCTGAACACTTGAATCAGGTTCAACGTGACACTCTCAGGACCTTGGGTTTCCCGATTGGTCGTGACCGGATTGAAAGACCGGCCCTGGATGGAGCATCCACAACCGGACAATCAACAAGAGTCAGACCGAGGAAAGGAGCCCGAAGAACTTTGTGGAAGAATGCCCTGAAAGTGTACATGCTTTTCGCGGTTACCCTCAATGCTGTCTACAGTGTCTCCTCTGAGGTTTATGGTGGTCGTCAATGGGCTGGGAAAACGGCCATCTTGGAGGTTGGCGATCATGCCAACACCTGCGCCGCCGCCGAACTCGGCAAGGATGTCGCCGAGCCCTTGGAGACCAGTGACTTTCGAGGTGATGTTGGACTCAGGCGGCTTCGTGCTCTACTTGACGAGTTTTCTCCTCGCGTCCTCTGGTTCAATGAGCCCCAGATCACAGAGGAAGACTGGCCACGAGTCTTCGAAGCTGGAGCTGCCCAACTGGTGCGCGGAGGCACTCTCATTGTCCAGCAGGGAGATCCCGGACTTGACTGGTCCACCGGATTGACGGCCCACTTCCATGGCTACAACTACGAGGTCCGAGAAACCGAGCAGGGCTTCCTTCATGTGATCAAGAACAACGAGATTGACTACCACGATCCTGAGCACGAGCTGTGCTATGTCGTTGATCAAGAAGGAAGGCCAGGACCCGATGCGGGACCGTCCGGAGCGAGCGCCATCACTTTTCCGAGTCATGTTCCTCGGCATGTTCAGAGCTCCCTTGCCCGGCTACACCAGAACCTGGGGCACCCGTCTCCGGGCGATTTGAGCCGGCACCTCAAGTATGCGGGCGCAGAGGCCTCCATCTTGAAGGCCGCCAAGATGATGCGATGCCAAGTTTGTGACCGGAACAAGAGGACTCATGCGGCTCGCCCGGCCGCGCTGCCAACCTTGTTGGACTTCAACGCCCTCGTCTCTGTCGACGTCTTCTCGGTGTTTGACGCTAACAAGAAGCGTCACTCCCTCATGTCCGTCATTGACCACGCGACGACCTTCCATATTGTCCGAAGACTAGAGGGTCACAGCACCGAGGCCTACGAGCAGGCCTTCATCCAGGCCTGGGGCAACTCTTTTGGAGCGCCAGTGACTTTGTCCGCTGATTTAGAGACGGGTCTTCAAGCCGGTCTTACCCGGTACGCCGAATTTCATGGTGTGAGAATGAGGCGGTCAGCCGGCCAAGCACACTGGCAACAAGGTCTGGTAGAGCGCCATCAGATGTGGTACGAGGACATCATCAAGCGGGTCATCGACGAACAGACGGTGACCGAAGACGAGATCGATCTCGCAGTGGCCTGTGTGAACCAGGCCAAGAATCAATTGCGCCGGAGGCACGGGTACTCGCCATCACAAGCAGTTTTCGGAAAGGATCCGGCCACTCCGGAAGAACTTCTTGCCGGAGGCGACGAGGAACGATTCCTCGAGATCATGACCGCAGACCGGAAACGCCAAAAGGAAGTCAGCGTCAGGAGTGCCGCTCGAGTTGCCTTCTTCCGCTCCCAGACCGACACCAGGCTGAGGAGAGCTTTGATCCAGAGGGCCCGTATCAAGCACACCTCCTACCACATTGGCGAGATGGTCTGCTTCTACCGCATCGAGAAGGTCGCCACCAAGCGCGGGAGTTGGAGAGGGCCCGGAGTGTTGGTCGGAACGGAAGGGCCCAGCAACTGGTGGGTCTCATTCGGTGGCCGCTGCCATCTTGTTGCTGAAGAACATCTCAGGCCCTCCACTGCAGAGGAGTTGAACGAACTACTATCGACACGAGTGGCCAAGGAAGACTTGGACCGATTGCTCCGGAACGACCCCGACGATCCGGAGGTCTTCGAGCCGGAGGACATGGAAATGGATCCGGATTTGGCGGAGTACTCCCCCTCCGAACCGGACGAGAACTTCGCCTACGATTTCCCCTCCGGCGATGTCGAGATGCCTGAAGTCTCCGAGAGTGCGGTCCCCGAAGTACCAGGCCCAAGCGAACCTACTGGACAGGACCCGCCAGAACCGTCCGGGTATGGTCCCATCCTACGACGAGTCCGAGGGAAAAAGAAGGCGGAGAAGGAGCCCTACTCCACCCTCATGTTGCGCAAGGCACACACAGAGCGGTCGAGAGAGAAACAGTTCGAGAAGGAACTGCCTTGGCGGATGATACCGCCATCGGAACACCATGGGTTCAAGCTCGCGGAGGACAAGCAGATCAAGGAGCACCTGGACAATAAGGCCCTCACTCCTCTTTCCCTTCAAGAGTCCAAGGACATCGAGGCCACCATCCCGGCGGCGAGGATTCTGGGAAGTCGCTGGGCCTACCGCGATAAGAACTACAGCAAGCGCCGCTTGGACCCCAATGTTCCTTGGCGACCGAAGAGTCGCCTGGTGGTGTTCGGGCACCAGGACCCCGACATAGGCAAGGTCCTCACCGATGCCCCGACGATCAACCGGATCTCCACCTTGATCCTTCTCCAGTTTGTTGCCTCGAGACAAGACGGCGATGATCCTTGGCAAGCGAGTGCCGGAGATGTGACTGCTGCTTTCTTGAACGGGAAGCCAATATCCCGTACACTCTACATGCGACAACCGCGAACTGGAGTTAAAGGAATGGAACCTGGAGCTTTGTTTCGGATTGACAAGGGGATCTTCGGTCTTGTGGATTCGCCGAGGTCGTGGTGGCTTGAGCTCAAGAATATCCTCCTGGAACTCAAGGTGTGCCACGAAGGCATTGAGTATGTGTTCAAGCAGCACGTGCTCGATCCATGCGTCTTCATGTTGGTTCCATCTCAGGACCCAGGGTCTCCACCGAAGGCCTACCTCGGTGTTCATGTTGATGATCTGCTACTGGTTGGTGGCCGGAAGCTTTCACGGGCCATTGAGGATGCTCTGAATGCTGTCCTCCCCATTGACGAATGGGAAAGGAATGACTTCGAGTACATCGGTTCCCACGTTAAGGTCAGCGAGGATGGTGTCCACATCACACAATCGGCCTATGCAGCAAGCCGCTTGTTTCAGATCGAGACGGAAAAAGGCCAACAGGACACTGACCCCGCAACCACTGAGCAGATGATCGACAACAGGAGCTTGGTCGGCGCCTTGAGTTGGCTGGCCTCTCAAACGCGGCCAGATTTGCAGTGCTCAGTTTCCTTTGCACAACAACTCCAGAAAGCACCAACGGTCGGAGACGTCAAGTTCAGCAATGCCACTGCCAAACGTGCCATGGAATTCCATGAGCACGGCCTGTGGCTTAAGGCAGTGGACCTGGATTCTCTCGAGATCTTCACCTACCACGACGCAGGTTGGGCCAATGCTCTTCCCCGAGAGAACGAGGACGACCCGGAGTTTGTCCTTACGGCTGAGGACCACGAGCTGGGCACCATGAAGGACTCCCCTTTCGACCACAAGGAAAGGAAAGCCAAGAAAGCGAGTTCCAAGATTGCAAGTCAATTTGGCCTGCTCACTGTGATCGGAGATGCTAGGTGCTACAGTCCAGAAGGAGGACCGGTGAGCATTCTGGATTGGAAGTCCTCTGCAATCCAGCGGGTGTGCCGCTCGACTTTCACTGCCGAGACGATGGCCTGTACTGAGGGAGTTGAGACGGGGCAATATCTTCGCTCGTATATCTTCTCTCTTCTGCGTGGTAGATTGTACAGTGTCGAAGAGTTGTCCGGTCAGTGTGTCCGTTTTTATTCCGACTGCAAGTCGTTATATGATCACCTCCACAAGGAGGGAGCGCCGAGGACTCCCTCGGACAAACGGCTCGCTATAGACCTGGCTGCACTACGGCAGTCACTGAACTTTGAAAGGAGGGACACGCGTTTCCCGCTCCACTGGCTACCCACGTATCGCCAACTCGCGGATGTGTTGACTAAACCCCTTAATCCCGAGACCTGGTGGAAAGCCGTGGAAGGAAACCTCTCCATGCCTCTTCATAGCCTTGTACATTAGATGAGGAGGAGAGTTGGAGCAGTGTCAATCCCAGATTGCACAGGTGACGCCGCTCGCGCAGGCACACGAGTCTGGCTCGATGAAAAGAGCCGAGGTCCGGAAGGGAGGGTTTGGTTTGTGTTTCGGTCGGGGTTTTCGTCTTTGGTTCAACATTTAGGGAGGTCTTTGGCTGTTGGGGTCTAGTTAGGGCTTAGATTCCTTTGTCGGGCTTCTGGAAGGGCTTCTACCCACATAGGCCCCAAAGTAGTTCCTTTTGGGGATTACCTTACGGAATGCTAAATATGAACCCCAAAAGGAACTACTTTGGGGCCTTTGGGTAGCTTTTAGTGTTGGCTCCTTAGCTTGATGTTACAAGCAATCGGGACAGGCCGTGGAGGCTTGTAGACCTAAACAATATGGGAGTTTCCGAAAATGGGGGACCCTAATGCAGTACCCTGAATAGTAGGATCCTTATTTTAAGGACCCCAAACTCAGGTACCCCTAATTTTCGGAAACCCCCATATAGGGAGGGCTTTGCGCCTTGCAGTCAGTGCCTTGTTCTGACTTCGTGCTACGGTAAAAGGGATCTTAAAATTCGCTGTCGAGGTTTACTCTTCACCAAAGAGTGTTATATGTATGTATGTACATATGTATGTACATACATATGTCTGTATCTGTGTGAATGTAGCGACGTTCATGCATATATGAGCTAAGTTCTCCTAAAACTCTGTACATTGGAGCCTCGTAGTCGCAAGGCTCCCGACTTGATACTATAGAAAACTTTTAACTAGTAGAATGGTCCCTTGTAGTCCTTATGCAATTCTGCTACCTATTCTGATGATTAAGGGCCCCGAGCAAGATTGTCCCATATAGTCCTTATTTAACCAAAATCAAACATGACCAGTCCGTCGGGGTCGGGTGTAGGGTTGAGGGATTTTAGGGTTCAGGGTTTACAGTGTGCGGCTTGTGTTTTTAGGGCGTATGACTTATGAGGTGTAGGACTTATAGTACCTATAGGGGTTACGGTTTATAGGGTACGGCATTTATGGTCCATCCCATACTCAGCACAACACAAGGTACAGCACGTGGGTGGGTGGATCAACTCTGGCCTCACTGCCGAGTTTTCGTTCTACATGGCTTTCTCGTGCCGTGGCTTGCAGGGGAGGCATGAGTCGAATCCCTGAGCCCGAACCTTAGGGTGTTGGGGCTTAGGGGAGTCTCAAGATCGTGGCAAAAGCCTTTCTGTAAGATGTCCTGCTGGCAGATGAATCCTGAAACTGTATACTTAAGTATTGACCCGAGCAAACAAAGGCCTAAATTTTAAACCATCCTAGGCTCGAGGTGCAAATCGGGCCCATCCTTCAAAAAGGCCCCCCCCAGACCGTTCAAGCCCATTGCAATATGGACGTCTGAATAAACAAATGGTAACCCCGTACTTTTCATACCTAGAAACCTGAAACTGATTCTACTTGATTATTCAAGGCCCGATGCCAACTACGATAACACCCTAGAAACCCTAGCGAAGCTAGTCATCACAAAGCCTCTACATGATTCAGTTGAGCTTGTGAACCCTCGAGGGCATTCCGACGGCCCAGAAATCCATACGGTTCGGGTCTTTTTCAGACATGGTGCCACCGTCGGTTTGATGAACTTAGGTGGGGTGCTACGGAGATTTGCAGGACATGTTGACAGGTTGTTGTCGGTTTCGAAGCAGAGGCTTGTTGTTGGGAGTTTTGTCATTCTAATGCAGGTTTCGGGGTTACTTACCTTCGATTTAGTAGGGAATGCAGGAATGGGGTACAATCGTAACTACTATTACTACCATTCTTCCATTCCCTACTAACCAAAGGTAAGTTTAAGCGAAAGCTTCTGGATGCGGCTGAGGCGATGAGTATGACGAGGATGGACCCCAGCAAGTGCACCAGAGGTGCGTGTCGTAGTCGCAGTTTACCCTAAGACCCCAAAGTAGTTGCTTTTGAGGTTCATATCATATATAGAATCCTATAAGGTAATCACAAAAAGGAACTACTTTGGGGCCTATGGGTAGTGTAGGAAGAGTCTGAAAACTTGAGCTTCCCAGCATTCTTTTCGCTCTGCTGCGAATCGCAGTCTCAGCAACACATGGCGAGCAAAGAACTCCGCTGCATCCTCGTTTCCCTGACCAAAATATCTGCATGAGCCCCACATTCAGAGAGAGAGAGAGAGAGAGAGACATGTCCGCAAATGTTAGGATATTAGGGCTGGTGGTTAACAACACTCTCACTCCCCGATGTTCGGGAAGAAGGCTCTGATTCAATCGCCGTTCTTCTCCAAATGTCCGCTGCCTACCGTAGTTAGGGTAGGATATTCTAGTGGTGTTATGGGCTTAATTGTGCAGGAATACTATTTACTATTAAGGTTATTCAGACACCTCCATGAAAGCCTGGGCGACCCAGACCACCAGGGCCGGGGTAAAGCCCTGGACCGTGGTAGAATGCAGTGAGTGGGATTTCGGTGTCGCGTGGGAGTGGGATATGTCATTCTGTGTTTTTTGTTTGTGTTTGTGTGTGTGGGTGTGTGGGTGTGGCTGTGGCTGTGGCTGTGGCTGTGGCTGTGGCTGTGGCTGTGGCTGTGGCTGTGGCTGTGGCTGTGGCTGTGGCTGCGGCTGCGGCTGCGGCTGTGGCTGTCGCTGTGGCTGTGGCTGTGGCTGTGGCTGTGGCTGTGGCTGTGGCTGTGAGAGTGTGTGTGTGTGTGTGTGTTTGTGTTTGTGTTTGTGTTTGTGTTTGTGTTTGTGTGGGTGTGTGGGTGTGTGGGTGTGTGGGTGTGTGGGTGTGTGGGTGTGGGTGTGGGTGTGGGTGTGGGTGTGGGTGTGGGTAGGTAGGTGTGTGTGTGTGTGTGTGTGTTCGATGTTTTCCTTTGGGGGGGGGGACATGGGGGGGTAGGGTCTTGGTCTTAGCTTATGCCTCCAAGCCCTAACTACTAAGGTTTGGACACTGAACCTCCCAACTTGTCTTTCTTCCGAAACTCCGAGCAACGTCCGCATGCCTTGTGAACATTTGGGGCTTGCAGCTAGAGTTAAGGGTGTAGGAGGGTTTAGAGTGTGGGGGCCTGCCTCGAATTTGCTCTTGATGTTCCGCTACTGTTGCTCCAGCAGCACCCTACCTGCCACCAAACAGCAATGGATGCAATGCAGCATATGGATTCCGGGGCGTGGGAATAGAGAGTGCAGATACAACAGCCGTACAAGCAAAACAGCTTTTGGGGGGATATCATCTATCCCCTTTTAATCCCTGAACATACAACCTTTATATGAGGCTCCTATGTGAGGCCCGCGAGCAGTAGAATAGAATCCGTAGGATTGCAAACTTTGGGAAACCTAAATACAATAAAAGTTGTGCTTGCAGACTCTATTAAAGTCCTAAGCCGTAGACCTTCGCAAGACCCGTATACGACCCTATACATGCATCAGACGAGACCAAACCCTACATAATCTCCAGCCTTAAAGCCAAAACCCTGAGCCGTAAGAAGCAAAGTCTTAGGGATTAGGGGTCTTAGCATTTGGGGTTTAGATATTCAGGGTTTGGCTGTGCAGCCATGGATCCGCGATTCAATCCTCAATGCCTGGAGGATTACAGGAAAGATTCTCTCCTTTACAAGGCCCTACATAGTAGTAGAGCAGGTAACCTTGAACCTTTTTTGGGTACTCTTCCTCTAGGCATACCTGTATTAGGGTCGTCTATGAAGGATCATACTTTTCGGGTCTTTATCGCAGGGTGTCTTGTGTTCTGAAGCTACCAGCAGCTACAGCTGCCCCATGTTTCAAAAGGAAGTCGCTTCAGGCTCGTTCCTCGCAAACCAAGGCAGATGGGACCCACTAGATTTTGGTGGCACGCCCGACAGGCCATACTACAGAAGGTTAGAGGTTCAGGGTTTAGGTAGGCTTAGGGTGGGCCAGGCAGCCCCAAAATGCAAGCTGAAAGCCGGGGTATCGCACCTGGGATCCTAAAACCCTGCCAGAAGACAGCTTTTAGGATTCGGTAGGCACAAGAAACTCACACACGTGGAGCCACTGACTTTACGGCTGAGCTGGGGCCTTAGGTTTCATCTGCGGAGCCAGAAACCTAACCGTTTCAAGGCTTAGACTCGGACAGAATATTTTTTCAGTGTAGGGCCAAAACCTACCGTTTTCGTTTTGTAGGATTTTGGGCTACCGGCAGGGCATGTAGAATGGAGCGCTAGGTATGTAAGCCTGCACTCGGTGCATCTCTGCACAACACAGGAACTGCACCTTTGCGCTCCTAACCCGAAATACCCCAAACCCTGTGCAAGGCCCATTCAGCGGCGATTTGGGCGAATGGCGGCTGGAAGGTTATCCAGCAAGAGGGCTTTCACTCTGCCTGCATGGTGCCTCGGTGAGTGTTGGCTCAGAGGTGTGAGGTATGGGATTTTGGGGCTTCGGGAAATAATGCACTTCGTGGCTGTATCCCATCAACTTACTCCAAGCTGGTTACATCTATAACTCGGAGGTTGTGATAACTGACTCCAGCCGGTTAAGATCATCGGGCAACACGTTTTGTGTTGACGATTTGGAAGCTTCGACACTTGCAGAGATTTATTTACGAAGGGTCAAGCTGAATAACGTTTGGAATTGAGATGTGTTTCTGACGACCTTAGCTGGCGAAGGTCCGTGTGTTTCTTCAGCAAAAAGGTCTACCAAAGAGCCGTAGGCACCGCAGTCCCTCACTGCTGCATCCGAAATCGATTGGCCGCCTTCCGGATGTCTATTCTCGTGTTGATCGACATATCCTAAACTCTAACACTAAACGCCAAATTCTAAATCCTAAACTACAAGCCCACACTGAGAGCTACGAAGATGTGCCGGTGATACTTTACTAGTCCCACCTGCTGTAGATGTTGTTAGATTCTCTTGCAGGGACTCCACAGAGATTACAATTACGGTTGTGGAATGGTGCCTTGATGATTTTGGGCGGTTTAGGGTTTACAGGGGGTTCAAAGTATACAACTGCTAGCCTATCAATACTGTGGGCCTAAAGGATGTCGCCGATAGTTCGTTCACCATCATGGATAATTACTCTAGACCCCCTGAGCAAATCCGTCATACCCTGGCAAAGCTCCACTAGAGTGTCTACGAATTCTCTGATAAAACCGACGTGAGCCTTGTAAAACCTTTATCTAATCATAAACCCTACAAAACCTTGCATAATCCTATAACAGCCCTAAGGGCCTTGTCCCAAGCTGTTGACTGTTGGCTGACCGATGTGGCGTAGAACTTAAACAGCACCGGGATGTGTAAGGATTGGGGCTTAGGATTTACCGGTATAGGTTTAGTCGAAACTGCTTTAGTGGTTGACTTTGGTTGGTATTTCGGGCTCTACGATTGAAGTTTCTGCATATTTTTTGATGCGATACACTTCCATGAATCCTCGGCATGGGCTCCTGCAGGTCAGTCAATGCTCATAGGCATCAGCCGTAGGATTTCTCTAGAAGGGTTTCGCGATTTCTAACAACGGATGTTGGTTGTGTATTTGTCAAGCTTGCAGGCCTGATTAAAACTTACTCCCATGGCCTTGGAGGTAGTCCTGGGATACCGCGAGAAGCAGGTGATCATAGGTTAAAGGCGCGGTCAGAAGAAGCAAGAACTGTTAAATGCAACCTAGGATGGCGGCGGACGATTCTACTTCACCATGCACCTGGGTTACACCGAGCTGGGTCATATAAAGAAAAAGCCAGAAAGTTGGAATATGATTACCCTAAACCCTTTATGGTAAATTATAGGGTATCGTACCCTGAAACCATATTCCAACTTTCTGGAGTTCCCTTTAGCTGTTCTTGGATTCCAATGAGTTTGGGGGTACTTAATCAGGGGCCACGAAGGACATTCAATACATAGAACTAGTAGAATTACTGTCCCTTAGGGCCCCGTAATATAACTGCACTATAATATACCCCAAACCCCATAATTACTTAATTATCAAGGACCATCTACTAAGGCATGAGAGGTGTAGGTTTCGGTTCGGTTCCCAACCCAGGCCTCCCTGCAAAGCTGATTTCAAAGCTACCCTGGAGGCAGCGAAGCCCTAAACCCTGCGTACTACGGTTGATGATATAAATCCTGGGGTTCCTTTAAAGGGATCTATAAGGGTACCTTTTTAGGGGTTCCTTTAAGGGATCTGTGGGGGTTTAGGGTTTAGGTTGATGATATAAATCCAGCATTACCTTAGTGACCCTAAACTATGGGAATTATGGCATATTCCTTGTTATGGGTAATGCAGGAGTTATATCATCAGCCACAGCGAGATCTCGAACCATAAGCAAGAACTTCTCAATCCTTCGGCTCAATGATGGTTCAGTATGGTCCTTAGGCGCAAAGGCCTCAGAGCCCTACACTTCAAACCCAACCCCTGAACCCTAAACGCTCGACTCTTCGGCATTGTCCTTGGGCCCCATGCTCTTGTTGTTTACCGTGGGGCAATATGGGAGTGTCCGAAAATCGGGGACCCCAACATCGTACCCTAAATAGTAATCTAAGATGAGGTACCCCTGCTTTTCGGAAATTCCCATAAAAAGCAGGCCACCAAGCCGTGTGAGCCTTGAGAAGTTTCTTGCGCATCCGCAGCCTCGAAAAGCCTAAAAATCCATGTGCCCATGTGTAGGTACTTAGGCCTTAAAGTCTTACATAGATACTTTAAGGCCTAAGTACCTACCATATGGGTACATGTGGAGCCTTTGGGGAAGCCACCGTGTTGGACGATGGCCCAAGCCTCAAGCCCTACCCCAAGGGTCCAAAGGACCCAATTTTTAGGTACTCTGTTTAGGATAGTAGTTATGTAGGTTAGGATGTCGGAGAGTATATGACTATTTTAAGGTACTTGGACCCTTGGGGCTATAAACCCAAACATTACACCCTAACTCGCTTCACAAGATTCTGAAACTCGGTGTTTACGAGCACGAAATTCTCGACACGGAAAGCCCTAGCTCTCATCACACAAGATGATCAAGATGGCCGGCTACGTGACTGGCGCATGCGAGCTTCGCAGGATCTCCAGCCAATGCGGTTCATCCAGCTGCTAGGTTAGATGGTGCACCAGTAGGCGGTAGGTGGAGCTGGAGGAGAAGCATCGCGAGTTGCAGACCCGGCCCCAGCTGTTCATCTAAACAGATGTTCCCAACCAAGGCCGCGTGAGGTCTGCCGCCGTGAATTAGCGGAGCTGCGAGACATGGTGGAGCTCGTCACGGCCCATTTCACCAGCACGCCGGCCGAAAGACTCAGGTTGGGTCTTCCAAATGCTCATCTGGCTGGGTGACTTGTTGATCTTGGAAGAATTCCAAGTCATTCCCATGGTGAGCGAGAACGCCGATACCGGCGGGCGCAAACGGGCATGGCGATGGAGGCAATTGCAAGTCCAGGGCGGCCTTCATTATTCGTGCTGCGTCCGTTTTAAGCCGCTTTCTCAAGTGCACAAAACCGTTATTCGATGTCTAGCTTACAGAAAATGGGCTGCAAGCGTCTGCAGTTTCTTCACACCCACTTTTGCAGAGAGGTAGATGCTTGGGTCCTGCAGGCACTGACGCAAACGAAAGGCGTTTTCAAGAGGCCGATCGGTTAGGGCCAGTTTTTGGGTTCAGGGTTTAGGGTTTAGGGTATAGGGTTTAGGGTTTAGGGTTTAGGGTTTTGGTTTTGGTATTTCATGTTTAGGGTGCAGGCGAGTTTTGGCCGCAGAGTTGAGGTTTTTTGGGGTTTGAGATGTTTGTAGGCTTAGCCTTAATGTAGACCCCCGATGAATAACCTCCCTGTCTTTTAGGGTTGATATACAATCCCTGTAAACAAAGCGCAAAGGGTGTATTAGTCACAGGTCTATTATTAACGGTTTTTAAGACCAGGAAGGCCTGAAGCCAGCTGTCGGCATCAACTGTGAACCCAGCATGAGCCCAAAACCACTCGCACACGTTTATCCTAGAAAGTTTTCGATGTATGCGTTGCTCATTCAAAGGCCATAACCGTAAAGCCCAAACCCCTCAATCCTAGAAGAGCCATAGCCTTGAAGCCTTAACCTTCATCGCAAAGGTTGGGGTCGACCTATCTTCGTGCAGACCTGGGTGTCTGTGTGCCGCCTTCCTGTGTCCCAGCTGCTTTTAGGCTTTGGTGTTTAGGGCTTTAGGCTTCTGAAGCTTTACAGTATGGAGTCCTTCAGTTTTGGGGCTCTGGCAACCTAAACCCTAAACCCTAAACCCTAAGCCCTAAACCCTAAGCCCTAAGCCCTAAACCCTAAACCCTAAACCCTTAACCTGGGGCTTCGGGATGCTAGGATTCGGCTTTCGGGGTTTAGGGCTCGAGGCGCTAATGAGGCTTGAGGGTGCCAAGTCCTGGAGCTCAAATGCGGTTCCACCGTTTGCAGGTGCCATCGGTTTTAAAGGTTTCTTCAGGGTGTCTGCGTAGCTGTGTAGGCAACGTTTACGTTTCAGAAACAGTGTTAGTGATGAGCCCTCACATCCCGAGTCATCCAAAGTTGACTCCTTTACCCTGAATCCCGGACCCCAGTGCTTAGTATGCGAACCGTGTAACCCCCGAGCAAAACCCAGAACCCAGCCAAACCCCTATGAATCCTAATGCAGTCCGTTGAGACGCAATAAAACCTCAAACAACCTGTGGCCTGAGCAACTGGCAACCAACATCCCTTCATGGCTTCAGCGGACTGTGAGGGGTAAGGGGGTGCGGGTTTCTGGGCGGGGGCCTTATGCCTGGGGTGCTAGGGTTTTGCACTGACCCCCAAGAGCCCGAACATAGACTAGGGAAGAACAATGCCTCTCCTCGGCTTCATGGCATGCGGCTAAGTTGTTCCAACTTCCTGGCTTCTACTTTGGTATATTGGGGTGTAGTGCTTATGGGTTGAGCTATGGCAGCTTCAGGGGTTGGAGCACACCGATTACATGTGGTGTGCTACTTAGTTAGATGCTGTGAAAGGACTGGAAAGTCGCATGTAATTATAACCCAAACCCTAAACGAAGATCCTCAACCTAGGCACAGAGGATGACATCACCTGGCGCGTGTTTCCACTTATCTTCAGGCAGCGCTGAGTTCTGCTTGGTATTTGCCGAGTATAGAGCTTGGGGTCGAGGATGGTTAGGACCGCAGGATAGTTCCCTAAACTCTGAACCTTTCTTTCTGGGGGAGGTGTGTGGGGGGAGGGGGGGGGTCGTGGTTCTCGTTTTCCAGGTCCTGCGAACATTGCAGATCAATGCCGCGTGCCTCTTGTAGAAACCTCGCCACAGGACCTGCAAAGTTAACATGTCATGCACTGGCAGTCCCCTTTCCGCGCCGTTGAACTCCCCGCAGAGGCTTCCAAAAGGCTCTGCAACCACAAGACTGCAGGGTATATATCAGTTTATGACATCATGAATATACCTGTAACCCGAAGCCCTAGCAAATAGTATGAGATGACCCCTTTAGTTACAGGTCAAAATACCCCCTAAAACCCTTGAGTTACAGGGTAAAATACCCCCAAAACCCTTCAGCTATAGAGGGCAAAATACCCCCAAAACCCTTTAGTTACAGGGCAAAAATCCCCTAAACGCTAGTAGTTTGGGAGCCCCATGTCTCCGAAGTGTTATCCTCGGCCCTTCCCCCGCGTCTCCGTATTATGCGCATGCTGCAAGGCTACCCAGAGGCAGTACCATTATGGAATTAGGCCCCAAAAGACCATCCATAAGATGGCTTTGGGGACCTAAGTCCATAATGGTACTATAAAGGGAGCCTCTAGGCTAGTGAGAAGATCTTTCCTACGTCGGCACTTTCGCTCCAAGGATGTGTAAATTCGAAAACGACATGGCCTTTATCTCAGCTCCCTCTATTCGGATGTTTTAGGCTGGCTTATAGCATATTTAATGCAGGAACCTGATCAAGAAACCCTGGCCCTTTAACCCGAAAGTAGTCGGGTTCATATAAGGAACCCTAACAAACACCCTGGGTTTGTTAAACAGGTTCCTACATGAGACCAGCTATAAAACTGCATAGGTAACTGGGTTGTCATGAAGGTTTTGGGCTTCGGAATCCTTCCCGAAGCTCCTTGCGACGTTACAGACGGAGGGAATTGCGCTAGACGTCGGAGTTCAGGATGGAGTGTCTGATATCACTGTGTCCTCAGTCGTCTAGTTGTTTGGTGTAGGTATGATACCGATTTGCTGGGTCCTTAGTCGTCTTGTTTGTTTTAGGTATAATACTGAATACTAATGTGGCATTAGTCTAGTTGTTTGGGTTTGGTGTGATACAGATCATTACTTCTGCTAGCTAGTACTAGCCAGTCTCGATGTAGGGCCGAAATTTCGTTGTCAATGTTGATTTCTATTCTATTCACCCAAAGTTGAATACCCACCCACTGGCGACTTCTTCCATGGTCCATAGCTGGGCGAGGCAGTATTTCGACTTTGGTGAGCAACATGACCTGCAGTTCGCGGTGCACTATCTTCCGTGCAGCTTCCATGTATTTTTTTCTCGGTCGCAGGCCTTCATCCACCACCCAGTGCCCCAAACCTTGACGCAATATCCCAACCCCGAAGACCCGTCTCGCAAACACCTCGCAGAAGCCGTAAGTTGTAAGCCCTATAATATGTCCTCCAAGCCAGAAACCGTCAAGTCCCTTGCCATAATTGCTGGCATGTAGCATCGAACTTGTGAGAGTCACCAGGGCTTAATGTGATATTCGGGCTACTTTCCTCCTGTGTAGTGTAGCCTGCAATTAAGCCCCCCAAATCCCACCCCATATCTGCAAGAATCCATGTGCCTAAACGGTGATTACATATATATATATATGTATATATATATATATATATATATATATATATATACATTGGGCTTGCATGCGGCAGATGTTGCAGGTACCCAAGGAAGCCTAACCAAGAGCTGACGCTGCAACTTCCGGCCCCGCTGCAACAAGCGGAATCAGTCCCGAAGGCTCCATGTACCTTTATAGTAGATACTTCGGCCTTAAAGGGGTCCCTATATGGGACTTTCCGAAAATAGGGGACCCTAATATGGTACCCTAAATAGTAGGACCCTTATTATAAGGACCCTAAAACTTGGTACCCCTATTTTCGGAAACTCCCATATAGGTACTTTAACGCCTAAGTATATACTGTATATGGGTACATGGAGCCTTAGGGAGTTCATGGATTGGCCTGACCATCAGATCCGCACTTCAGGCGGAAAGTTGGGAAACTGGTTAAACCAAGGTGAATGGATTTCTCTTGAACTACATGTAGGCCAGGCAAAGCGCCAAAACCCCGGAGTTCTGGCCTTGCCCGCTCAAGACGTTCTTCTCGTGGTTCTTGGTGCTCGTGCTCACCCAGATGCGACAGCGATGGTTACATGTATTGGTCTTATACCTGGGAAATCTCTCGGCCCAAGAACCCGAAACCCTAAACCCTGTCGTCTAAATCTTGCGCAGACGGACAAAAGGGCCAGGGCCTTCAACCAAAGCCCTGTAGTCGAGGAGTGTGAGAAAAAGCGAAGCCGGGGCACTTTGACCTGGTCCCCTCGGTTGTTACTGGTTCCCGCAATGTCGGGACTTTGCAATAGTTGGTTAACATTGTACATTTTTATGGGTACTCAAACTCAAGATGGAATAGAAGCTAATTTTGTGTACTATCCCAACCATGAGCTCGCCGATCAAGCCACTATGACTGCTTACCTTTAAAGGTCCATGTACCCAAAGAGCATCATAATTTGGCTGTTCAAGATCTACCTAAAACGGTACATCGGGCCCAAAGTATATATATATATATACATACATACATACATACTAGTTAGATACATGGACCCTCCATGCAAGCATCTCCACAACGAGGACTTCTGGTATGTCTCGTTTTAAAGTATCATACTTGGAGGTTCATGAGTCGTTGTAAATGGGCCTATAAGCCCCCTAATATGGGTTATAAGTATAGTTACCCTGCTTACAACCCTACTTGTAGCTACCCATGAACCTCCAAGTAGGGGTTCTATGTTACTAGGATGCCCAGTAGTTCCCTTATTCCCTTTTTGTAGTCCTAGGTTCCTTATAAAGTTATTCAATACCAAAAAGGGAGCCCTTTTCATTCCTAGGTTACCGGGCATCCTAGCTAAGGTTAGGTTTAGAGTTCGGGCCTCGGACGCCTCAATGTTTGTGGTTGGAGACATGCAGCATCACCTTAGGGGTTGGGGTTTTAGGGTTCAGGGGTTAGGGCTTTAGGGTTTAGGGTTTACGGTTCAGGGTTTAGGGTTTAAGGGTTTAGGAGGATTCAGGGTTTAGGGTTTAGGAGGGTTTAGGGTTCAGGAGTTTAGGGGCTTAGGGTTTAGGATCAGGACCAAAGTATCCTACAGACCCAAAACCTGACAGAGTCCGCATATCCGCCGAATAGCCCCCATTTCGACGTACTATCGCAATACACTGCAAAACCGTATTCGCGTCTAACTGTTCTGAATAAATCAGATACTCTCATCATATATTAACCCCTGACCCCGGAGAGAGCCCTAAATCCCAGAACCCAGAAACTCTAAAACCGAAGAGAAGCCTTTCTAGAATCCTTTTTGCAACCTGTTTGCAGAATTCTGTTTAAGCAAGCCTAAACCCTGCAACCACCAAACCCTAGACCGTAAACCCTAAACCCGAATCCCTTAAAATCCCCTGAACCCTAAACCGCTACGACCCTAAAACCCCAAACCCCTAAACCCCTTGAACCCTGATGCTGAGGGTTACGAGCTCCAGACTCTGCAGAATTGTCAGCGGAGGAAGCCATGAATCACGAATTTCGAAAGCTCTCTTTTTAGCAGCCTAGCGAACGTTGTTGGTGCTTGCTTGGCCTATGACTTAGGTCGTGCTTCGCACTGATTAAAGTCCTGCCTATGCTGCAAGCTGCGGCCTCCTTGGGCCTTTGGTATCGCGGCACACGACATGCACCTGAGCGGAGGGTTTCAGCACTCCTCCTTGTCATGACCTTCTCGGTCGTGACACGCATTCTCACCTTTACGGGCAGGTGCATACCCCTTCAGTACAACGAGCGTCCGCCGTTGTTCTGGCAAAGAGTACATAGCATCAAACGTCTTGGCCTTGCCACATTCCTCAGTCCCCAGCAGTTTGGCACAGTGTGGAAATGATCTCCGTTGGGGCTCACTAGGACCGGTCCTGGATGAGGTACGGGAACCGGCACATCACGATCGAGGTATTCCACAATAGGCACGTAGTCATTATCCATCACTGTTTGCGTAGCTGAATCCACCATTCGAACTCGCCGGGGCCCTGGTGACCCCAAGACTGTAGCCGGAATCCGGCTCGGTGTAGTAGAGGACGATGCTCCCCTGGTTCTACGGGGGGTCACAGGCGTAGGTGTAGATGTAGGTTCCGTGGCCAACGGTGGCGTCGCCGGGATGCTCTCGCGCTGAGCCATCTGAGCCGCCAGTTCACGCTGCACGGCTTCCTGAATCCCTCTGAGCCTTCTAGCTGACCGGGAAGAAGTAGGGCTCGAACAGCATTTATCCCACAACCACCACAAGGCCTCCCAAAGCGCAATCAAGGCAATGCCAACCATCAGCACGATGACATACAACTCCATCGAACTATCAAGAGGTAAAGGATCCTTCCTCTGGGCCCTCGCCGTCTGCACTAGGTGACATAACAACATGGTCCGGACCGCCGCTGTCTTCATCACCTCAGCGGCAGTGTCCACGAATCCCCACAACATTGTGAGTTCACCAAGTCGTTGCCGAGGAAAGCTCTTTGTGAGCAAATCTGCCCATTGATCCTTGCCAGGGACATATCGAACAATGACCTGGCCGTCCTCAATCTGCTCGTGGATGTAGCTCGCCCTCACCCGCAAGTGGCGTGTTCGCCACGAGGAATTCGTAGTAGGAGTTGCTATGGAAATGGCCGCCTGATTGTCGATGCCGAGGATGATCCCCCCTAGCCCGTTGTCCAACTGGCGTAGGATAACCTCAAGCGACTTTGCCATCGTCAGCGCCTCGATGGCCGCCACCAGCTCGCACTCAGCCGTGCTCAGGCATGTGAAGGGCTGCTTGCATGCCCTCCAGCTGATCGGAGAGTTCATCCATGTCAACACAATACCCGTGTGGCTCCTCGATCCACTTGGGGCAAAGCTGCTGTCCGAGAACGCAATGAACTCTGAACCCACCGGTTTCAAAGTCAACGCCAAATTCTTGGTGCGCTGGAGGTAGGCTAATAGCCGGCGACCAACACGTAGGCATCGAGGGGCCGCCCTCGTCAACAGAGAGCCCATGGCGCTTACCACAAAACTCACGTCCGGCCTCGACCTTTGTGCCAGCCACAACAGCTCTCCGCAAAGCCTTTGGGCTTGGCGCACCTCATCGGGGGTGCCTGTTTCTTCACCTTCAAAAGCTTCAAAGGTCACCATCTCACGAGGGGCCTGGATGTGCGACTGCTCCTCCTGAGTCACCTCGTGGAGCCGCAAGATCTCCTCTATATAGGGCAGCTGGTGCACGTAGATGGCATCCATATCCTCATTGGTAGAGAGCTCACAGCCCAAGAACCTCACATCATGGTCTGGAGTCAGAAGATCCAGCGGTGAGGTCTTCCATTTTTGGCCAATCATTTTTGCCAACGCCGTCACCAACCATAACGGTCCTGATAAGAGGATGTCGTCCACGTAGACTAGGACCAACGCTGCCGGCTCCTTGGTAAGAGCCGCACCAACCTCGTAGACAAGCCATAGGTTAGGCTCCGCCCGGCCTTTCAACAGCATCCATTGCTTTCCCTCCGCCTCAACGCTCATTTCGCTCATGGAGGTGTCCCGGAACGATGCCCACAACTTTGGTGATTGTCGTAGGCCATACATGCCATGCGTGAGCATCCATCTTTCGGACTCCTTGGCCAGTCCCAGCTGTATCAGAGCCGCTGGGGGTCGTATGATGTAGACGACGCCGCCCTCCACGTGAGCCAGCGGAGTGAGCATAAATGCTCCGGCGATATCGACTATGGCCGCTCGCCAAAGTCGCTTGAGCGCATACACCAAACTACATCTGAGACTCTCTGCCGCCGCACCGCCGGCGAACAGTTCACTTTGGTCCTCAGCCGCGAAGTTGCCGCAACAGACTATTCTAGCCTTTCTCCGACCGTAGAACTCTTCGGAGGTGTCATCATCGGCTATGTTGGGCGGCTTGACGGTGTAGACCAACTTTGATGGAAGTTCCTGAACCACATACTTCCTTTTTAGGATCGCGATGTCTTTCGCGTCAACTCTCAGGAACCCCTTCTCAACCACGCCCAGCTCCTTTTCAATTGCCGGCTTCCATTTATGAATCACCTGCTTCGCCTCCTGGGGGCTTACATTGTAGGTGTGCCGCAACGGTGTCCTGGAGTCCTTGGCTTCCTGGATGATCTTCTCGATGTTCTCAACATACTCCGGCTCCAACTTGGCAAGCCGGGGGTTATCATACAAACCCAAGGAAGACCAGAACTCGACATTGGTGCTCAAGTCCTCTGCGGCCTCCCCAAACATCGCATCTCCATCCAGAACATTTGCCAAGGTCGTCAGGGCCTCCAACTCATCACCAGGATCATCGGATCCACACACTTTATAAAGACGGCGTACACCTGAAGGAGCATCCAGTCCGCATTCATCACCTTCACCAACCGCGTCGGTATACATGGCCCATTCACAAAAAGTGGCCTCACAATCCCCAACGGTTGCAGCTTCCACATCATCCTCTGGTACACGAGCTCGGCTCCACGCACCCTCACATGGGAAGGAAACTGCATTTAGTGCCGGTCTGGTTTCCAGCACCCCATCGGGATCTCCTCCATGGGACTCAGAACCATCCATGGGGAAACCAACGGACTTCAAATACTCCTTGTCCTTCATTGACAACTTGCTACTCCCCTGCGGCGTATAAGCAGACAAAAACCATTTCACTCCATCATCCGGGACGTAGGCATGGGGAACCAACGGATCAAACACCGCCGGGATTTCCTGGACATTCACCAGACAACCATCGTGAACCTCATCATCTGCAGCCTGGTACTGGTAGTCCTGGGGGTCACTGCCTCCAACCACTCGTCTTTGACAGTCCAGGTCCTGAACCCATAGTCCTCCAGAGGTTGGGGCCTTTAGCTCCAGAACATAGTTGTAGGTGTCCCTCTCGTTGTGGCTATCCTTGTGCTTGGGGACCTCCTTGGCCGCCTGAATCACGAGGGTGGTCCATGCATAGTTGAGGTGCGGCCAGTTCTTGGTCAACTTCTTTTTCATGTAGGCATTGAAGAACTTGGTCACCCAAGGAAGGTCACGCCCATATCGGGTCACACCAAAGGAACCACCATGAACAAATGCTCCCATCACTAGCCCTTGACCTCCCGGAGCTCTGGGAACCTTTAAGCTCCCACACGTACTCGCCATCAAAGAAAGCAGCCTCGCACCATCATGATCTTCAAGACGAGATTCTCGAAGCAGCTCTTCCGCAATGCGTTCCACATACTGTATCTCGTCAAACTTCAAGTACTTGAGAGCCGCCTCCTCCTCGTCCTCTAGGCCTTGGTGCCCAGGTTCATTGGTCATCATCTCGAAATCTTCAAAGAACCCGTCAATCTTGAACTCTGAGGGGGCCTTAGTTCTCATTCGCCTTGGTGGTGGTCGCGCAGGTGGTGGTAGAGGAGGTTCGCCAGAAAGATCGCCTGCGGGGTCTTCTGGCTCCACAATCACAGTCGGAGCCACTTCGTCCAAAGGTGGCGGATCCCTGGCCACTCTCACATGAGTGGTCTGAATGAACGTGCCCGTGGCCTTCAAGATCACATGTCCTCCGCGGATGTCCGTGGACGGTCCCGCGTATCGGCCGACGGTCCAATGCGGGCCAAAGTCCTCGACCGCACCCGTCTTGTAGCGCTTGGTCTTCACATAGACCTTCGTCCCATAAGCCACCGGCATTGATGGCAAACTCCCCAACACGTCGGCTCGCTGTTGGGCCGCTGCGTACTGGACTGCTGTGGGCCAGTGTTCCTTTCCAACCCCTGCGGAGTCGAGAAGGATGCGAGCTCGACGCTTCAAGAACCGCACTCCCGATTCTGCGACTCCATTGGCAGCCGAATCTGACCCCGAAGTCGTCGTAGGCCACATTCCTTGCGCAAGTGCCCACTTCCGCACCACATTCCCACGAAACTCACCTCCGCGGTCCGTATGTAGTCTGGTAACTGGATATCCCAGTGCTTTGATGTCCATCACAATACGCTGGACCGCCGGGAGCATCGTGGTGGCCTTCTTGTTGTTCACCGGCACCGCAAAGTACAAGGTGGAGGTCTTGATGGGCTCCTTGAAAGTAGACAACAACTCCTTCCACTTTCTTTCTTCATCAGCAACTTCAGCAGGATCAACACCCGCCCCATCATCACCACCATCAACCTCACCGGTCTCCTCCTCAGATAGGTGGTCCTCGTCCTCCTCCTGGTCTCCATGTTCCCCAGGAATTGGATGGCCTCGAACTTCAGCATGTCCACCTCCTCCGTCCACCTCTGGAATCCTGAGGGCGCCAATGACAAAGTACCGAAAGAACTTGCCATCAGGGGACCGGCCATAACCTTTAAGAGGACCCACAACATCCACGCTCAAACTGTAGGCCATAGGATGCAGGGATGCTCGGTGCTGGTGGCCCGTTGCACTGTTTCTAACGCATACAGCGCAATCCCGTCGAAAAGGCTGATGATTCCGAGCCACATGTAGTCTCCAAGAGGCATCATCACTTAACTTCGCCAATCGTACATGGCGTGCCCCTGTGAACGTAGAAATTGAGACGTCCAACAGTCCCATCTCATCCAAGTACTCCTTGGTGTCCTGGCACTCAGTCCAGGCGGGCCAAAGGTCCTCGTAGTTCTCCGTCGCTCGTTGGCGGTTGTAGTTGATGCGGTCCATGTCCTCCACATAGAACTTGACAGAAGTTCCATCGCTTCGCTGTTTTCCAGCGCACGCAAGGGCATGGAGGAAGTGAACTTTGCTGCGATGGGGTCCTGCGGCCAACTGGTCCAAGTGGCGAGGTAGGCAGTCGCGGGAAACAATTGCGCTGATCTTTCCTTGGAGGGCTGCCCATTGCACCACCTTCCAAACATCCCCGAACTCATTCTCAACCAACATAGAGTTCACGTTCACATACACAGCACCTCCAATGAACGCCAAGTGCTTCAAGGGGTCCTTGAACCGCTCCACAGTGGGCGGGTCCCATCGTAGCGCCCACGATTCGGCCCTCAACAGGCGCTTGCGCGCCCTTCGGTTCACCTTGAGAGACTTCATCAAGTCCCAAATCCCCGGTCGAGGCAGCTTCGTGATCATCTCATTCTTGACCACATCCTTGTAGTTGATGAACGTCGCTTTCTCCACAGCAGTTCGGGCCTCAAGAACATTTCCCGTCTTCACGTACTTCTCCAAGCACGACCACCAGCTCATCTTCAACTTCCTAAGGGCCTTCACCGACAGCTGAGTGTTGCTCTCGAGTTCTGGGAGCTGGTGCCTTTCCAAACGCTGAATCAACTGCTGGGCAACGGCATGGCTAACCTCCGGGCATCCATTCTTCACATCCAAGACCAGCTGCTCATTGTCCTCGCCGTGCAGGATGCAGTGGTCCGCCGTCCAATCGAGCTTATAGCCGAGGGTGGAGATCACTTTGCCCAGGGGGACGATCACCTGGGCCAACTCCTCAGCACTCAACAAACTCCCACTCACGGTCTGTTTCATAGCTGCCACAGCATCTCCCGCCAACTGGACATTCACCTGTTTAGCTCGATCCCATTCTTGCTGGTCCTTAGGTTGGCGAAGTACATGAGTGGAGCCCGAGTCGAGCAACGCACCGGGAGGCTTTGGTAGGCCGTAGAAACCATGGTCCTTCCAGCACTCCAGAGCCGCAACCAGAGGTTGGAACATCTTCATGTGCCGCACCTCCTCGATCACCTCATGACTTTCACCTGAACATCGCCCGGCTCAAAATTCACCCGTCGAGTGGGCGACTCAGAAGTAGCGGCAGCGCTGGTTGTGGCACCAGTGTCACTGGCTCCAACGGTAGAGCCCTTCGGAGCACCCTTTGATGAAAAGGCTCCTCCTCCTGGGGCCTTGCACTCACGAGCCTTGTGTCCAACAGCCCCGCAACACAAGCACTTTTTTGCTCTGGTTGCCTTATCCATAGCATTCCACGTGTGAGGAAACTTGCAACTGTTGCCCCGTCGACAACCACGGTCTCCCATGAAAAACTTGCACACGTTTCCTGAGGCTCTTGGGGTAGAAGGAGCCGGCGTTCCGGTAGTAGGCGCCGCGGCGGATGGCGTCGATGGCGTCCCGGAGTCCACACCCGCCGTCAAAGCCCTCATTGAAGTAGACACATCACCGCTGGGCCTTGTCGCTCCGAGTCGGGCCTGCTGCTCCATCTCCGCCTGCAGGTGCTGCAAGAACGTCGTGACGCTACCCGAGCTGGGGCTCACGTCCACCTGCAGAGTACTCCGGATCAAACTCACCCGGAACGATAACTCATGGTTGGCCCTCACGATGGGCCCTGTGATACGGTCCAGCCCTTTCAAGAGGACCGAGGCATCCGGCTCCGCTATGCCAATCGACATGGCCCTTCTCCTCCAAAGGTTCCATTTGCGAAGCCCCTCCATAGCCTCCTGAGCGCTCGAACATTCATCGGGCATCTCCAACATCTTCAAGACCAAGGCTTTCTCCTGCAAGTTCCCCGGCTGGTACATGGCGTATAATTTGCAAAGTAACACCAGTGATGTCACTTGACCATGCGCTATCACTTCATCTCTAACGCGCCGGGGCACAGCACTCAGCATCATCGCCGTAGCACGTCTTTCAACCCTTGCCCATTCTGGCCTCGTCAGTTCCGGTGACGCTTGAGGTCGAAGTTGTAGGCGAGCTAGGGGCGCCGCAGAGCTGTACTGGTGGTACCAGGTGGAGACGTCCTTCATGATCGTGGTCCACCATGTTGCGCTCGTGTCCGAGAGGTCCTGCATGATCGGACCGATATGCGTGATCCAATTCAAAAGGTCAATGGATCCTGTCTGGGGCTGATACTCCGGCAAGAAAGGCAGCTCATTGATCCCCGGCTTCACTGTTTCTGGACGGTCAGCTTTACTCACACTCTGCTGTGCCAGTAGGGATTCTATCCCCTTTGCCAAGGTCGCCAACAAGCTGGCCTCTGCGGTTCCCGGTGCAGACGGCGGACCTGGTGCCAGTGGTCTTGGAAGAACAGGCGGTGGTACATCAGGTGGCCTTGGAGGCGGAACGACATGATCACCGCTGTAGGGTTGAGGTACTCTAGCATCACCCGGTTGCCCTTCACGACCAGTACCTCCCATGCCGAACAAGCCCTGAAAGAACGCCTTAGGACCAAGTGGTGACTGTGACCGTGTGCGCGTACTTGCCGTTGGCAGCGGCTGTGGGGGACCAGGTAGGGATTGATCTGCGGAAATTCCAGGTTGAACTCCCGAACCTAGAGGTCGCTGTCCCTCTAGACTCAAAAGAGGAGGACGTACTGCTAAAGGAGCACCTTGACACCCTCCGAAGCTCAAATCTCCCAAAGCAGGACCACCACTCAGTTCGTTATCTCGAAGAGGTAGCGGGCCTTGCAGTGTAGTAGGCCTCGGGGGACCAGGTAGGGATTGATCTGTGGAAACTCCAGGTTGAACTCCAGAACCACAGGCCTCCATCATCCTCATCTCCGCATCCGTAGGTAGGCCCCTCGTATGGACCGTCCGCTGCTCCATCTGTGCCTCGTGCCACTCCAGTTGCTGACGTAGCCGCTGCGCCTCACTCGTAGCCTCCATAGTTCTTTGTCGCTCCGCTTGAAGGCGAACCATGATATCACCCACTGCATGCTCCAGCTGTCTCGCCACCTCTGCTTGCACCATTTCTGCGGAAAACCCAACCGATCCACTGGAGGCTGAGTCCGCATGCCGTGCTGGCTGCGCCACTACAGGCACAGGCAGTCGTGGAAGTTCCGCTGCTCCTTCCGGACGTGGCCAAGCCGTGCCGGGGTTGCCTCCCGCATTGGGAGGTGACGACCAAGCCGTCACTTCGACTCGTCGCTGTATGTAGTCGCCTAGGCGACCAAACCACGTAGACCTTGAAGATCCACCAGCGTGTCCGACCACTGGGCTTTGTCCAGGCAACGGCGATGGACTAAACCTGTCAAACAACGCTGTTCCACTCTCATCGTATAACGTCACGTCGCGCTCCGGTGCGGCTGACTCATGCACTGACGCGGCGTGTCCGGTTCCCCTGATAGGGGGATCGTGATCTGCATGCTCCTGCGCCGGCTCAGTCATGATGCGCACTCCGCGGGAGTTTGCACGATCCTCTGCCCGCTCCTGCCGACCATGCTCTGCGTCTTGACTCCCTTCCGCATTTCCAGGAGTGGCCAAAGACGGCCCAACACCATTGGGAAGCTGAGTCTCTGTCTGAAGTCTTCGCTCCTCATCTCGTAGTTGCGCAGGCATCTCTTGGCCGTAGTTCGGCCCCAAGAGTTCGCCCTCAAGGGCTTGCGTTGGGCTCATACCCTGCTGAACGAGCTCCAGACTCTGCAGAATTGTCAGCGGAGGAAGCCATGAATCACGAATTTCGAAAGCTCTCTTTTTAGCAGCCTAGCGAACGTTGTTGGTGCTTGCTTGGCCTATGACTTAGGTCGTGCTTCGCACTGATTAAAGTCCTGCCTATGCTGCAAGCTGCGGCCTCCTTGGGCCTTTGGTATCGCGGCACACGACATGCACCTGAGCGGAGGGTTTCAGCACCTGAACCCTTAAAACCAAAGCCCCTAAACCCTACTCCCCCCCAAAGCCTAGTAAACTAGTAAACCCCTCAAAGCCCTACAGGCCGCTGAAAGCCCTTAAACCGAAGCCAGGTACGAGCCGCTGTCTTGGGCGTTCATCGACGGGCTGCCGGGTGAGGTCTTTTGGAGATCCTTGGCTGGTCTACCAGAGCCCTCGGGTTTTTTAGGGCTTAAGGTTTAGTGCTTAAGGTTTAGGGTTTAGGAGTTTAGCGTGTAAGGCTGAAGACCAAAGGTGTAGGAGTTTATGGTTG
The DNA here is from genome assembly GCA_905221615.1 of Symbiodinium sp. CCMP2592. Classification (NCBI taxonomy): domain Eukaryota; class Dinophyceae; order Suessiales; family Symbiodiniaceae; genus Symbiodinium; species Symbiodinium sp. CCMP2592. Next base: position 480,603 of record CAJNDT010003279.1, read on the forward strand.
AAGGTTTGCGGGTTAGGGTTCCTTATTGACAGGGTTTACGGTTAAGGGTTCTGGCTTGGGGTTTGGGGTTTGGGGTCTACCTGAGCCCTGTAAGAACCCAGTTCGGGACCCTAAAAGGCATCCTAATTGGGGTGGAGTTGCTTGAGGAGGTCATGGCTTTCGGAGGTGGGGCGAGGATTCAGGGTTGATGGGCCTTTACGGTTCAGGGCTTGAGGGCAGGTTATAGAAGAGTTTAAGGGTTTTTAGGTTTAGTGTTTGGGTTTGCGGTTTGTACCCAGAACCTGGATCCCATAATCACAAAAACCCGTACCTCTAAAACCCCCTAGAGCGAAACCCCTCTAGTCCCTGAGTCTTGGCCTAGACCAGCAATGTTCCTAAACCCCAATTGAAAACCCTCTACATGGGAGTTTCCGAAAATTGGGGGTACCTTATTTGGGGGTCCTTATAATAAGGATCCCACTATTTAAGGTGCTATATTCGGGTCCCCTCTTTTCGGAAACTCCCACATAATCCTGAAGCCCTTCGCAGATATCCTCCTCCATGAACTTAAACCCCTGCGACATCTGTTCATAAGTCAATGAAAAACCGACAAACTTGTCCAAGTAATAATAGTAATAATAGTAACAATAATATTAAAAAGAAAGTATTGAATTTTATAGTACCCTGCACAAACACCATAGAGCCCCTACCAACTAGAAGCAAACGGACTGCCTATAGTCTCCATTGTAGTTCCTCTTTCTGGCTAACCAAGTTTATGGTTAGGATCCTATAATAGAGATATTGGTTAACCAAAAAAAAGGAACTACAATGGAGACTATAGATATACCCTCAAGTCACTGAAGGCTTTATGGTTAGGATCCTAATGGAGACTATAGGTGCTCCCACTCCTCTCCGGTTCGATTCGAGGTCTCGTGGCTTTGGCCGCTCTCGCGGCTTCCTGGCTGAAGTTGCTGTGTTTTGCCATTTCAGGATGGTGCGACTATGCCGAAACCCTATTCTCGTTATTAAGGCCCCCATAGTATACATATACATTATATATATATATATATATATATGCATATATATATATATGTGTGTATATATAACAGCTTCATTGTTTGATGAGTTTCAGACCAAAGGTTAGGTGATGGATTGATTTCTCCCTGAGGCTTGCTACTTGTTTCTTTAGCTTTAGGGTTCAGGTTTGGATTCTTCCCATATCCCCAGATGTGTTCAACATGCTTAAGCTGTTGTCTGTGTTATAAACACATATATAACATATCGCAAAGAGATACTTAAGTAGATGTTGATTTATGTATTGATCTTGCTGTTTGTTTGCTTTGTGTAATCGTTCATTCGCTTGTAACATTGTATGTGCTTCTAAATGTAGGTATGTAATTAGGTGGGTATATATACATACATATGAGTGTATGTATACACACGCATATATATATAGATATGTATGTATGTATGTATGTATGTATATGTTTATGCACACACGCACGTGCATACATACATTCATATCGATCGTTGCTGGTTTCCGCGTATCTATCTGTGCATATAAGTATAAATATAAATAAATAATATATATATATATATATATATATATATATATCCATATATGTATTTATACAGACAGATATAGATATAGATATAGATATGGACAGACAGATAGTTATGTGTGTGTGTATACACAGGTACTCGCCTACTTGGCTTACTTGCAGTATGTGTGGATACATATCGATGTATATATATATATATATATATATATATATATATATAGAGGAGAGAGAGAGAGAGAGAGAGAGAGAGAGAGAGAGAGAGAGAGAGAGAGAGAGAGTATAGTATTGCAGAAATGTTTGGAAAGTGCGAGTAGGATGCGAGTAGGACTGAGAATGGTTCAAAGTTTGTGCAGGGTTCTATAGGACGTTCAGAGGATATTATATTACGGTCTGTCCAAGCGATCTTGGGCGAGGGGTTGTGAAACTATGAGCGGTTTGAGCAGAATGATTTGAGTGTTCACTTGAGGAACTTGTTTCATCTGAAGAAATTAGGCTTTGTATTCTTTAGCGCCCTTCGCTTTTGAGTGTGCCGTGTCTTCCGCTTACCCTTCAGCAGCGATGAAGTCCGATGAGGAAATCGCGGTGCAACTCCAGCGAGAGGAGTTGATTCAGGAAAGCGATGCTGCGCAGTGAAGCGAGAGCGAGAGTGATGGCCAAGTCGTGGAGACGATTAAGCAAGCCATGAAGAATAGCAACAAAAAGCATTCGTATGTTCCGCATGAAGAAGATGACTGAGCATTTCAGCGACGAGAAGGAGGCGATTGATGGAGTTGACGAACTCCCAGATGATCTACCATTGGTTTAGTAGGGAATGGAGGAATGGTAGTAACTGTAGCTATAATTGTACCCGATTCCTCCATTCCCTACTAACCAAAGGTAACATGAAGGTGAAGCGATGGAAAGCTTCCTCATCACGACAAATTACATTGTTGAGTAGCTCTCCTCATCACGAGAGATTACATTGTTGAGTAGCTCAGTTCCAAGGTGGAGAAGAAGGTAAAGGACGACCGCACCCGCATCAATGTCAAGAGTCAAGATTGTCTACGGTGGTGTTGTTGTTTCGGTTTTTAGTTTACGGGTGTGGGCTTACGATTCAGGCTTTGGGTTGAGGAACTTGGGTTTTGGTCGTCCGCACTGTAACAGGTGACGCGGCAGCAAACACGACCCTCGCGTGGCAATGGTATTGTCTTTGGATCCGAACTCCTTACAACTTGAAAGACCCCGGAGCTTCAGTGGGATGAGGTGGGTTTTGACTAACCTCTACATTTACATCACCTTAAATCCTAGACGCTGAGCCCTTGCTTGAACCCAACTCCTTAACACACTAAGAACCAAACCTTAAACAGGAAACCCTTAAAGCTCTAAGTCTTTAAACCCTAAGCCGTACTTGGAGGTTCATGGCAAGCTATAAGTCGGGTTACCAGTCCCCTAATATAGGTTTCAAGTCTATTTGCCCTAATTACTTATGACTGCCCATGAACCTCCAAGCAAGCCCTAAACCCTCTACCCTTATAGTAGGGACTACCATAAGGGACCCTAAAACCCTAAACCCTAAAGCGACTATCATAGGGATCAGTTCCCCCATTCCCTACTAAGAACCAGACAGAAGACTCGGCTAGGTCGTGGGTTGCCGGCCCTCATCTTGCGCAGAGACTTCAGAGGCTTTGGCGGCTTTGAGACCTAGGTTTTTTTTGCGGGGGTTAGGCTTGAGGCATTAGGGTGGTTTAGGGTTTTGGGTGTTCGGGATTTAGAGTTTAGGACTCAATGTACCCTAACTCCTAACAGCTCCACTCCGGGCCTTAACCACCAAGTCCTAAGCCGAAGCCCATTTTCCTGCAGGTCTCCTTCGGCGATCCGACAAGTAGGTCTAGAATTTTCAGAAATCCAAGTGAGATGTGAGATGACGCAATAGACCGATGATTAATAATCTATTCCTGCAAGGGCCCTAATGCTAGGATCCCTCTTATGTTCCCTAAAATTGGAAGGCGGGTCATTCATCAGGGCACTGTACATCAGTTAAATAATCCATAAGCGGTACAACTTCAATCATGACAGGATTCTCACGCTGCTTTGCCTGTTGCTGAGAATGATGATTGAAAATATTGTTGTCGTTGATCGTTATGGTTGTGGAGTGATGACGATGGTGATGGTGATATCGGTGGTGAGGTGGTGATGACGAAGGCGTCGTTGATGATGCGGGTGCTATGGTGACAGTTGTTCATGTTTTTAAGGCGGCATCAGGAAGACTACTGGGTTTGGACGGTTTACTGCCCTCAGCTTTCTTTGCATTATGCAGCTTGTCTCGAACCTCTATGTGGTAGTGTATGGCATGTTCGAGGTTTGTGTCTGCAGGCTTTTTTGTGACTGGTAGGGTCGTGACCTGGACTGGAGGTCTTGTTGCGGAGGGGTTTGCTGCTGGAAAGTCTTGTTGGCGCCGTGCTGCTCAGGATGGTTTTGATGATTGCCGTGATGTTGCTGATGATGCTGATGAAGATGACATGACGACGGTGCTGGTGAAGATGCCGCTGATGATGAACACATGTGAGTGGCAAGTTGACGGCGGTATGCACGGCAGTGAGGGGGACAAGTTCCAACTATCTGGCAATCTAGACCCGAAAACTCTGAACCTTTAGTGCTAAACCTTCCTCCAGGGAGCACAATACCCGGATGTCTACAGCTTCAACCTTAGCTAGAAACCTTCAGCAGTTTCAGATGTATATAATACATACAAATGAGCAGTTCTGATCTCCCTACACCCTTAACCCCTGAACCCCTAAACCCGAAATCCGGAAACCTAACGACTTCCGACCAACTCCCCGACTCCAAGCTCCCAATCCGCCATACGAAGCCCGTACTTGGAGGGTCGGGGGACTTAGCAACTGGTTATTTTAGGGACTTATATGTACAACAACCCCAAATAGGGTCCCTTTTAGGGTACTTGTAAGTCTACTTACTACCTACTTACTAAGCCCCCTGACCCTCCAAGTAACCACCCCCAGTCATCTCTCAAGCCTAACCCCCTTCGCAGCCCGGAGACCCTCCAGCCCTTTGAGTTAAGACAGACTCTTCCTTAAACTACAATGGCATGGCTGCTATCCTTTACAACAAGAAGTCCGGAAAACTCCGGAGAGCACCAGGAGATGCAACAAGATCAAGCACCATGCCTTAGGCTTCACTTTGTCATAGTTGGGCAACATTTTACATTTTTATGGGTACTTAAACCCAATAAGGAATAAAAATGAACAAATTTAATCCGATCCCAACCATGAACTAGTTCAGGCTTTGTAGGCTTTGTAAGTCTCGTTTAGCGTATCCTGCTCTCTTGCTTAGGGCCTATGCGGCACAAAAGGGGCCAGAAAATGCAGCTTCCGGTTCCTATTATTGCAAGCTTTGTATAACATGCACCACCCTCTCGGTTTAGGGTTTTGAGTTTAGTCGCTTAGGGCTTACGGTGTAGTTTAGAGCCCCAAGCGACAAGAAAAAAACAACCAAAAAGACACAACAGAGCCACGAAAGCACACAGCAAAACCGTAGAACCGACACTCCCAAAACCACAAAACCCTAAAGCAACTTCAGGGCACCGGCGCTGCTCGGGTCGCGCTCTGGCTTCTGGTGGTCGCAGTGGCAGCCCGTGAGGCTCCAGAGGGAAGGGCTGTTTTGATTAATGAAGGGTTGTTTTAATTAACTAAACACATATTGAAATAGTTATTGAGTTAGTTAACTAGTAAGTTAGTTGAACAAGTAGTGATTTATTTAGTCAACCAAATAGTCAATTGGTTCAGGGTTGAAGGGATCTACTTGGAGAGTCATGGTTATTTATAGCTGAGGATATGGGCTGTAAGTGTAGCTGCCCTTCTTATTGCCCTGCCCATAACTACCCGTGAAGTTCCAAGTAGGACTGTTGGAAAGGTTTTCGGATATGGTTGAAGTGTTCTCGATTTTGTGCGCAAGGGGTGTAGGATTGTTCGGGTGGGGTTTAATGGGTTGTCGAATATTATTCGGGGCCCACCCCCGTATATACCACGATGTTCTGGGCTTCTAGGACTGGAAGGGTTCTTCATTTTGTTGTACAGTGTGGTGGCTGGGGTGTTATGACGTTGGTCTAGATTGAGGTGTACAGGGTTTGCTGTGGGCGGTTGCGTTGCCCTGCTTGTTGGTGTGGTTTCTTTTGCGTGGATCTGAAAGGCAGTTTCCTGCTTATCTTCCAGGAGGGCATCGAGGGTTCTCAGTTTATTGCTTTGAACGTTGAGGTTCGTGATTGGGTTTGGGATGATGAGGTGGGATTTGGTGGTGATTTTTCCCTGCACAAACCTAGCCCGTTTTTCGTAGGATCTTACACAGGCTACTCGGGCCCTACATGAAACAAGTATTTTGCTTCAAACAGAAGCCTAAGAAAATTACCAATACTGTTCCGAAAAGCTTCGGGTTCCTCATCATATTTGCACCATGGTACACCCACAAAACCCTGTTCGAATGTTAAGGTAATTGTATTGGTGGGTGTAAGATGTTGTGACTCGGGGTTGGGTCTACAGATTGGTACGGCCCCCACTCAGTAGTAGTTGAATAATTTTCATAATATAGATATACTAGGACCTTAATAGCAGCCCTATTATAGACTCTTACTGTAAGGGGGCAGTACCTGGTTTGGTGTTTGTAGCTTGTGGGGGTGTGGAGTTGACTCTGGGATCCTTAGGGGAGGGGGGTTCGCGACGGGTATATAACCCAATCATCCCTTATTCTTCGCAGTGCTCCCTAAAGGTTCCCTGAGTCAATCTTAAATAAACTCTAAATCCATCCTGATATCTAAGCCCTAGAACCCTAGAGACCAATTTTCTGGCCCAAGGCCATTGTTGCGCCTGGTTGTGAAGAAGCCGGCGGCAAAAACAAAGTCGTTGCCGCAAGCACATTTTGTTTGGGTCTGCTATAGCAACCGCCCTCGGAAGGTGGCCGGCATGTGGCAGACCTCTTTCAGCAGGTCCAGTGGCATGTTGGCTTTGGCTGCAAACTGGCCCTCACAAGCGCCGCGGAGCACGGAATGTCAGCCCCGACTACTTCGCAAGCGGCAACGTCTCGGCAGCGCTGCGATAGATAACGGATCACCCGGAGCCCACTGCAGAGCGTCAATGCCGAGGTCGGCATGGCCAACACTTCCAGGAGACCGGTTGTGGTCATGGCGGACGATCCGGGAGCGCGGCGGCTCGTGGATGGAGAGCCGGGTTCCTGGGCTAACAGCCACGGCCAAAAGCTTCCCTTGCAGACTGCTGCGGCCATGATTTGGAGGAACATGCACTGAACCACCCTCCCTTAAGGATCCTATAAGCGTGGTTGTCAAAATTATGGTCCCGTTTTGGGGTACCCTAGATAATAGGTGCCGTACTATAATAGGGACCCAAAAAGGGACCATAATTTTGACAACCCAAGTTGGAGGCTTCCACTTTTGGAGTTTCGGTTTTGGTTTCCAAGTTTAGGGTTTAGGACGCTTGAGCTTGAGGCTTCTGGGGTTTAGGCTTCAGGGTTTAGGGTGTAGGGGTTTGGGGTTGGGGTTGGGGATTTAACAGCCCTGTAATATGAAGGGGTCACGTCCTGCTATTCTGTAGGGTTTTGGGGTTAGTTGCATTTATGTTTTTGGGTTTGGGCTTTCATGGTTTGATTTGAGTTTCGAGGGTTTCGGTTTCAGAGTTGTGGCGTTAGCTACCAGGCTGCGAGAATCCAACAGTCAGTCGTCATTGAGTGCGTGAGGTCTTAAGCTGTAGGGTTTAGGGTTTAGGGTTTAGGGATTAACGCATACCAGCCAATGGTCCCATGCTCTGGGCTTGCGCTGAACCGGATTTTTCGAATTCTTGCAAGAAAACCTGTTCAGACATTAAAGACCATAGGGTCTCCAGTAAAGGGCCATTGGGGCACCTTGAACCGTACACCCTGAACCCCATCCCCATATTCTGGGCTTGCCCTGAACCGGAGTTCCTTCATCTGCACCCTGAACCGTACTTGGAAGGGCAGGGGACTTAGTAAGTAGGTTATAAGTAGAGTTATAAGTACCCTAAATGGAGTTACCCCAATTATAACCCTACTTATAACCTACTTACTAAGTCCCCTGCCCTTCCAAGTACACCCTGGATCCAGACCGCGACAACCTGCCAGGCAAGCAACCGAGCTCCCCTGGGCACTAAACCCTTCCGGTTCAGGGTTAGAGGTCTGTAGATGTCTATGAAACCTAAACCCGAACCCCCTAAACCCTAAACCCATATAGGGTTTAAAGTCTAGAGCTTAGGGCGCAAGGTTTAAGATTCAGCGTTGACGGTTTGCAGGGCACAGCCGGCCTCCGAAACCCTGGGTCTTATACTCTACCAAGCGAAACACAGACCCAAGCCCGAACCCAAAATCGAATTATTGTGATATCACAACAGAGAAGTAGCCGTGGAACTAAAAAGATTACTGCCGCACGTATACTCCTTCGTCCCGAAGGTGATGCTCTACACTCGCTGGAACATGCGCTTGGGCTTGAAAGGTTTCGGAGTGCAGCGTGTAGTACCCAAAGGGTTATGGGGAATACTTCCCTAAGTCATAACAGTAATTCCTAACATGGAAACCCTACATTCTACTATGTCGGTACATAGGACCCTTTGGGATAATGCAGGATTTATATCCCCAAACCCTAAAACCCTATAGATCCATTGAAGGAACCCCTTAAAGGTACCCCTATAGCTCCCTTTAAAGGAACCCCCAGGATGTATATCTTCTCGAACAGATCCCGACCCAAAACCCCGGAACACCAGAAAAGCGCCATGGCTCGGGGCGGAGGTCTCGGGGGTTAAATTTAGGGTTTAGGGTTCATAGGGTTTTTTAAGTTTAGGGTTTAGGGTTAATAGGGTTTTAAAATTCAGGGTTTAGGGTTTATAGGGTTTTTAAATTTAGGGTTTAGGGTTTATAGGGTTTGTAAATTTAGGGTTTAGGGCTAAAAGGGTTTTTAAATTTAGGGTTTAGGGTTTATAGGGTTTGTAAATTCAGGGTTTAGGGTTTATAGGGTTTTTAAATTTAGGGTTTATAGGGTTTTTAAATTTAGGGTTTAGGGTATAGGGTTTTAAAATTCATGCCGTTTCAGCTGTTTGGAGCTGGCGCTTTACTTTAGTACACGGGTTGCTCAGTGGCCATCAGACAAGTGACGTTTATCTTTAACCTGTACGCATATCTACTTATCCATTAGAGATACTTGAGCCATCTATCTACAAAATATGTGGACACATACACATACAATACAATACCATGTACGTCTAGCTGCGCATGTAAATATGCTTGTGTGTGTGTATGTGCGACAGTCAAGTTATGGGAACCTGATTAAGAAACCCGCGGTCTTTATTAGGGCTTCTGAAACGGATCCTGATATTTAGGTGTTGTAGGGCCATGGTTTTTGTTAATCAGGTTAGTTGCTTGATTATACGGTAGATACAGTGTGTACAGGGCAACCATGCCAGTCATTGGGCCCGGGCGCCGATCAAGTGCAGTTATGTTTTGGGGTAATTCCGACCTGAACCCCCAATCTTAAAGCCCAAGCCCTAGACGAATTGTAAACCCAAAATCCTAAACTTCTATACTCAAATGTCAAAACCCCTAATCCCAAAACCCGGCCCTAAACCCTATAAGCCTATAAGCCACAGACCGAACGCCCCTGAACCCTACACTTATAGGATCCTTAAGGGAGGGTGGTTCAAGGGGGGAGGGTATAAGGAATCCTTAGGGGACTGTAAGGGAACCTTAGGGAGTACTAGGGAGAATTAGGGATCACTAGGCTATATACCCCCTGGGACCCCCCTCCCTTAAGGATACTATAATGCACCCGAAAATCCCAAACCTGATCCCGGTAGGTACGACTGGTTCCAGCGGAACTGGGCCCCGTTCGAGGCCCGGAGCTACTGATGTGGGAGTTTCCGAAAATAAGGGGTACCATATTATGGGGTCCTTATAATAAGGATCCATGTTTAGGGTACTATTGTAGGGTCCCGTATTTTCGGAAACTCCCATGTGTCAGTGTTTTAGTTGGGTTTAGGGGTTTTGGTGCTTTTCAGACATGGTGCATTCAGGTGCACCTACTTGAAGGTTCGGGGGTAACAAGAAGTGGGGAGAGAGGAGGGTTACGATAAATACAACCCATATTCGGGGAGATATCACTCTACGTATATCTACCCATGAACCTCCAAGTAGACCTCCCAACAGGATCCCGGGTTAAGGGTTTAGGGCTTAGTATCTACATAGATCTCCCAAGTACGTTCAGTACCTTCTACTAAGTCTACTATGCCCTAAATAAGCACGATGACTATAAGGACCCATTGGCCATAAACTTGCACTTTTGCCGGGGGGAGGTCACGGTACGGTTTAGAGTTTATGCTTCAGTGTTTGTAGGATTTCAGAAGAGCCTGGCTCCAGCACAAGGCTTTGAAAACGGTGCATAAGGTGCAGGTTTCAAGGTTTTGCACTGTGGAGTTTAGGCTCGGCGGAGAAAAATACACAGCTTCAGAAAGCCTCAATCAAGAGGCTCTCTTAGCCCTAAGCCCGCAACCCAACCCGAAGTAGGCAACCTTCAATTCAAAACCCACAACCCTGCATGCGGCTCCTGGGAGTAAGGTTTAGGGTTTTCGGGCTGAGGCTTAGAGGGTTCGAGCTGCCGATGAAACCAGACGCCGTTCTGCCAGCGGGCCGCACCGTCATTGCAACCCCTGAGTCGCCCGAGGCAGTTTCGAGCTTGTGGAGGATTAGGGTTTACCTTAACCCGGAATTACATACCTTTTTCGGGTTCCTTAGTATGATTTCCTTATATAAGTCCTGAAAAAGGTAGGTCCTTCAGGGTTAAGGTAGGGGTGTAGGGGGCGAAGGGTTGAGGGGGATTTAGGGGCTAAAGGGTTTTGGGCTTCAAGCGTTGATCTTTGCAGTAACGAATTTTGATCGGTGAGACAACCCCCGTGGAGACAAGACAGTCTCGGCTGTGAGCCCTGGCACGGTCGGATCCCCATAGTGAGAATAGGGTTGTCGGGCCCATGCTGTTAGCGTTTACAACAATGATGAAGAAGATCCCCAAAGAAGAGAACTATTGGTAAGTGTCCCTGCCCTCGCTGTCAAAGAAACGATGCCGCACCAGGCAGTTGCCGGCATCGGCACATTTGCCCTGGAGGCGCGGGGTTGTTAAGGCTTGAAGTTTTAGGGTTTTGTGTCTGCAGGCTCCAGGCAGGAGGCATCTGTGTCCTCATCGGGTGAGTCGCTACAGGTTGCCTTTTCTAATCTTCAACCCAGATCCTTAAACTCCAAAACCTGAAGCCAACAGCCCAGTAAGTAACTCTTAAGGCAAGTGGGCCGATCCTGGTTGCACCTTCAATCGCTGTAGACCTCCTCAAAAGAACCTTCCCAAAGCAATACCGTGCCATTGCAGCAAATGCTGTGAGTCAGTATACTATAGGGGCCTGAATAATTACCTATACTATTTTGGGTGTTTCTTAAATAGAGTGTAATGGGCACCGAAACCCTATTCTAATCATTCATTAAAGCTCCCATACCGTAGATCCCTATTATAAATCTCTTACAGAACCCTTTCAAGAGCCCTTAGAGGAGCCCTATTCTACTTATTAAGGCTCCCAAATAAAGAGCCTTGGTTAGAGCCCAAACTCCAACACCCTAAACCCTAAACCCCTAACCGCAAGCCCTAAACCTTCACCGGCCTGCTATAAGCAAGTATAGACCCAAACCCCCGGGAGGATCCAAAAAGTAGATCCCTTAATGGGGGTTCCTATAAAGTACCCTTAGTAGTATAGGGCCCCAAATTAGGGGATCTACTTTCTAGATCCTCCCGGGGGTCCGGGGAGCCCCTTCATGCGATCTCCAGCCCTAATCGGCTCCCATACAATAGACCCCTAATATCCCAAAGGGTCCTATGTAGCGATATAGTAGAATGTAGGGTTTCCATGTTAGGAATTACTATTATGACTTAGGGAAGTATTCCCCATAACAGTACATAGGACCCTTTGGGTATAGATCCCTTCTAGTGCCCTTTGAAGAGCCTTTGAAGGAACCCTATTCTAATTCTTAAGGCTCCTAAATACAGTAGAAGCCCAAAAGTTGGAAACCCCATAGCCTCAATCCTTAAGAGTAATGTACAGGGAATAGCAGCACTATTTGGCCTTAACCCGGTTTCCAATTTTATGGGTCTACTGTGCCCTAAACCCTATATTCCTAAACCCTAAACCCTAAGCCCTAAGCCCTAGACCCTAAAGCCCTTCATGCGATCTCCAGCCTTCTTACCCTAAACCCTAAACCCTAAACCCCTAAACCCCTAAAACCCTAAACCCTAAACCCTAAACCCCTAACCCCTAAACCCTAAGCCCTTCATGTGATCTCCAGCCTTATTACCCTAAAGCCTAACCCCTAAACCCCTAAACCCTAAACCCCTAACCCCTAAGCCCTAAACCCCTAAACCCTAAACCCCTAAACCCCTAAAACCCTAAACCCTAAACCCTAAACCCCTAACCCCTAAACCCTAAGCCCTTCATGTGATCTCCAGCCTTATTACCCTAAAGCCTAACCCCTAAACCCCTAAACCCTAAACCCCTAACCCCTAAGCCCTAAACCCCTAAACCCTAAACCCCTAAACCCCTAAAACCCTAAACCCTAAACCCTAAACCCCTAAACCCCTAAACCCTAAGCCCTTCATGTGATCTCCGGCCTGCTATAAGTCAGTATAGAGCCCCTTACAGACCCCTTTAAAGAGCCCAAAAAGGAGCCCTATTCTATATTATTATGGTTCCTATATTGCACCCCTTCATGCGATCTCCAGCCCAGGCCTTCCTCGCCTTTCCGCTCCTTTGCCTCATGCGCCGTGCGGCGGCAGAGAGTCGCCTTGGCCAGGCCCAGAGAGCCCAATACCCCTTAATTCAGGAATATCTAGGACCTAGGGCTCCTTTAAGGGATCTATAGGGTTTAGTGTTAAGGAATGTGCCTTTAATTTATAGGGGCTTCATATTATAATTTAAGGTATATATCCCTTAATTAAGCATTAGGGGCTTCATATTATGATTTAAGACATGTTGCTTAATTAAGGGGTATTGGGCTCTCTGGGGGTCGCCGGGGGGAACGTATCAAATGGGTTCATTCACGGATACACGATTGGGTTCTCTAAGGATTCCGGGTTTGGGGTTAGAGTGATGGGGTCGCCGGCGTAGAATGGGTTCTTTTCTTGGCGTTCTTCTGGCTCCTAGGACTTTAACTTTCAGGGTTTCTATATAAACTACAATACCTAGGCTAAAAGTTCAGCTTGTAGGAGTGGTTCAGAAGTCAGCCAAGTTTTATGGGCCATTCCCAATATAAGACAGGTTCTCTAAGGACATCAGGTTTGGGGCGTTCAGGGTGTTGGGGTCATTAAAAATCCGGGCTTGAAACGATGCTGCTCCAAGTTTTGAAGACCTCACAGTAATCGTTCTTTTGTGAGGGACGTGTAGGCCGGGTTCGATGATGAGTATGTTGCGAAGCTTTCCACTTACAGTTAGACGACGAGATTATCCTTTAACCCCAAAGTCCCACGCCTTGAAGCTCAAATTGCCACGAAAGCGAAACGCTAAGCCCTAAAGCCTTAAACCTAGGCCCGTTCTCATCAACAAGCAAAGAAGTATATCCACGCGCACACACATGTAATACATGTGAGTGTATATATATATATATATATATACATACATAACATGTAGATATCTACCGATTCACTTTAAGTTTGTACGCGTAAAACATATCATCCAGATGTGATTGCTATTGGGGGCATGCCTTTTTATAATTACAGTATCATGGGCCCCCACACCCCCTTCTAATCATGTTATAAAGCCCTGAAACCCTAAAGCCCCAAACCCTTATGCAAAGCCCTACAGCCCGAAGCTACACTTCGAGGTTCATGGGTAGTCATACATTCAGGGCAGTCCATCATGAAGCTGGCTTGGTGTCCGGAATCTGGGCCTGCAAACAAAAAGCTGCTTAACGGTCGACGTTGGTTGTGCCCGGCTTCCTTAGAATGGTTGCACACACTGGCTGGACGCGCAGCTGGACTACAACCCTTTACCCTTGGAACCCACAAGCAGGCCTGGCATTCCCCCAAACTTGTTTAAAACCCCCAGCGCCTGAAACCCTAAAGTCTAAGGCCTTTCAGCCCTAAAGCACTAAGATCCCAAGCAAGACAAAAAGCCTTTGGGGGGAGTTTAGGGGTTTAAGGGTTCAGGGTTTAGGGTAGTCTTCGGAGTCCATGAAGCATGAAGGCTTGGCGCTCCCCTTCTAATTCTTAAGGCCCCCATGTTATAAAGGCCGGAAGCCCTAAAACCCCAAAGCCTTATGCAAGGCCCTACAGCCCCAAGCAGCTTCTGCAGGCCTGGCACTCCCCTGGGCCTTGTCTCCGGCGCCTCCGGGATTTGGCAGCCGCCGCCCTGGCCTTCGGCGTTCTGACGCGCGGCGCCTCGAGGCCGCTCCGGTTTCGTTTGTCAAAAAAGGTGTAGCATGAGGGGCTCAAATAGTTAGAATACATGGGTTCTTTTAAAAGGTTTTTAAAGGATTCTATATGGGATCTATAATAGGGGTCCATAATGTTAGGGGCTTTAATAGTTACCAATACTATAATTTTGGGAGTATAGTATGATATACACCGCAAAACCCTCTTGTAGTTATTAAGGCCCCTATAGTGGGGTTTGGGTTCGGGTTGGTTGTAATCCGGTTATATATGTTTTGCTATCGTGAGGTTTTCGGCATCTGAATTCAACAAAACCTGCTTTACCTTGCATGAACTCTGTGGTGCTTCATTTTTTGCTGGCATATAGAGGGCTTTTGGTCTCTGGGTTTATGTTCGGTTTCAGAGTTTTAGGGTTTTGGGGTTTGGGCCTTACACCGTTCAGGGTTCACGGCTTGAGTGTTGTTTGCTTTTTGATGTTTTAGGGTGTCGAGTTCAGGGATTTGAGACTTAGGGCTTAGAAGCTCGATTCCTCAGTCTTGCCGCTTCCCCTTTTAATTCTACAGTCCGCCCCGGTAAGACTGAATACATAGAAGAGAAAGGGTACCTTTGCTTCGCGGTTCTAGATACTGTTGATGATATAAATCCTGCATTTCCCTAAAGACCCTAAACTATGGGAATGATGGTATATTCCTTATTATGGGTAACGCAGGATTTGTATCATCAACCGTAGCACCCCGTGTTCCGGACATGTCCGCCAGTTCGTCGCAGACATCGCCTGGTGCTCAGCCTGCCCAGTACTCGGGGCAATGACAGTACTTGGAGGTTCATGGGTAGTTATAAGTAGGGTTATAAGTAGGGTAACTGTACTTGTAACCCAGATTAGGGCACGTATAACCCCACTTATAACTACCCATGAACCTCCAAGCAGCGGAACTCCCAGCGCTTGTGCTTCAACGTGAGAGCGCCTTGAAGGAAGCAAAGGCGCAGTTGTCCATCACGAAGAGAACTTCCGAGCTCCTTGTCAATCTTCTGACCCAGCCTTCCGGAAACGTCATTCCTTGGATGGCGAAGCCTAAGCATCAAGCAGATGAAGCTCAGGTTTATCGGTGATACTGGGTTCGAAGGAGACTACGATGATGTAGATGGTGTTTTACAAGGGTTTGACTCGAATAGGGCTTTCATGGCTGTGAACCTTGAGAGTTCGCAGGTTTCAAACGTAAGGTTTATGGAGCTCAGGGCTGCAAAAGGGCCTTTGGCTTTGGTAGGTCTACCCCTAAACCCTAAACCCTAAACCCTAAACCCTAAACCGGCTTTCATTTAGGTTTTGACGTGCGAGGGTCTAGGGTACAGTGGCTTCGGGGGTGTTGGGATCTCGACTCTACGGGGCGTCCTTCTGGTTGGCTCTTAGGGTTGTAGCTTTTTAGGTTTTATATGACCTATAATAAGCGAAAAGTTTAACTTTTCGAAGGGGTTCAGAAAAGATTTGCAAGGATCTAGAATTTTGGTCTTGAAGGGTCTAGACTCCTACTTGCTCTGAAACCGTACTCCCTTAAACCCCCTAAACCCTACAGGCCGTAGGGTGTTAGAGCAAACTCTCTATGATGCCCAGTAGTACCCTTATTCCCTTTTTGTAGTCCTCGGCTCCTTATAAAAGTTACCCAATACCAAAAAGGGAGCCCTTTTTCTTCCTAGGTTACTGGGTATCCTAGTATATTAACCCCCTATATTATAGAACCCTACTATAGATCCCTTATAGACCCCTTTAAGGAGCCCTATAGATCCCTGGGTATCCTAGTATCAGTCATCCTAGATCTTGTTCTTGGCTCCCTGGATCCAATGACTATAGACGATAGATCTCTTCTAAACCCTGAACCCTGCTTGGAAGGGAAGGGGACTTAGTAAGTAGGGCTCCTTAAAGGGATCTATAGGGTTCCTTAAAAGGGATCTATGGGGTTTAGGGTTTAGGGACTTAGTAAGTAGGTTATAAGTAGAGTTATAAGTACCCTAAATGGAGTTACCCCAAGTATAACCCTACTTTTAACATACTTACTAAGCCCCCTGCCCTTCCAAGTTAGTACTCCCAGGCGCGAGCCCGCGACACTGAAGCCCGGGCATCCTACAGGGAACTCCAGAAAGTTGGAACATGGTTTCAGGGTAGGATACCATATAATTTACCATTAAGGGTTTAGGATAATCATATTCCAACTTTCTGGCTTTTACTTTAAACTCTTGACAGGCTCACTGTGAATCGATTCTCCTCGGGGAGGTGGATCGAGGCTGGCTGGGAGAGCAAGCCACAAAGCCCGAAACTGTCTGGGCTTCGAGTTCAGTGCTTATCGGGCTTCTGTATTTTACTACAGTGTATACATATATATATATATATCCTGCATTACTTGAGTGACCCTAAGCTATGGGAATTATGGTATATTCCTTATGATGGGTGATACAGGATCATAATATCAACCGTAGGGTTTAGGCTTCGGATGTAGGGTGTGTTTCGTCTGTTTCGGTTGGGATCTTCTGAGTTGGATGTTTCGACTTGCTACTTGGAGGGGTTTAGGGTTTAAGGTTTAGGGTTTAGGGGTTTAAGGTTTAGGATTTAGGGTTTAGGGTTTAGGTTTTAGGGTTTAGGGGTTAAGGTTTAGGGTTTAGGTTTTAGGGTTTAGGGGGTTATGGGTACTGTAGACCCCTGCCTAATCCACTAGCCTCCATTAAGCGGGCACATATCTTCGATGACTGAGATTTAAGTTTCAAAAAGGTTTGTGGCTACCCAGACCCCCAAATACCCTCTAATATACCCCAAATGGCCCAAATACCCACTATTAACGATCATAAGGGCTCCATTAAATGGCCATTGGTGGGGTCCTGGTAGGGGTTCAGGCTCAGCCGGGTGTAGGTTTCGATGTTCAGCCCATTTTTTGTCCCTGTAAACCCAGTTTTGTTAGTGGTTACCCATAGGCTCCGTAGTAGTTCCTTTTTGGGTTGACCTTATCGGATCCTAAATATGAACCCCAAAAAGGAACTACTATCAACCTACGCGTGGTGCCTGATTTTTTATGTAAACTATGCAATATCCGTAACTCAGCCTGCTGTGCAGGTAGCTGGGCTTTAAAGCATTTCTTGACCAGAAAGTCCTGTATGCCTACACCCAAACAGCCGCTGTTGGAGCGGCAGAGGCTTCACCTGGCAGACTTGCCACCTCCAGTTTTTGCCACACTCGCTCAAATCCTGCGAGAGTTCCAAGTTTACTTGGAACGCAAGGTCCCTGCGAAAGATTCGTTAACAATCCGAGTTCGCGTCGCTGCTGCACAGATGCAGAGTCTGGAAACTTTTCGACAGTTTCCTGGGTGCCTACTGCGGCGACAAGACTTCATGCCGTTGGATCTGCTGGTAGCGCGGCTGGAACAGCGACCGGCCGACGCATTCATGCACTGTTTCGGTGGCAACTCGGTCTTGGTTAGTGGAAGATGCGCAGTCGCCTCCGGTTCAACTGCACGCCCAGGACCCAGTGTGCCGGCGTGCTATAAACAGCTTTGCTTTTTTTTGCCAGCCTCTTGTAGTGACCCAAAACCCTAAACCTGAAACCTTAAGCCGTAAACCCTAAACCGTGGCTCTGCCAACACCCAAGTCCCTAAGGCAGCCATGGTAAGGTCCATGAAGGTCCCAAAAAGTTGGCGTCCCCCTCTTCAGCTCATAAAGGAGCTAAGATTCAGACTGTTCTGCTGCCGGCAGGTACCCATATTGTTTCAGGAGTCATCTTCCTCTCGCACACGCTCGCGGATCAGCATCTCTTATTCTCTGCATCCTCCGGACTGCAAACGCTTCCTACAGAACAGGCAGAGGAATTACGGCGTCGAAGTCCGTTGCTGGTAATTTGGGTGACGAGTTTGGTTTGGTAGCTGGCTCGCCTACTGCCTGAAGGACCAAATGACCCTTAAAAGTAGGGGCACTATACCCACATACTATGAATCCCTATATGGTAGATGAACCTTAAACCCTTTTAGGGTTCATTTCGTCCTTAAGGTGCTTCGTGCGACCCTAAACCGGGTTGCAGGCCTGGTTTTTACCTGCGTGGGTGATCGTTTGCCCTAAACCCTAAACGTTAAACTTTAGGGTTTAGGGTTAACCCTAAACCCTAAACCCTAAACTTTAGGGTTTAGGGTTAACACTAAACCCTAAACCCTAAACTTTAGGGTTTAGGGTTAACCCTAAACCCTAAACCCTAAACTTTAGGGTTTAGGGTTAACACTAAACCCTAAACCCTAAACTTTAGGGTTTAGGGTTAACACTTAACCCTAAACCCTCCCAAAGCTGAACCAGCAACAATGTGGCACCCAAGCCCGAGAACGACACCCCGCCTAAGCAACCCCAAACCCTAAACCCTAAAACCCAAAACCCAAAACCCTAAAACCCTAAACCCTAACCCCTAAACCCTAAACCCCCTGTCGTAAGCCCACCATGCCAGGGTTGGCTGCACTGCATGAACTCCTGCGCCGAGCCAGATCTTCAAGTCTTTCTCAGCGGTGCGGACCGCTGATTGGCCAGCAAATTGGTGTACACCCCTTTACATGGTTTTTGCGCCGGGGTAAACAAACCCCAAAGCCCTAAACCTTGAACTGTAACGGAACGACGGGGTTTGCACCCTAAGCCCCAACAATCATAGAAACCATGATTAAACCCTTAAGCCTACAAATCATAGCTGAAGCCCTGTATCCCTTGCCATACTAGCCCCCCTAACACACTTGTCTTCTTGAAGAAGGTGTACAAGGAAGAGCACATGTGTAGAGGTCATGTTCCTGGTTTGCTACAGTGATTCTTGCTTTCTTTTCTTCTGACATACTTTTATGTGCATTTTTCATCCCAAGACCCACGCTCGATGCATTATTGCCAGACTCAAACCCAGAGAGCCCAATACCCCTTAATTAGGGAATATACAGAAATCATTAGGGGCTTCATATTGTGATTTAAGCTATAATCCTTAATTAAGGGGTATTGGGCTCTCTGGGAAATCAGGCTGCCGCTTCTTCGCGACCTTGCGTGCCAGCGCGCTGCGCGCCGCCCTGGCAGCGCCCTGCGCCCTTCTGGCGGGAGGGATGTCGGGGGCACTTAGAGGATCATGGGACTTAGTAAGTAGGTTATAATTAGGGTTATAAGTCCCCTAAGCGGGGTTATCCTAATTATAACCTACTTATAACCTTACTTACTAAGTCCCATGAGCCTTCAGGCAGGGAAGAAGGCTTGGCGGGTCATGGCTAGTTATAAGTGGGGTTACAAGTCCCCTAGTATGGGTTATAGGTACAGCTACCCTACTTACAACCCTATTTTTAAGTTTTAAGTACCCATGAACCTCCAAGTGGCGGGTCATGAGGACGGGAGGGTCGAAGTGTCGAAGTGGCTCTGAATCACGTGGTTTTGGACGGCAACAGCCACTGTCAGAACCCCGCGGCAAAGACGATAAGAGATTCAGGATATTTCTAACGACCACCGCTGACAACAGCAAGAGCAGTAGCGGCACTATGAACAACTTGCAACAGTGGCAAGAAGTCATGCTGGCAAGGGAAGGCAGTGATGCATTCGTAAGACAGGACTCCAATAATAATGATGCACCTGACTATTAATTATTTGTCTGGATCATACCTATGGTTATAGAATGGTTCAAAATGGTCTGAAGTATGATTCGAGGTGTTTTGCTCCAGTTGGCTGCTTGGAGAGCTGCAAACGTGGCAGGCCACCCTGAGCCCGGCTGTGGCTGTGTCACTGTCATTCGTGGCCGCGGCAGCGTGCCAAGACTTTGTGTCCTGGCACTTGCAGGGCGGTTGGGAGTTGGGGATTGGAATCCAGCGATTGCCTTTACCCGCCACCTCTGCTTCCCAAAATGACTTGCTGTTTTCAGGAACTGCATAGGGAACTCACTTATAGCAACCCTCAACATATAGCTTTCTTAGGGTCCAGGTAATCCTTGCGGTGTTGAGGACAACTTTGGGGGACACCCTTCCGCGATGATTGTCGGGTTTCCTGATAAGAGCAACCTAAAGTCTCCATTGTAGCTCTTGTTTTGCTTAACAAGACTCATGGTTAAGATACCATCATATCAACTCTCCAAAACCTTAAACTACACTATAGGTGCTAAAGCCCTGAACAGCCTAAACCAGAACCAGTAAGCAAAGAAAGAAGCTGTGCTGGAGTTCTTAAAGGCTCCTTAAAGGGATCTATAGGGTTCCTTAAACGGATCTACAGGGTTTAGGGTTTAGGGCCTACTTGGAGGATCAGGGGACTTAGAAAGCAAGCCTGCAGGGAAGTTCGCTGCATGGGTTTCGGGTTTACGGCTTTTCGGGCTCGGCAGGTTTAGAGCTTCATAGCTTCGCTAAGGCTGGAGAGGGCCTTTGGGGCTAGGCCTAACATGGGAGTTTCCGAAAATAGGGGTACCTTATCTTGGGGTCCTTACAATAAGGATCCTACAATTTAGGGTACTATATTAGTAATTAGGGTCCCCAATCGGAAACTCCCACATGGCGTTTAAGAGTGTTCGAATGGTTGAAGCAAAGCAGTTTTCAAGCCAGGGCCGGTTTCTTGGTGGCTTGCACAGCAGGTCACGGAATTTGTTCTCCGCGGCCTTTGAGGCTGTAGCATCTGTAGCAACTGCTCAACCACGAAGCCTCTAATCCCGCAGCTATCAATGCTTCTTGGCCCTGAAAAGCTTCAAGCCTATGCTAAAGCCCTGAAACCTTAAAACTCTTTTGAGGATGCCGACGTCCGCCGCGCCCTGCTTTCGGTTGCCAGTGCCGCGTTTGCCGCCTTTGCGGCCGACGCCCCCAAGAGGCGACTTTCCTTCTGAAAAGGTACAGGGTTACTCTAGGTAGGGTTTACAGCCAAAGACCTGCCATTTCAGGGCTTATGCCCGCATATATCAGGATATGATAGTAAGGAGCTCTGCAAAAGTAGGACATTATATGCTCCAAAGGAGCATTGAGGGTCCGGGTACACACTAAGCTAACCCTAAACCCTAATCCTAAGCCCTACATGGGTACCGGTAAACCCTAAGCCCTTCAGGTGGCTCAAAGTAGCTGCTTTCCTCGTCCTGGGCACAGCAGCCGCCCTCGTGGGCGCGTGGCGGGGCTGCATGGGCAGCGGAGGTTCAGTACTTTATAGGTGTCCTTTCTGAGCCTTTTTTTCGATTTTCTGCAAAGGTTTCGAAGTTTTTAGGGGTTCGGGAGTACGTAAATGAGGTTTCGGTTCTGATTGTTTAAGAGCCTAGAGGTTAGACTCACTGGTTGCTTTCAAGATGTAAGGTTTGAGGTTTAAGGGCGGGGTCGTTTCCGTGTTACACGGCGGGTGAGCTGTACGGTTTCGGAGCTCAGCTTCCGACGATTCGAGCTTTATTGATTTCCGAAGCCGAATCCTCAATGCAACTTAGGCCTCCAATGCTTCAGCGCTGAGCCCTAAACCCCAAACCCAACGATAGATCCCTATTCTGGTAACTTAAACCCTATAAACCTAAACCCTAAGGACTCATATATCAAGGCCTTTGGGCCCAAAGACCATACTATATAAGGCTTTTGGGCTATTTTGAGCCTTATAGGGAAAGTAAATCCCTTGACAAGAACCCAGTTTAGATGTCTACGACGACTATCGAGCATATCTGCAGTGGCAGTGTTCTTCGTTGTATACCATGCTCCGAACTGCCTAGGATTATTTTTCGGAGGTGGAAATCTTCCAGTAGGTTCGCCTCATTTGAAGTTTTGCCCTCGGCGGACGCTACCGAAAGTTGCCTTCGTCGGGGGCACGAGTTTCGGCTTTATTCAAATCAGACCCAAACGAGGTCTCACAGCTTCATGCCAACTTATATTGGGTGGTTGTCAAAATTAGGGTCCCTTTTTGGGTACCCTAAGTATAAGGTGCCGTACTATATTAAGGACTCTTAAAAAGGGACCATAATTTTGACAACCGCCCAATTACCCTAAACCCTGAACTCTAAACCCTAAACCAAGGAACCCTTAAAGGATCCCTTCAAAGGAGCCCTAGTTTTCGGAAGCTCCCATATGGACCCTCCTTATATCTTAGTCTGGGTCAGCTCCACCTTAATGGCCCCTTCGACCCTTCTCGGCGCCCTCCGAAATACCTTCCGATAGAAATGGGCCATTTCTGAACCAGGCTGTTCAGTGGTACACTTTTTTACTCTCAGATTTCTGGGTTCCTATCAAAAAACAGAATCCTGAAAAAGTATATATGTTTTCCCAGTGGCTTACTGAACAGCCTAGTGAAAGCATAACTGTGTTGCTTACTTTGGAAACGAAGGGATATTGTATGGGGCCATAGGATATGAGAGTTAATGAACTACTTACCCCCACATGTTTGAACTGCAACCAACCCCGGTTCAGTGTGCAGGATTTAGGGAGAAGAGTCTAGTACTTCTGGTTGAGGGCTTGGGTGGAGGATCTAGGGTTTAAGGTTTCATCCAAGGCGTCATGAATTTTGGGACCAGCTGCCGCTAGCGCTGACGGCCCTGGCTTCGTGGCATTCAAGAGAGCCCAAAATCCTGAACTCCAAGCCCTACATCCACCCGAAGCCTAACCTCTGGGGTCCAAGTACCTAATAACCATATACTCCCCCAAATAATGAACCTACATAACGACCATCCTAAACCCAAGTATCTCCTTATTGGCTCCTTCGGACCCTTGGGGTGAGGGCGTGACCCAGGGTCTAGGACTGCGGTTCCGATCTTTAAATCGGTTTGACTGTCGTTTGTTCTTTGTCGGTTCTGCTGGCCTGCGGCATCCTTTGCTAGGTTTGTTTGGCTTTTCGGGTTTAGGGTTTGGACACTTTGAGTTTGGGCTTGGGGCTTCAGAAATGTTGGTGTTCATCCCTTCACGGACTGTTTCACGGTCTCACCCTCGTATTTAAGGAGTCACTCCACAACCCGCAGAGTACGAAACAGTAGTTTAGTGATTCAAAAAATTGTGGAGCTTGCTCCGAACACCTTAATTCTGCAAGTCCCTAATACCGCGTTGGCTGCCTGACCTATACACCTAAATTCTTGTAAAACCCTAATCCCCCCAAACCCTAAAACACCTCAACCTAACATCACACTTCTGTCAAACCTTAAACCTGCAAAACCCCGAACCCTAAACCCCTAAATATCCGCTCCCTGCGTTGGCCCCTAAAACCTAAACCATATACACTCTACAAACCCTAAACCCAAGAAGCCCGATAAGCCCTGGACCCTACAAACACTAAGCCCTCAATCCTAAACCCCAACCCCTAACTCATAAACCCCCAACTCCTAAACCCTAAACCCCTATACCCTATAACCCCTAACTCTTAACTCCGAAACCCTATATCCTAAACCCTAATCTCCATAAACCTTAAAGGCCCTAAACTCTAAAAACCCGGTGAACCCCAGGTGGTCCCCTTGCTTGCTTCGCTGCTACCGGGCAGTGGCGGCTCCTCCCTGACTGCCACTTAGTAGCTGAGTGGAGACACTTTACACTTTTTGGGTTTAGGGGTTTAGGCTTTAGGGTTTAGGGGTTTAGGGTTTAGTGTTATTGCCAATATAAAGCTGAAAGTGCGCTTTTTTGGGGGCTTATGAACTCAGCATCTAAGGCCATGGACCTCGCGCTTCCAGCCATGCCTTTGGTTCCCCGGCTGTGGCGGGTCCCCTTTACAGGAGCCCTCAAAGGAACCCTTCAGGGAACCCAGGACTTAAAGGGTCTCCTTTAAAGGAGCCGTCCAAGGAACCCAGGATTTTTCGGGTCCTTTAAAGGAACCCTTAAGGGAACCCAGGGTTTGAAGGGTCCCCTTTTAAAGAAACCCTTAAGGGACCCACGATTTTAAGGGCCCTTTGAAAGAACCCTCAAAGGAACCCTTAAAGGGATCTTAAGTCCCCTTGAAAGGAACCCTCAAAGGAACCCTTGAGGGTTTAGGGAGTTTAGGGTTTAGGGTTCGGGGTTTAGGGTTTAGGGCTTAGGGTTTAGGGTTTAGGGTTTAGGGTTCGGGGTTTAGGGTTTGAGGATTGTAAGGGTTCCGACAATGGTCCTTCGGGGTCTTTCAAATCGTACTATGCTGTACCCGTATGTACTCCAAAACCATGTTCTAGTTATTAAGGCACCCATATCACGAGGAACTTTCCGTTTTTGGCATGAGGCCCCAAACCTAAAACCATGGTCAGAATGGTCCGTTGGGACGCCATTCCATAAAGCGAAAGACTAGGCAGAACTGCCAGCCGCCTACCTGCAAAAACCCTGCGCACTTCAGCATGAACCCTACAGAGGGTTTAGGGTTTGGGGTTTAGGGTTTAGGGTTGCGCACTTGAGGATCCAAAACCCGTAGCAATGTAGCCTTAGAACCTGGCTCATGACTTTCCAAAGCCTGCAGGTGCTCTATGTGGTTGAGGGTTATGTCGAACCTCATGCCAAGGACTTCATAACTGTGCGATGGGAATGTTAGTCCTCCAATACTGAACTTGCCAATGTCTTGGGCTCTTGTAAATCGGTTTGGTTCTGACAGCTTAAAAGCTGCATCGGGGAAGTCGGGTTTTATAGAAGATGTGGGGACTGCTTGGTATAACTAAGCAAGGAGGAGTTGCTCCATCTTTAGCGTTTTGGGATACTCTAGAGACTCATAGAGGCCCTATAATAGTTACCTATACTATTTGGTGGGATGCTTATTTGTTATATGTACAGTATACTGGGCCCCAAAACCCTATTCTAATTATTAAGGCCCTACTACATTACTCAAGGTGTGGAGCTCCCTTCTTGGGACTGAGAATGCCTTAAACCCTCTGCTCCATTCCGGTGACCGGAACCCAAGAGCCCGAAATTCAGTGCTGCAAACGTACGACAGGGCATTGGAGGCCTGACACATTGTTAGCTTTCTGTCTGACCAGATAAGCCCTAAACCCTGGGCCCAAAACCCTTAACCCATAAGCCCCTAAACCCAAAACCCCAAACCCCCAAAGCCTAAACCCCAGGTGTTAACCTTCAGCTTAAACCCTTTCAACCCCAGCTTGCTGTGCATTGGAAGGACCTTACTGGTTCTGACTTCCTGGCACGTGTCTTGTCGGTTTCGTTCAGGCTTCAGGGTTTATACTCACGGCTTACGGTTTGGGGATTGGTTTAGGGATTGGGGCATACACTCGCGGTTTCGGGCTTGGGGCTTATATTCACGGGTTAAGGTTTGAGGTTTGTAAGTAGCTTAGGGTCCAGGGCTGTAATCATTGCTTAGAGCTTGAAGCCTTAGAGATGTTATTCATGTTTCGGGTCTCGGGCTTATGCTTACATCCCTAGCTTATCGTTTAAGGTTTCATAGTTCAAACCCCAGAGGAAGGTTAGAGTCCCAGGAGGGACGGGCCAAGAAAGGGCGACAAGCCTGGACGTTTCAAGATGGAGGCCGCCATGACCGGACGTCGGGCGGGTGTCATCTTACCTTTGGCTAGTAGGGAATGGAGGAATGGGGTACAATTATAACTACAATTACAACCATACTTCCATTCCCCACGAACCAAAGGTAAGTCATGGGACCTGTGAAGAGGCTTCCTCCGTCGCGCTTAAGGTGCCTGCTTAGGCAGCTGCGGCACCATAAGACGGACATCTGTGTGCATCCATGTGGGAGTTTCCGAAAATACCCCATCGACGACCTGAAGCCATGAGCCTGCTTCGAGGATTATGGGGTTCTACTTACCTTCATGTTTGCTACCAGTAAGTACAGTTTGTAGCCCTAGTTGCAGTAGTTACTAAAGCCCCATGATCCTGCAACTAGACCCGTCGCTCTCACAGCCTAGGTAAGTTAACTACTACTTGGAGGGAGGTTCATAGGTAGTTATAAGTAGGGTTATAGGTATAGGGTAACTATACTTATAGCCCATGTTAGTGGACTTTTAACAATACTTATAACTACCCATGAACTTCCAAGTAGGCCCTAAACCCTATACCCTTATATAATCCCTATAGATCCCTTTAAAGGGACCCTTAGAGGAACCCTTATAACTACAGATGAACCTCCAAGTAGGCACCGACCATACCGACTGCGGTCCCGAGTTCCGTGTGCCAACTGCGGCTGCAGGACCAACCTTAACGCCTAGGGTTTAGGGTTATAGAATTATGGTTTAGGGTTTAGGGAAAGTTCAGGGTTTTAGAATTATGGTTTAGGGTTTAGGGAAAGTTTAGGGTTTTAGAATTATGGTTTAGGAATTAGGCTTTGGGGTTTAGGAATTAGGGTTTGGGGTTTAGGAATTAGGGTTTAGGGTTTAGGAACTAGGGTTTAGGGTTTAGGAGTTAGGGTTTAGGGTAGTAAACTCCATAAAGTTAGAGGCCGGATTAAGGCCAAATAGTGCTGGGATTCCCTATACATTTCTCTTGATTGAGACTATGGGGTCTCCAACTTTTGGGCTTCTACTGTAAACCCCGACTGCCGAAGTCGAAATCCTGACGCCCAACAAAGCCGTCAACGCAAATCATGTGAAGCTCTCATGAAACCTCATACTGTTTTATGGAGCCATTAGGGCACTCATTGGCGAAGGCCCTAAGCCCTAAGCCTAAACACTACCCCAAACTCGAACACCCAAACTCGAAAACACAGCCCTTAAACCCAGGTTGTTTGGGACTCTTGAGCTACTCATTCGCCACCGCCGCAGCGGTTTCTGCCGCTGTGCTGGGGCTGTGGCAGGCGGTCATGTGCCCTTGGGGTTCAGGGCTTTGCATGGTTTAAGGTCTCACATTACGGAATCTGCAGTTTTTCGCACTAAAGTGAACACTGGGAAGTTGGAACATGGATTTAGGATGATTAGTCACGCGAATCCCTATGCATTTACCCTACGGGCATGAGGATAATGGTGTTCCAACCTTCTGGCTTCTACTGTAGCTCACAAACCCTACAAGGCCTTCATCATGAAGTTATGGGTCCCTTAGGCATGAACGGTCTAAAGCATGGTTACAAGTTTTTTGGCAGTCTCAGAGTAGGAAGCCATAAGTCAGGGCTAGGGACTGCGTCTTTGGGGCTTCTATCACCACAAGGGTTAGTAAATGATCTTAAACGGCTCTACTGTGGTGTTTTGATGCTATTGGGGTCAAGCAGCCGCAAGCCTTCAAAGTACGGTTGATGATATAAATCCTGCATTACCCATAGTAAGGAATATACCATAATTCGCATAGTTTAGGGTCCCTAAGGTAACTATGCAGAAGTATCACCAACCGTACGAACGGCAATAATTCCAAGGCTGCTGCCTACATCAACCACGACGACGACACGATTCGAGTCATGACAAGTACGAACACTGCTTTCATCACAACCAGTTCTCGTCTCAGAAGTGACAGATGGTAGTAATTTTGTGAGCAGCAAGAATTACAAACTAGCAGGTAGTGCTCGTGGTCGTCTTAATGTGCTTATCACATTGTGTCCTTACCACGACTGTACTTGTAGTAGCTGTGATTATAAGGTTTATATAGATACTACGATTGTGGAGTTGCGTCCCAAAAGACCATCTTCGTGTTTATCGTTTGGGGGGCTTATCTCCTGGAAGTAGTATAGATGGACCCTCTGGGTAGGATGCTTTAAGCCTTAAACTTGGGTAGGATGCTCTAAACCTTAAGTTTGCAACCCTGAACCCTAAGCCCTAAACCCAAGCGGGACCCAAGCAGTGATGCCCGGCAGGTCCCATGTCTTCCTGGCGAGCTCTGGGCGCTGATGCAGCTACCCACTCGCTTAGCAGATGCTGAGGCGCCGGGTTTAGGGTGCAGGGTGTCCGGTTTCGGGTTTATTGTATAGGTTTAGGGTGTACAGGGTGTAGGGTCTAGCTTAGGGGACAGGCTGTTTTGGGGATTTGCATTATTTAGAGGACAGCCGGTTTAGCTCCAAACCACTGTGAGAATATGCATGAGTATACTCAGGATTCAGGGTACCGAAACCCCTTAAAGCCAATCCTGTACCTGAAAACCAAAAACGGTTCCTAAACCCTGAACTTGAAGGAGAAACTTCACCCCTGAGCCCAGAACAATCAACCCAATACCAGCAATGGGGCAAAGGTTTTGAAACCGTCGAGACAGCTAAGTTTTGAAAGCACCTGATCCACCAAGGAAAATGCAAATTGCATGTAAATCCCGTGCAAGGCGCAAGCTCGAAGCTCGCTTTTGATTCCCTCGCAGCGGAGGCCGCGTTGGCCGAAGAAAGAGCAAAGCGCCAGCGACCCAGAGCTGAGAAACAAGCGATCCTCGAAATCGGTTTAGGGCTCTAGATGGCTTTGGGGATTTGGGGTTTGGGTTTCTTTGGAGTTTAGGGTTCCGGGTTTTGGGGTTCAGGGTTCGGGGCTTAGGGTTTTGGGGTTTGGGCCTTCTTTTGGGGTTTAGGGTTCCGGGTTTGGGGGTCAAGGCTGAAAGTGTTCTGCCACAGCTCCGCCCAGCCGATTCCCCAAAGCGAGCCAGCAGTGACTGCTGGTTTTGGGAGTACTACACGGGGGGTTGTCAAAATTATGGTCCCTTTGGGGGTACCTCAAATATCAGGTGCCGTACTATACTAGGGACCTAAAGACGGGCTACAATCTTGACAACCACCCACAAGTTGTTTTGGGGACCTGATCCTCAAATGGAACCATTATGACTCTATGACCTGTGAAAGTTTCTGCCTGTCACTACTGTCGAATTCTCTCCCTGGTTATCTCAAAGCCCGGTTTGTATCCAAACCGTAACGGACCATCAGCTCAAATTCCAAAGCCAGAGCCATCCATTATCCAAGGCGTAGACTCCTTCCATATCCCTCACTAAATCCGAACTTCGGCATTCAACCAGGAAAGAAAGCAATACAAATTCAAAGCCCGAACAACCCCAAAACGAAGTACAGCAAAGCCCCAGCGACCCAAAGCCAAACCTCAGCACGCTGAACCCCGAAAGCCCTCGGCGTTAATGACCAACACCTATACACCACCTATTAAGTGCGCACAACAACAACGCTTCATACGCCACCTCAGACGCCCATTTGTGGATTTCGATATTATATAAAGCTGTAAGTAAGTCTAATTTGCATGTACGTATGGATGGATGGATGGATGGATGGATGGATGGATGGATGGATGGATGGACGTGTGTGTGTGTGTGTGTGTGTGTGTGTGTTTGTGTTTGTGTTGACCAATGTATGCATGCATGTATGTATGTATGTATGTGCAAAACCAAGTCTACAACTCATAGAACCAGACGAAGCTCCAAACCACATAAAGCTTAATCTGAGGACCCTAAACCGCTAATCCCTGAAGCCCTACACCCCAGAACCCCCCTGAACCCTAAACCCTAACCCCCAATCCCTGAAACCCTTATCCCCAGAACCCTAAACCATAAATCCTAAACCTTAAACCCTAAACCCTAAACCTTAAAGCTTAAACCCTAAACCTTAAAGCCTAAACCCTGAACCCCTCTTTCAAAAATCTTCGGGGCCGAGGTCTTTGTGCCGAGGAAGAGTTGGCGAAACTGCGAAGTTCCATCGCCGCCGGCGCTGACGGCGATAGAAAAACACGCCCTCATCCTAAACTCAAAGGGGAAAAGGAGGGACCCTTAATGGGGACCCTTACCCTTTAATGGGCTATATAATGGTTATATAATAGCTATATTGAGGGTATATACTCAGGGGCCGTTATTAAGGGTCCCTCCGTTTACCCTTGGATAAACCGTGGCAGAGGGGTTAGTGAGTGGGGGTCTTCTTTATAGGAGACCATAGGAGTCTATGACGAGATGTTTCTTCTGGTTTTTTAACGTCGGCTTTTAAGGTGTATGGGGCTTACTGTTTCTGGAGTGTTCAGGGTGGTGTTAGACTGTTAGGTCCTGTGGGTGTATTTTAGAAGGACTTCTATGAGAGAGGTTTGGTTTTGGACTTCCGCATGTAGGGCTTTAGGAGCCACCGGGGTGAGGCCGTTTTCGTTCTCTAAGGCTTTAAGGATCCGTGCTTTCGGACATCGACCCCATAGGCCCCAAAGTAGTTGCTTTTCGGGATTACCTTATAGGACTCTATATATGAACCCCAAAAAGGAACTACTTTGGGGCCTTAGGGTAGCTAGGACCGTAGGACGTTGACTTTAAGATTCGTTTAGAGGGTCTAACGGAGTTGATTTTTGGAAGGGTTCTAGTCTAAGCGCCAGGATGTTCGGACATGTAGCCGCAACCTAGCAGTACTGGCTGTGCTAGGAGGTAAAATAGGGCTTCGGGGTCCAGGGCTTGAGGTTCTTTGGGCTTTGATTCCTTTCTGGATTTAGTACGGTTTAAGTGTTTATTTACAAAACTCTCTTTCTTGAAGGGCCTTAGGATTGTATTCCCTTCTTTCTAAAGGAAAATGATTTAGGGTATGCGTTCCTACGTTTTGGACCACTGTTTTCGGAACTTCATCGGAGGTGGAGTCTGTGGCCATCGAGCGACTCCGACGTTCGGGGTCGCCAGACCAACACACGCGGATCTGGGCTGTGGGCCTTGCTGTTGCTGGAGGCTGCCGTTGCCATCCGTTGCCCACCTATGTGCCGAGTATCTGAGGCATCAAGCCGTAGCGCTTCAGGTGCCCGTAGTAATTTTAGGATTCACTCAAGGTAGCCGTGCCGGTAGACTCAAGAATGACCCCAAAGTCATGGATACATGCATGTGCGTAGCCTGGGTTACGGTAGGTCTGCTAGATAGGGCTCAGCGTGTCCAGTCATGTCCGCGTACATCGAACCAAAAACTGTCAAAGCCAACATTATCATGCCGGATTCGATAAAGCTGCTTTCGCGGGTCTGTCATAGGATGTCACCCCCCACACATCTTTAGCATGTATAGAACCTTTACGAACCTTTATAGATGTTTTATAGCACCCTACTAAATATGTTTTTATGTTCAAGCATGTTTTTTATTCCTCCGCCCTCTAAGCCGACATCCGGCGTTGCATTGAGCCGCGCCATGCCGCCAGCCAAAGCCTCTGCAGCTTCTGAGAGCCCCTCCAAGGGGAGCGCACTTCGGCCCGGTGAACAGGGTTTAGGGTTGACAGGGCCTCATGTTTACCTAGAAGTAGAGTAATTAGGTAACCTGTATAACCTTTTGGGTAAGTTAGTTGTAGCCATTTTGGGGTACCAGAATCCCCATATAGTCTAGGGTATGTTCAGAAGTTCAGTAGTCTATAGGGTATAGGGTCTAGATTTTTATAGGGCTTATAGCGCGGCATGCTCCAGCTCAGGCTCTTCGGCCTGACAGAAGGGTAATGATTTCCCTAAGCCTAAGCTCTCAGCCTACCCATGCATCCTATACCCTGACCCTGTTGGAATGTGGGCTCGCTATTGACGGTCGCTTAGCGTTTAGGGTTTAGACCCAGGGTTCTATCGAGATGAGGCTTGCAAAATATCTTTGACAAAGACCATGCAGACGAAGCCAACGCAGCCAGCGTCAATTCAATGCTGCAAAGAAATCACGACAGTCTACGGTGCACAGATCGTTCAAGCCTATGAACCCTTCTGATCCAGCGGATGATGTGACACATATCAATACTGTCACTAGCCCCCTTAGCCCTATAAATCCTTCATGAAAGGGATGCTGGATGATGAAATCAGGCCATCGATGCAGGATCCCCATGGCAATCTACCCTACTTGGAGGTTCATGGGTAGTTATAAGTGGGGTTATAAGTCCCCGAATATTGGTTATAAGTATAGTTACCCTACTTATAACCCTACTTATAACTACCCATGAACCTCCAAGTAAAGCCCAAAGCCGAAGTTGACCACCCTAGGAGCCCGATGGGCTTTGCCTGCAAGCGAAACGATGGCTGTGCTTGGCTGCACCGTCGGCCGCGCGCTCAGCTTTTCTAGGTTCGGGGTCGACCTAGACCCCCCAACTACCCTTTATTGTAGCCCCGAATTGCCCCTTAACGAGAAATATTAGAGCCCTTTAAAGGGTACTTGGGCCAATTGGGGGGTTCTGGTAGGATCTACAACTCAGTCTTTAGAGTTTAGAGTTAGTTAGGGTTTAGGGTTTAGGCTCATCTTTTGGGGTGAACTCTACCTAGGCTACCTTGGTAAGGAAAACACAGCAAGGAGCCCTCCGTTTACTAGGTGCCCCAGAATACCGTTTTGCCGGGTCTCGATATTAAAACCGCACAGGAGGAAAACGGGTACCCCTTGTTAAGGGGCTACTGGAGAAGCTGGTTTAGGGTTTCACGGTCTCTGGTTCCAGCCATTGGGGATTCGGCAGCTCAGGGACATTTGGTTAAGGTTTAAGTTTCAGGGAGGGTTTTGCGGTTCGGAGATGTTAAGGTTTCTGGACTGGAAGGATCAACGTTTTCAGGTTGGGAACCGCTTTGGGACAATTAGGGGTCGTCGCCCGGAGAATAGCAGCATCAAAAAGCAGGTTCTATTACTTTTGGTAGTAGACTCAGCGGTAGTTTAGTTTACACGCCAAGAGGGTGTTGTCAGCGGCGCTCTTATCATTGTAATGTTGGCGATGTTACCGATGATGATGCTGCTTTTGACAGGGACGCTGAATTGACTTTGATGGTTTCAGCGTGTAGATGGCTGCGAGAAAAAAACGGGGCTGGCGGACGGCAAGCTCAACAGCAAAGGTAGCCGCAACAATGACGGAGTCCCTGTCTGCACCGTAACATAAAAGGCACATCCATGCTCTATGGTTTGCATTAATCCGCTATGGGACGTGTCTAACGAGCACTAAGATATTCATCCGCAGCTTCGAGGAGCCATAATAAAGGTTAGCAGCTCTAAAGGCTCTAGGCCACCCAAACTTTGAAGCCCCGAAGCCCTTTAAGCCCTTTAAGGCCTTTGGCCCCTAAAGCCCTGTCTCAGCATAAACCCTGGAAGCTCCAAAACCCTGAGCCATAAACCCTATAAGCCCTAAATGGCTGGTTGTCAAAATTAGGGTCCCTATTATAATACGGCACCAATAATTTAGGGCACCCCAAAAGGGGCCATAATTTTAACAACTACCCAAATCCTGAACCTCGAAACCTAAATCCTCAACCAACCCCGATTCAACCCTGACACTGTCCTCGCGCGAGCCCGTGCAGGAACCCTTAACGCGAACTAAGAACCCTGAACCCTCAAGTCACAGGACACCAAAGGTGGGATGAAGGTAGGTGGGTTAATCTCAGGTAATGTAGGAACCTGATGAAGAAACCCTGGGCCCACAACCCCCAATATAGTAGGATTCATATCAGGAACCCTAATAAAGGCCCAAGGTTTCTTATTCAGGTTCCTACATTAAGAGTCAGGCATCCTGATTCCTACCTGTCTTCATCCCACCTTCCAGGCCCGTGATTGAGACTTATAAGCCCTAAGCCCTAGATCCTAAACTCTAGACCCTAGAATTTGAATCCTAGTCCCGATGTACCCTTAAACCCTAAACCCTAAACCCTGGGGGAGGCTCTGACTCTGGGGGCTCTTGCCTGCAGTTTGACTGCCATGCGTGAGGATCTCAGCCTGTTTTGGATTTGTTGTTTCCCCAGGGTTCCAAAGGACCCTCGCACGATTTAGGGCTTAGGGTTTAGTAACTGTAAAGGTACCATAAAGGTACCATAAGGGTTCTATACGGGTTCTATAAGGTTCAGGGTTTAAGGGTCCATAAGGGTCCAAAGTATCCAGAAACTAGGCACTCGGTTTTAAAGTTTTAGGATAGTAGATCTGTAAGCTAGGGTTCTTGGAGAGTATATGAATTTTCAGGTACTTGGACCCTTTGGGTTTGGGTTTGGAAGCAGGCGTTTTGTTGGTTCAGGGTTTAGGGTTGAAGGGAGGTCTGGGTATACCTAGAGGCTCCATAGTAGCTCCTTTTTATGGTTGATATTTAGACACTTGGTTCCTGATTATAAACGTCTTGGGCGGCGAGTTTCGGAACGGTTTTAGATGCACAGCACAACTTTGCTTTGGCAACACGAAGAGTAGATTTGCGCGTCTACGTGACAGGACCGGGCGTTCCGGTGCGAGATGCAGTGTTTCCCGATTTCATGACTGCAAGTCCAAAAAACAGATTCGTGCAAACGTAAGAGTCATTAGATGCCCAGAGCTTCGCGCAAGGGTTGCACGCACAGAGAACGTCGCGTTGTAAGGGTAATGAAGAACTCCTTTGGGGCCTCAGGGTAATGAACATGACGGCTGTTGTGTGCTCAATTTGTGCATCTGCTCTTGCTGCCGGGCCTTCCACATCCAAGTTGCGGTGTGGGCACATCCAAAGGCCCCAAAGTAGTTCCTTTTTGGGGTTCATTTATAGAATCCTATAGGGTGCTCCGAAAAAGGAACTACTTTGGGGCATGGGCATCTTCCACCGTGATTGCGTGTCAGAATTGGCAGCGCGGGATGGCAGTCAAAACAAGGAGCATCCCAGGGAGTCCGTAACCTAATTACCAGGGTTTCCTGTGTTTGCCATTCCCCTTCGATTCAAGGGACATTATAATTACAGACTATTTACTTTTCAGTTTTCAGTGATGGCGTTTGGGGTTACCAGAAGCTACGAACTGTAAACCCCAGAAGGCTCGCAGCCCGGAGCCTTTATTGGCACCGGAACCGCTAAAATCCGCTAAACACGCTAAACATTGAAACCCTAACGCTAAACTCCCCAAACCCTAGACGTGAAACCCTAAACAAACTCCGAATTCCTAAACCCTATAAACTCTACAAGCCATGGCCTTTTGGAACGCTTTCCCAGGTTCCGCTTTTGCACACAACTGGGCGCAAGCAGCTGGGCACCAGCCCCAGTGCTTCCTAGCTTTCAGGAGCCTTCGATGCTTTTAGCAGTGAGAGGTTTAAGGTTTAATGTAGGAAGCTGATTAAGAAACTCTGGGCTTATAACCCCAAAATAGTAGGGTTCATATAAGGAACCCTAATAAAGGCCCAAGGTTTCTTAATCAGGTTCCTACATTAGGGCGGCTCAAGGCTGTTTGAGGCTTTTGGGTTCGGAGCTGCAGGGCTTTATAGATCATAGTTATAGGGTCTTTAAGGTGCAGGGCTTCAGGGCGTCTGGGAGCCTGCAGGCTTATTTGTGGCTGGTTTTCAGGTTTTGGCTTGATGGCTTGAGTGGAGCTCTTTTGAGGTTTATAGGGCTTAGGGCCCACTGTTTAGGGCTTTTGTGTGCAGACTTGTGGCTACCTTAGTTACTGGTCTGTGACTTCCGACACTACATGTGAAAGGCCTGAAGCTCCGCCATATATCGACTTTAGTACAATTGCGGCCCTCAGACCAAATGCTTGATGGTAATGTGATTTACTTTAGTCTCCTCAGCAATTATTGTTTTTATTTTTGTTCATATA
The DNA here is from genome assembly GCA_905221615.1 of Symbiodinium sp. CCMP2592. Taxonomy (NCBI): domain Eukaryota; class Dinophyceae; order Suessiales; family Symbiodiniaceae; genus Symbiodinium; species Symbiodinium sp. CCMP2592. Next base: position 515,839 of record CAJNDT010003279.1, read on the forward strand.
AAACCCAAGAGAGTATGAAACATAGTATTCTTTATTTTGGTTCTAAGGGGGGGTATAGTTTAGATCCCGTAAGGTTGATCTAGCTGTTAAGGTTTTCGCCGAGGTTGATCATTGCAGCAGCTGTTTGTGATGGCTTGGATGGCCACGTCGCAAGGCCTGGGCAATGATGCGGCTAAAGGGATCCAAGTGCCCGTGCCCAAACAAGTTTGGGGTTCAACGTGGGATCAGGGTTTGGTGATTGAAGCATCAGTGGTCTAGGGCTTGAGACGACAAAAACGATTGAGGGCATGGTGTTTGGAGTTTAGCACCCCCGCTTGTTGAGCATGTGGACTTTACGACACGAAATGGTAGACAACAAAGTATATAGTCCTACAAGCCTTAAACCTTAAACCCAAGCTAGACCCCCAAAACTACTTCTGTCATACCCAAAATGCCCACTTTTAAGGACGCTAGCGGGTCTGATGGAGGGCCTTCAAGGGTCCTGGAAAACCCAAACACGTTTCTGTAGGCTTGTCAGCCATGTGGGAGTTTCCGAAAATGAGGGGTAATTACCTTATTTTGGGGTCCTTATATTAAGGATCCTACTAGTTAGGGGGCCATATTAGGGTCCCCTATTTTCGGAGACCCCCATGTAGCTTGCAACCTGAGCCGCCTATCCGCACCGGTTGAGCTAGGATCCCTAAATCGTAACATAGGGGTCGCACTAAACGGTTTGCGGTTTAGGGTAGAGGGTAGCACGACTAGTCCTTCACTCTTTTTCGCCTCTATGTAAATTATGTAGCCAGCTGTTTTCTGCAACCTAAATTCAACTCTCAAGGCTCAAAACTACTCACCGAGTCGGCACCGAACTGATGCAAGTTGAAAGGGGCTTATTTATGCATGCCTAGACTATGAGCTTATGACGAGATGTTATAGGGGATTTATATGGGGTGTACAGACGCCTGCCTCAAAATTAGAGTACGGCTTGGAATATGATTACAATATGGGCTCGAGTTCAGAGCTTGGTGTAATCATAGAATGTCGTGACACCTACATCTAGGTTAGTATTGTAACTACCAGACCCTAAAGAACCTTCCTTTGTTTAGGGCCCCTATATTTTGATGAGCTCCTTCATTTTCCGTGTTTAATTCCATAAACAGTAGGTCATTTGGGGTCCCGGTAATGTTTATCGCCGAGTTGCTTGTTGAGTGGAGCGGTGATCCTACTGTATCTGCTTGTCGGTAGGGCTTCGAAGCAATCATTGCAACATCGGGCGCAACCCGAAACCCTAAATTGTTAGGTTTAGGGATAGGGTTTAGTGTTTCTTCCCAGATACTGGAGGCATGCTGCATGCTGTCGAACTTTATTCGATTGTGACCTCCTTGGCCCAAACGCTCGCGAGCCGCAACATGCTGGACCGATTTCAAGTTCACTCACCATGCACTCGCCCACGCGCGCTCACACACTCACAGCAGGTGCGAAGAGCAAGGGCAAGGCCAAGGCAAAGCAGGCGGTGCACTAGACCTGCTTCATTTCCTTTCGCGAAACCAGAAAGGTGTGTAAGCACAAGTGCTGTGGAGACCACTGCTGTCTTGCATCAGGCAAAGACATCAGGCAAGAAGAACGAAGTGGGGCGAGCCTTGTCCGACCCGAGTCAGGCTGCCAAGGCTGAGAGAGACTTCGCCCGGCAAGTTCAGAAACAAACATCGCTGATTTCACCCAGTAGAGCAGATAGCAGGAATGCTACATGTACGCGCAATGTATGCGCACAGGCGCGCACATATGCATACATCTGGACATGGCGTCTATTTGTTCGTCTTGGCTGTTTAGAGTCATAGTCCATGACTCATATATGTCAAGTGTTCAATATGGGCACACATCGTCGCATAGGTGTTGTCGCCTTGCCCATAAATTCTGCAAGGAGGTATAAAGACTTGAAAAACGTTGTTGTATACAACTCTCGTTCGATGTTTCTGCACCCCGATTCCGACAACCGCAAGCGATTCACCCTAAACCCCGATACCTCCAAAACCAAAAGTCTAAAGCCCCAAGGCCTAAACCCTTGAACCGGGAAACCTAAACCCCTAAACCGAAACCTCTCAACCCTGAAAGCCTGACCCCCCAGCTCCTAGTCCCAAAACCCAAATCTTTTAATGCTAAACGTATGCATTGCAGGCTTCTCGATGCAGTTACAGTCTTCGGCGGCGAATTGGACAGCTTAGGCTGGAGGGATATCTTCGGGCCGGTATAGGGCTTAGGGTTTAGTAGAGGGTTTTGTAAGTCTTTAGTATACCCTACTTGGAGGGGCAGGGGACTTAGTAAGTAGCTTATAAGTAGAGTTATAAGTACCCTAAATGGAGTTACCCCAATTATAACCCTACTTATAAACGACTTACTAAGTCCCCTGCCCCTCCAAGTAGACCCTAAACTTCCTAAACCCTAAACCCCATAGATCCCTTTAAGGAACCCTATAGATCCCTTTAAGGAGCCCTTTAAGAGCCCTTACTAAGTCCCCTGCCCCTCCAAGTAAACTCAAAGCCCTGGGGCTGGGTTTTAGAATCATAGAGCGAGGGCGTGTCTCTCGCAGATAGGGCGTTTTAGGGTTCAGGGACGAAGCTGCATGAGGGATCGTGTAGGGGCTGCGGTTTATTGGGATTCGTTGGGTGTTTTGTCGATCTGATGCATAGTTCACATCTCTGTAAGGCGCCTGCAGCAATCGAATCAGAAGGAAGCCTCCCTGGCCTCAAGTGGTGTCGCGGAGGCCGTCGATGATGATGACGATGAGGTGACAGTTGTGGGGTCCAAGAGCTACTTGGACGACCTCTCAGCAGAGGAGCTGCAGGAGCGACTGGCGGTCACCAGTGCCCAGCTCAAGGATCGAAGGTGACCTGAGCTGCAGTATAAAGGTTGCATGCCGATTGTGCATGGGCAACTCGGAGGAGAGTCTTCTTGAGGAATGGACAGAGAGCCATGCGCATGATGCGGAAGGAGCCTCGCACCTGGTTGCTTTCTGGCGACTCTCATGCAGATTGGGAACTGCTGCATCTGATACCGTTGCTGCAGAGATATCTTTGGAGCGTGCCAGTTTGTTTGAGAAAGGTCGGTCTCTGAAAGGTAAAACCGTGGGAGGGAACTTCGTAGTGCATAGGCTTACAGCAAAGATAGGCTTTCGTAGCTTTGAAGCATCGGGTACGAGGTGAAGAAACTCGATTGAAACGCCGGTGGTATGTGATAGATTGCCGCTTTGTCTGCAAACCTCGGGAGTTCAAACTCACAACAATGCATTCCGTGTCACTGAATCTTCAAGCCGTTCATCCTATGTAAGCTATCTCTAAGACCCTGCGAAATCCATAAACGCTAGAGTGCGGACCCTGCCCCGGGTTATGTGGCAGCATGCTTTACAAAACATCAGTCTGCAGACCTAGACACTTTGATGCCGACCGAAGCCCTAAACCAATAGGGGCCCACGCAACCCCAAGTCAACCAAGCCATAAACCAACAGAGGCCAGTGCAACCCCAAATCAAAAGTTGACAGCTCCTTCCGGCACCCTAAACCCTACCTATAGTCTCCATCGTATTTCCTTTTTGGGGTTACCTTCTAGGATCCTAACTATATAATTGGTTAAACCACAAAAGGAACTACAATGGAGACTATCGGTAAACCTCAATGCCCTATCAGGCCCTGCCTGCCCTCATCCCCTAAGGTAAAAGCCAGAAAGTTGGAATATGATCATCCTAACCCTTCTATGGTAAATTATAGGGTATCCTACCATGAAACCATATTCCAACTTTCTGGAGTTCCTTGTAAGCCGAAGCATGAATCCTGCGCCTCCTTAATGTAGGAACCTGATTAAGAAACCCTGGGCCTACACCCCGAAAATCGCAGGATTCATGTAAGGAACCCTAATAAAGGCCCAAGGTCTCTTAGTCAGGTTCCTACGTTAGTATAGTACGCTTATGGATCCCTGAAAGTAACCCTTATAGACCCCTTTAAGAGAACCCCCTAGTTCCTACCTTAAACCCCCAACGTCTTACAGGTGACTAGGTGAATTTTGGGGTAACCCTAAACCCCTGAACCCTAAACCCTAAACCCTACCCAAACATCTTACAGGTGACTTGGTGAATTTTGGGGTAACCCTAAACCCTAACCCCTAAACCCTAAACCCCAACCTTAAACCCCAAACCCCTATGTAAACCCTAAACCCTACCCAAACGTCTTACAGGTGACTTGGTGAATTTTGGGGTGGCTCCCGCGATCGTGATGTACGCCTGGGCAGACCAGGGTCGAGGACTTGCGCTCGTAGAATGTAGGGACCCAAAAGGGTTCCTTAAAGGGTTCCCTAGGGCATCTATAAGGGTTTAGGTTTTAGGGTTTGGGGTTTAGGGTTTGGGGTTTAGGATTTATAGGGTTTAGGGTTTAGGGTTTTAGGGGCCCAAAAAGCACATAAGCATAAGCATTTTGCATGGGATATCCCTACCTTATTGGGCTTCATTATAAGAGGATTTCTATGGGATATCCCTATCCTATTTTTTGCGTATGTGCTTTTCTGGGTACCTAGAAACCTCAAACTGCGGCTTAGGGCTTTAGGATAAGGGTTCCTTTAACAGTCCCTTTAAAGGGATCTATAGGGATTCTATAGGGGTATAGGGTTTAGAGTTTACTTGGAGGTTCATGGGTAGTTTAGGGCTTTAGGGGTTTGGGGTAAAACCCTAAGCGGCCCCAAACCTTTAACCCTTAGGGGTTTGGGGTAAACCCAAAGCCTAAACAGGAAACGCTAGAGCAAGCGAGGACTGGTAGGACAAAAGATACTGTAGAAGCCTGAGGCCCGATTGCCCTACCGGTTGATGTTATAAATCCTGCATTACCTTAATGACCGAAAACTATGGGACCTATGGTATAATCCTTATTCCGGGTAATGGAGGATTTATATCATCAACCGTGCCTAGTATTGAGGGGATAATGGAGAACCTGGTAACTTACTCGGGAGCTTTCAGCTTTGACCTGATTTGGGGGTCTGGGTGCACAGGCTGCCCGCTAACTTATTGAAGTATAGGGATGCAGAGTAGTATGCACCTCGAGCCTTAAGGTGCATGTATCACAATCTTTAAAGGCCATAGTATATACTGCGCCTTATTATAACCCACTAGAACCTACTTTTTGTGGGATCCTTTAGTCAACCGAGAGAGCGACTACATAGAGGGTTTAGGATGTGTACACATAGATTTTGCATGATATTATGCGGGTGCTTGTGGGAGTGAACGAACAGAGCGCCATCGCACCGAAACGGGGCTTGAGAGCTGTAGTGTCCGTCGCGCGGGCGCGGGCACCGCGCTGAAGGCCATGATGCTGGAGAGCTTGCTCCAGAGAGATACCCTAAGGCCCCAAAATAGTTCTTTTTTGGGGTTCATATATAGAATCCTATAAGGTAATCCCAAAAAGGAACTACTTTGGGGCCTATGGGTAATCCAAACAAGAATTCTTCTAGGGTACATGGTATGGATCCGGCTGCGTTTCAACATGTGCGAGACAGAGCCGGGAAATGACTTTCGCCTAAATTTCGAATTCATTCCTTTGGAAGTCTGAATATCGAAAGGCCTACAAGGCCATGCGCACCAGCATGGAAAGAGCTGGAAGCCAAGAGCGCATGCTTCGGAAACCAAAAGAAACTTTTGGGAAGCCTTCACCCTCTTGCGGCACTTTTGCGCAGGCTTCAGATCTTCCGACTTCGATGCACTAATCTTTCAGCGCTGAAGTTGCTGAACAGTTCAGGGGGTTCAGTCGTCAGATGTGAAGGCTTGGCAGAGTTCAGAAAGCAGGCCTCAAATTGCATGACCTCCGTGCAATCAGAAACCTTCAAAGTACTATCATCGGTATAGACAAGGGTCCTTAATCCTACCTACGCCCTAAGCATCCCCTGAACGATACTCAACCCCAATACCCTAAACATCGTAGAACCCTAAACCCTGAAATCCTAAACATCCTCAAACCTGTAAAGCCCTAAACACCTCTCAACCCCTTCCTAAACATCCTCAAACTTTTAAACCCTAAACTCCTAAATCCTAAACCCTGAAACCCTGGGCATCCTCAAACCCGAAAGCCCTAAACACATCTCAACCCCTTAGGGTCCCATGTACTCATATAGGGGCCCTTTAAGGGTCCCTATAAGGGTTCTATAAGGGTACCATAAGGGTGTCGGGATTAGGATTTAAGAGTCCATGTACTCATATAGTAGATACATTGGCCTTAATGTGATCCCTCTATAGGTACTTTGGTGCTCATGTATCTCTATATGGGTACATGGACCCTTAGGGAACCACAGGAGATCTGGGCGACATAATTCTTTGGATCAGCTGCGTCGCCTTTTGCCAGGCCGATCCTCCCAGAGACTCCAACGGTTGATTATATGGGTTGTTGTCAAAATCAGGGTCCTAGTACGGCACCTATTATTTAGGGTACCCCAAAAGGGACCCGAATTTGACAACCACCCATATAGATCTTGCATTACCCAGAATAAGGAATAAATATGCCAGAATTCCTCATTCTAGGGATTCTAGGGTCATTAAAGTCATGCAGGAATTGTATCATCAGCCGAATGTTCCGGAATTCAGGGTTCCTTCTTGAAGAGGTTCCTGAAAACACTGTTTTTTACCCCCATGTAAGTTTGCAGTTTTGAGACTTAATATCCCGTGATTTTATCAGCTGCTCATGCAGGGGTAATCGGCGCTTGTGAGGGTTTCGGTGTTTAGTCAGGGGTTTCCCTAGCCGTTCCACCTCAACTGTCGTTCCAACTGAGGTAGAACCCAACTCGAGGCGGAACGGCTAGGGAATCCCTGAAAATAGAGCTTTCGGGAATAGGGTTTGAGGTTCAAGGTTTAGGTCTGAGGATTTGGTTTGTAATCTTGGCGGTTTAGGATTCAGTGCCTGGCGCTTAGCGCACCCGCCCCGCTTCGGCTGCCCTGAGTTAGATGCCGGATGGCATGACATGAACGTGAACATAGGGGCCTTCATAATTAGAATCGATGTTTGGGACAGGTTGGGATAAAAGTAGAACGAGATCCGCAAAGGAATCCTACACAAGGGGAAGGATTCAGGCTTCTAGGGTGCAGAGCATGGCATGACTGGCATGACTGTTTGTGACTCTACCAGGACCTCAGAAACTTAACTTTTCGGTGCTCCTTAGGCTTCTGGTTATAGGGTCCAACAATTCAATTTTAGAGGGTGTTCTAAGTCTCAATGCCACAAATTTGTGTGGGTGCACTGACTTCTGTTCATGTCGCTTACTGGTTCCCCACCACCGGCATGTTCTGTCTAGCTCTAGGATCTTCTCCTCTGGATCGTACAAATATTATGGGAGTTCCCGAAAATAGGGGACCCTAATATAGTACCCTAAAAAGTAGTGTCCTTATTACAGGGACAGCCAAATAAGGTACCCCTATTTTTGGAAACTCCCGTATACCAAGCACAACTATGCACCTTCGCCCGGGATCTGGGAGTTTCCGAAAATTACGGGTACCGTACTTGGGGGGGGGGGGGGGGGGGGGGGGGTGATAACAAGGATTCTACTATTTAGGGGACTATGTCAGGGTCCCTCATTTTCGGAAACTCCCATATTAGGTACTTATAGACCGTTGTGCTTGTCAAATACAGGATGACCCCTGCAACGTAGCCCAACTTCAGGGACGGAGGAAGTGCTGCAGAGTTGCATCGGATGTAGGCGGCTTCGGCGAAAAATCAGTAGCTCAGATTCTAGAAGCATGGTGTTTCAATTCCATCGTGTAGATTCCCAGCCCTATCTGATGTTAATGATTGCTGCCATTGCAGCACTTTGGGGCGGCCTTACTTTCGGGTGGACGAACTAATTAGGGACCTGAGTAGTTGCCAAACTATTAATGAGGGTTCCTTATCCCAAGACAAAGCTCTCTGTATGTGGTGTTTACGCGAAGCCGATTTTGATTGAGACCAGCAAAACAGCAACAGCAACAGCAAAAGCAACAGTCAGCGGCGGCAGTAGCAGCAGCAGCAGCAACGGCAACAGCAACCGCGACAAAACCTCAATTGCAACCGCAGCGGCAACAGCAACAGTCAGCGGCAGCGGCAGCGGCAGCAGCAATAGCATTATGATGGCCCCTTGCCTGATAACCTTTATGAAAACCACGACAATACAGGTTTAAAAAGCAATAGAGAAGAGAATGGAAACAACAATCAAAACGAGATAGCAGGACCGACCCCGGGAATGGAAAGAACACCAAAACAACGCAAACTAACATGTGAAAACAACGGAAAGCACAAGAAAACAAACAAAAACTGCCAGGGCATCAGGGACGACAAGTTCAAAGCAGGACCACCAAGCATTCTGTGCTTTGGTTTATTTCCCATTTCTTGTCCATGCCGTGAGGGTGGGATTTGGGCTCCGTCCGAAGGGGCCTCCATCCTGGAACAAGCGCAAATTCCCTGAAGCAGTCAGAAAAAGTGAACAAAACACATTGGAAACATGGAACCAAAAATGGACCACAAATGGGAACAACAACGAGAAAACAAAAAGGAAGTGATGGATCGGGGACGCACGGGGACTATGGGGAAATTATGGAGCAAACAATCAGATGCCAAGTGCACCCTGCAACCAAATCGGACATACGTTGAAGTCAGAATGCCACGGGGTTCCAGTCCTGTTTTTCCACATTATTTCCATCGCGTATTTGATTTCCTGAATGCCTCGACCCCACCTGCAATTTCAAAATAGTCCCATTATTTCTCATTTCCCGAGATGATCGCTTAAAAGAACCGAGACATCATAACCATAGCACTAGCAATAGCGTCAGCGACAGCAACAGCATCAGCAGACACGACAACAACGGTGGCGACGACGACAACACCCCACAGCATTAAATGGGTGGTTGTCAATATTAGGATCCCGTTTTGGGTCCTTATTAGAATACGGCACCTAATATTAAGGGTACCCAAACCATAATTTTGACAACCGCCCACATGAACAACTCGTGTTTGCATTGAAGGCCTGCGCCCTCCGCTTGGCGCGATTTAACATCTCTCCAGGCAAAGGGCGCTTGCAGGGTCGAACTAGATCTCGTTTTAGGATGGTTTAGGTCAGTTTCGGTTTTGAGTTTGCTTTGGAGGGTCATGTGTAGTTCTAAGTCCCCTAATATGGATTGTTATCATAAGTTCCTTACTTATGACGACCCATGAACCTCCGTGTCGGACTCCATGATTCCAGGACCCAGGGTTCAAGTGTTTAGGGGTTAAGTTTGTGTACGGTCTTAGGCTGTATAGTGTAAGGTTTAAGGTTCCAGAGCTACGGGCTTACCTCCGAAGGGCACATGGCCTTGGCCTGAAGGAGAAGGGTCCATACCCAGAGAGCCCAATACCCTTAAATTAAGGAATATATACCTTAAATCAATGGGGGCTTCAAATTTGGATTTAAGCCATATTCCTTAATTAAGGGATACTGGGCTCTCTGGGTATGTATAAGCAGCCTAAGCCCTAAACCCTATGAGAGCAGGCCAGAAAAGACCATCCCCATTACGGGATTCGGGAACTACTCCCATAACGGCCATAGCGGCATTCTGTCTGGACGCTACTAGGTAGGCCTTGGGGACATTTCATACTTGCTCTTATTGGGCATAAGATCCACCTACTCATATGTTTCAAAGGCCTTCAACGCACCTCCTAGGCTATAGTGTATCGTGTTATTAGGCCAGAGCCCGGCACTCATCAACTGGAGTCGCTTTGAAGGCCGAGGTACATGCACTTCTTCCCTTGGACCTCAGTGTCCCAAGCAGTAATGTAGGAACCTGAGTAAGAAACCCTGGGCCTAGAACCCCAAAATAATCGGAGTCATAGAAGGAACCCTAACAAAGGCCCAAGGTTTCTTAACCAGGTTCCTACATTAGACTACGGCCCCAAAGTAGTTCCTTTTTGGGGTTCATATATAGAACCCTATAAGGTAATCCCAAAAAGGAACTACTTTGGGGCCTATGGGTAGACTATAACCCAAACTTGTTCGGCTTTGGGTGCCAGGATTGTTCTACTTGAAGGCTCATGGGACTTAGTAAGTAAGGTTATAAGTAGGCTATAATCCGGATAACCCCACTTAGGGGACTTGGAACCCCAATTATAACCTACTTACTAAGTCCCATGATCCTCTAAGTAGAGTGTAGATTTACTTCAGTCCCATGGCCAGGGTTATAGCAGAGGATCAAGACCCAGAGACTCCAATATCCCTCAATTAAGGAACAGTCCTTAAATTATAGTAGGATCCCTAGTATGATTTTAGGAATATTCCTTAATTGAGGGATACTGGAGTCTCTGGGGGAGTGTCTTGTAGAGGCAAAGGACACACTTATCGTCGCGGCGACTGCTGTTGCGAGAACCTGAGTCCTCCTTGGCGACTGCGTCTCGGTGATCTCTAGCTCCATAACAAACGGTTGCTGCTGGACGGCCAGTCCCGATATCCTCAGATGATTCGCTCTGCGATCACTGCCGAAGGGGAGCTTTCTCAGAGAGCCCAATACCCCTTAATTAAGGAATATAGCTTAAATCACAATATGAAGCTCCTAATGATTTAAGGCATATTCTCTAATTAAGGGGTATTGGGCTTTCTGGGTCTAGAAGCACGGACGTTCCTCGTCTGGCAGCGAGTCAAGCCAAGACTTATATGCGCCATGTTATCGAAACTGCTGCCGTTCATGATAGAAATCCTGAATTACCCACAGTAAGGAATATGCAATAATTGCCATCGTCTAGGGTCCTTAAGGTAATGCAGGATTTATATCATCAACCGTGCTGCGATCAGCATGCCTTAGTTGAGCCGGGTACCTGTGCCTGGGGACCTGAGGGTTTAGGGTTTAGGGTTCAGGGTTTAGGGTTTAGGGTTCAGGGTTTTGGGTTCAGGGTTTAGGGTGTAGGGTTCAGGGTTTAGGGTTCAGGGTTTAGGGTTTAGGGTCCTGTTGCAGAAGATATAGAAGATGGTTTGCGAGAGACCGTGAAGAAGAGCGCAGCTCACATTGCAAGTGCATTCGTGCTGCAATGAGCCTTTGCCGAGTGCCTTTCACGAAGCTCCGTAGATCTTCACAGGCTGGGAGAAAATCTGCTACAGGGAACCAGACGAGTTCCGGAAGCTTAACCCGCAAAGATACAACTCATGCGAGCTTTAGAATGGAGGTGTTTCCGATGCAACTCAAACACTCAATTCCCACACTCCGAATGCCTCAGCCCCCTTTCTGAACCCCGAAGCTTGAATACTTAGTCATGACCATTCTCTCCATGTAGAACAATCTATGATCTACGCTTTGCCGAAAAAGGCCCTCAGGCCCTCACATGAACCCTAAGGCTCTAAGGACTCATAGATTAAGGCTTTTGGGCCCAAAGACCATATTATATAAGGCTTTTGGGCTATTTTGAGCCTTAGGGGAAATGCTCCTGCGCAAGAACCAACGTCCGAAAAAACTGCTGCTGTTGTGTTTAGGCTTGATAGGGGTTTAGGGTCACCAGAAGAGCTTGTTTGGCCTACACTTTCCCCTACACTCCTAACCCGGCCCTAAAGCCTACAGCTCTAAGTTTGACCTCGAAGATGCAAGGCCCGGCCCTCCTAACCGTTTCAAGCACCTACAGTAGAAGCCCAAACGTTGGTAAGTTAGCCTCAATCCTTGTAAGAGTTATGCAGAGGGAATCCAAGCACGAGTTGTCCTTAATTTGGTTTCCAATTTTGCGGTGGTTTTCCTAGAACCTTACTGGAGGTGGTCCTGCATATCATCCTCCTCCAGCTCCTGCTGAAGGCTTGGCCATGCGAGTTCCCTCTACAGATGGTCTCTCAGAGTTCACTTTTCAGCCTTCCCTTGTTGCTTGTAGGGTTTCCTTTGGGAGTTTGAGACTCTCTTTCGGGTTTGGGGGTGAGATTTCAGGGTTTGTGGGGCTTCGTACATACTATTACATGATGTAGGAACCTGATTAAGAAACCTGGGCCTTTATTCAGGTTCCTTGTATGAATCCTGATTTATTGGGGGTTATAGGGCCAGGGTTTGTTACTTGGGTCCTACATTACTCCTGCTGTTCATGTAAGGGTTGGTTTCTGGGGCTTCTTTTGTGAGTTTCAGTGGACTCACACATGGGTTGTTCTCAACTGCTGGAGCATGAAGCAGCTTGTAGACACTAGCAGCAAAAGATGTGTTTCAGTACAAGACCAATGTACAGTGGCCGATATACACAATAGGATCCCTTCCCCGACGGGCTCAGAATTTAAGAACCTCCCTAAACCCTAAGCCCTAAACCCTCCCTCCAAAAGCCAAAACCCGCGAAATCGTGGCAGGTACTGCAGCAGAGAGCTCCAGTGCTACGACGAGCAGCGACGACAACGCGTCGCTATCGGAGTCCAAGGCGACCCGATCTAGGTTTCATTAATATCGGGGTCTTTACGATTAGAAGAGGACTCCTTTGAAGGGTTCCTATAAGCCTATAAGGGCTACGAAAAGGGTTATTATCAAGATTTAGTATAGGGCCCTTTATACTTGGTTGAATAGGGGTTTGGTTTCATTCCGTACGGCTCCATGTGCCCATGCAGTTTATACTTAGGCCTTAAAGGGGTACCTGTACAAACTTATAGGCCTACATATATACTATATGGGTAGATGGAGCCTTGGGGGTTTATCAATATCGAATTACGTATGCGCACACACATACTCACAGACATTCGCAAGTACAGACACACATGAGTTCCACACATACAGTCATTCATGTAAGTGTGTTGTGTTTCCGCGCTTTTCTCTCTGTGTGTGTGAACCTCCAAGTAACCCTTTAGTCACAGGCTCTATCGGTTGGGCCGAAGCTTCTAGGACCCTGCACGAAACGCCTCAGGGCGCTCAGTGCTTCCTTTTTTGCGTCCAGGGTAAGAAGACTTATGCAAGAAAGCATGCTGTTGTAACCCTATGGCATTCTTCAGGCCTTATGAAGAAATCCCTGAAGGAACCTTGTTAAGCATCCATGTTGCAATGATCATGAGTAAGACCTCCAGTATTGCCTATTTTTTCCTACTTCGGCCCTCAAACCCTTGAAAACCGAAAGCCCTCTAACACCTCTGATTCCTGAACTCCAATTGCCTGGCGGGGTGTGTGTGTGTGTGTGTGTGCTGAAGCTTCGGAGTAGTTCACGGAGCCCACATGCTCAGCTTCACAAACGCTCTTTCCCTGGCGGACGGAAAAGAGCCCCCAATATGCAACTAACCCCCAACCCTTAAACTCTAAACGTTTATTTCCCAAACCAGGAGGACCCTAAAGTCTAAACCCTAATTCAGCCCGAAGCCCAAAACCAGGAGGGAAATCGTGCCTTTGTGGTGCGCTCGAAGTTTTTCACCGGTGCCGGGGGCTCGGTCGATGATGGTTCAGTTTTTTGCTTTTCCCTAGGGGTCCAAGTGCCTTCATAGCATATACTTTGGCCTTTTATGGTAATTTGGGGCCCACATATATGCCAGTTGGGGACATGGACGCTTAGGATGTTGTAGTTGCGCATATGGAGTCCATACAGAGGCTAAGGCTTGGAGCTTGTTCGTTTGGAATTTTGGGATTTGGGCTGCAGCTGGACCCATTGTTCCCTTCTCTGCGATGCTTGAGACGTGTCACTGCCACGCCGGCATTTGAATATTTGAAGCGGCGGAGCTGTGTTGATAACGCCAAGGTAGTCAATGCATGCTCGCCTGTACGTGGATATGCATGTGTATAATATATATATATATATATATATATATATATATATATATAATTGTATAGTTGTATATATGTATATATATATATTTATGTATATATATATATATAGCAATTTTATACAAACAAGTATAGTTGTGCACATGTTTGTTGTCTGTGTGTGCAGGCTCGTCTAGGCCCAGGCTCTATAAATATACTGTACTCGCCTACGATTGGGTGTCTTCCTGGCAAACTCAAGTGTGGAAGCTTGCCAGGTTAAGAGTTTATTGAATAATTGGTTACATACCAGAGGCGTCCTTTGATTTAACCATCATATACTCCCTCAGCTATTAAGTTGCAACGACTATCTTACACGCACATACGGGATCATACGGGAGAGGGTCTGTACAGGATTAAGCTCAACCAAAGATGTGCTTGTCCAAGGTCCCGGCACCCATGGGGGCAATGTTGGCACTGCGTGCCCGGCACGGGTTTCCCTGCAGAGATCGGAATCACAAGCCGACAACTCCTAGACAGAGAAGTTTCACAAGGAAGTTGAAGCTCTTCTTGAGCCTTAGCTAACATGTTCCTCTGCATGCACACTGACACGGATCTCTACCTCCGCCACATCTCAATTCCCGAGATTTCTGTTTGTACACCTAGTAGAAAATGACCCTACGCACAGCAGCTGCGTTGACCCGTTGAATCTATGTTTGGTTACTCTAGGTCTCGGTCGCCTGCCCTTAGTTCGTTCGACTGGGGACATACCACATAAACATGAGGGTCCCCTGTTTGGGGCATAATCGGCCTGCGCTGGAGAGGCCTTCATTGCGAAGCCTTCACGTCAGATTCACCCTCGCGAACATCGGCTGAAGCCCTACAAACCTGATGAAACCTACGTAAGTGCCACAGAATATGAACCAGCCTACACGCAAGCCCCATGAAGACCCTATGCAATCCGTTAAGCAACTCATGTAGGAACTTGCTTATGACACTCCCTGTTCCTAGATGTTCTTAGTGTAGTTCGTAAATATGACTCCTGCCGTATTTTGGCTGCTAGAACCATGCTCTTATCAATCAGGTTCTGACATATACACGCTTCCCGTGCTGAATATAAGCCCTACATCTTAAAATCCCTGATGCCCCAAAATCCCTAAGCCCCAAATCCTAAAACACGAAAGCCCTCAGTCCATATGAATCCAGACATCCTGAAAAGTCGGGCTTCGAATGTCAAAATACTCCTCGAAATCCGCACGCAGCGTCCTGAAGACTACCTGAGGCCCCACCCTCAGCCCTAAAGCCCCAAGCTCTAAAACTATGAGTTCTAAAATTACAACCGTAAGCATGAAAATTTAAGAGTTCGAAGATCGAGACTCTGAGATCGAATTTATCAGCACTTGAAGCCAACACCTCCCCTAAAGCCGAAGACGCCAAAACACCAAAGGGCAGACGTAGTAGTAGTAGTAGTAGTAGTAGTAGTAGTAGTAGTAGTAGTAGTAGTAGTAGTAGTAGTAGTAGTAGTAGTAGTAGTCGTAGTAGTCGTAGTAGCAGTAGCAGTAGTAGTAGTAGTAGTAGTAGTAGTAGTAGTAGTAGTAGTAGTAGTAGTAGTAGTAGTAGTAGTAGGTGTGTGTAGTAGTAGCAGGAGTAGTAGTAGTAGTAGTAGTAGTAGTAGTAGTAGTAGTAGTAGTAGCTAAACCCTAAACCCTAAACCCTAAACCCTAAACCCTAAACCCTAAACCCTAGTAGTAGCAGCCAGGCTCCCCCTGTTCTGGAACCTGGACACTGGATCCGTGCCGTTTGGCTGGACGGCCCGTCAGGCGTGTGCCTGGGTTTAGGGTTTAGGGTTTAGGGGTCTGGGTTTCACTGTGGAGGGCCTGAATTAAATAATACGTATTGGTCAGCCCTATACACTTTAAGAGCTATTCCTGCGGTAGTGCCACCCTCCGCCCCCAACTCCTGCATGATATGAGGTTTATAGGGAGTAAGTCTGCTTCAGAGCTGGACGTGCAAGGCTGTGTGTGTCAGTTATTGTGTCAGTTAGACGGCGCGATGCACGGTCCGGGATTTTAGATTTGGAGGGTTCGTAGCTTTACAGTGTAATGCTTTGACATCGATGTTTCAAAAGCATTACACCGCATATCATTCCAGTCCGACATTGGGCTTTTGCATTTGGAGGGTTTGTAGCTTTAGGTCTCTAGGTTACATAGTGGACCCTAAGCCCCAAACGCTTAACAGTGACAGTGCAGCACCTGGCATGGATCTGTTTGCAAGTTCTACACTGGAAGCTCTACTTGGGAGATGTCGGTCTTGAAATACGGTTGATGATATAAATCCCGCGGTTCCTTTAAAGGGATCTATAAGGGTACCTATTTTAGGGGTTCCTTTAAGGGATCTGTAGGGGCTTAGGGTTTCCGGCTGATGATACAAACTCTGTATTACCTTTACAGTAGAAGCCGGAAAGTTGGAAACCCATCAGCCTCAATCCTTAAGAGTAATGTACATGGAATCCCAGAACTATTTGGCCTTAATCCGGTTTCCAACTTTATGGGGTTTACTGTAAGGACCCTAGACTATGGGAGTTATGGAATATTCCTTACTGTGGGTAATGCAGGATTTATGTCATCAACAGTACCTCCATGCCTGAAGCCCTGCGGCTCCAACTGGCACGCTTATTGTAGGGGCCTAGATGATTAGAATAGGGTTTGGGGGTATGTTGTGCTATCATTCTTATAAGGAGCCCCGACACCCTATTCTAACTGTTCAGGAACCTACATTGACCTTGAACCCTCAACTGCTATGCTCTTAAGATCTTCTCCTGGAGCCGGCAAGCTAAACTCCCCTCAACTACCCTTTCACGTACCCAGAGAGCAGAAGACCCCTTCATTAAGGAATATAGCTTAAATCATAATATGAAGCCCCTAATGGTTGAAGGTATATTCCTTAATTAAGGGGTATTGGGCTCTGTGGGTAGCTTTCCCTGCAAGTGCAGAGCATAAGTAGGCCAGTTCTTGCAGTCCTCTGTCCGAACCATACTCTTCGAAAACGGGACTCTTCCTAATGTTATCATTATAACTAGCAGTATACTGTATCATCCTATAATGTGCGAGGAGCAGACCCTACCCCAAAGTCCGAAAGCCTCAGAAATCTCAGGGCGGATGTCCTAAACCCCTCAGACAGTTGGAGACAAAGGGTCTTAACCCGACAGAAATCTTAAACCTAACGCCGGAAACAAAACTCATAGTCCTGTCCTCGCCCAAAACCGTTTCGAAAACCCCATGTGGGTGGTTGTCAAAATTAGGGTCCCTTTTGGGTACCCTATATACTAGGTGCCGTACTATTATGAGGGACCCCAAAAGGGACCCCAATTTTGACAAGCACCCATGTTAACCCTGGACTGGAAGGCCCTTCGAGCACGACTCCGAAGATCCACAAACTCCCAACTGGCCTAAACCCTAATCTAAGGTTTTAAGTATGGGCCCCTAGTATGGACCCTTAGCCCTTCGTGAGGGAGTTCTAGGGACCCTTGAGAGTCTATGTAGGGGATTATGTAAGGATTTCAGGGTTACGGATCCATACTAGCGGACCATGGTTTCAACCGTTGACCTAAACTCTAATCCCCTGAAGAGGCTTTTTGAAGGAACTGAAACGGTGCCTGCCTAACGAAGGCTCCCAGTGCTTGGATGTACGGAAAAGGTGCTCGAACAAAACAACAATCCCCCGAAAAGGGCCGCTAATTACAGATACTATTCTGGGGGTTCCTTAGTGGGCCCCAAACACTTTGTTCTAATTATGAAGGCCCCTATATTGAGCCTTAATCCCCTAAACCCTAAAACCCTATATCCCTAAACCGTAAACCCTAAATCCCTAAACCCTAAACCCTAAACCGCAAAGCTTAAAACCCTAATCCCTAAAACCCTAAACCCTAAAAACTTAAAACCCTAAAGCCTATAAGCCCTGAAACCCTAATCCCTTGTAAAAAAGGTCGCCAGCCCGGCTCTCCTGACTTCCGGCGCGCTGATGCTTTCCCACCTGAAGACTCTGAGCTGCTCGGTTTAAATATTTTAGGGTTTAGGGTTTAGGGGTTTAGGGTTTAGGGGTTGTATTATGGGGTTTATATGGGTTGAACAGTTTTAGGGCTTTGGGTTCGCGGACTCAGGCCTTCAAGGTTTCGGGATCAAGAACGGTTTCTGTGGGGCTTTCTGCGGCGTTCATAGAGCTTTTTGTGGTATTGCAGAGTTCGACGGCCCCTAGCAGGATTTTACATGAAGGACCGTAGGTGTGCAAGGCTAGGGCAAACGAGGCATTGAGGGGTTAAGCAACAACAAAATTTGTTTTCAGGGCTTACGGGCTTCAGGACCACCTGGACATCGGAGTTGCCTATACCCTAAGGCCCCAAAGTAGTTCCTTTTGGGGGTCCATATATAGAATCCTGTAAGGTTATCCCAAAAAGGAACTACTTTGGGGCCTATATGGGTAGCTGCATTCTACAGCGTTGAAGCGTTTTACGGATGATTCAACTCTGGGGGGAGAAGTTTTAAAGCAAAGCACACTGTCGCCGTCGTCGACCTCCAGCAACCCACTCCCCAGACCCCGAAGAAATCTAGAAAGTAGATCCCCTAATTTGGAGCCCTATACTACTAAGGAACCCCATCAAGGGATCTACTTTTTGGACCCTCCCGGGGGTCTGGTTCAATGCGCAATGCGAGGGAATCTTGAACCCCAAAGCGCAGGGTGGCTCGGCACGGACGAAGATCGCCTGCACGGAGGGCTATAAGAACTGCCCTGAATCCACGGGTACCACGCAATTATGTCCTGCATCGACATATTTTGGGTCCACTTCCGTCCGGTTACGCTTCGAGGATGCAGAGGTACGATGGTGTGATCTCCGGGTGTTTATGAGCCCTTCTGAACGGGATGCCTCATAAACTGACTGCAGGACGAAATTCTGCAACTACGGCAATGATGGTATACTTGCTTTGTATTCAGACAGATGCAGGGTTTTTGTCCATCAGCAGCATCTCCTGAACAAGCCCCTTGCCACGCCTTCAGCTGTCATCGCTGAGGCTCGAAGATGTTCATGCGGGATCCGAAGAAGGCGGGTGCCAGCGGCAGTGTAAGTTACGGCAGCAAGGGCTTACGGCCTGGCCCTATGTCCGAACCTGTTTTAGGTGCGGGTGGTTCTGTGTTGTGCCTGCAACTGCTCAGATGACGGCGAGCGGTCGTTTTCTCGTAGGCCCTACAGGGTTGAGGGTTTAGCGGTGAATCGCCTTCTTGTCGCCCTATATAAACCGTAACGAGTGGGAATCGGAGCCCTTATCGGGACTAACCTCTTAGCTTTACTGAGACAGCAAGATGTAGGCAGTATGCAGCTATATTACCCTACGGCTCTGCGACTTTTCTGTGGGGCTTGGACATTACATGACATGGCACAGTGCGAATCGTGGTTGTGGTATCAGCGGCTTCCATTATGTTGACACTTTTTCTGTGCACTAGATGCAATGGTCTACTTGCAGCCGGATCGGTCACGATATCTATACAAGCTGTAATGCCTACGATCTGTTTGCTTGATGGGGTCAGTTCGCATAATTACAACACGAAGCCGTGAGGGAAGCCCGGTACGAACACTTTCTTCAATAAATAAAGCATCAGGCGCAGCAGCAGCAACTAGCGGCATATCAGTGCGCATAACCGAAACCACAAACGCCCCCGCGACCGACAGCAACAACACCGACTCGGATGACACGTCTTATACTGGCAGCACGAAGGTGCACTTGGAGTTGTAGGACGGTAGGCACGCCATGCCAGCTCTTATGCTCACGCCTGGAGAAGACCGCCACGATGCGGTGAGAATGCAGAGAACACTGGCGCAAGTGTTCACAACATTGGATGTCTTTACCGTGGATGTCTTCTACATTCCCGTCGAATATCGACACGTGATGGCAAAGATGACAGTAGTAGTGGTGATGTAGACGTCCAGGATGATTGCGAGGTTGTCGTTTGATGATGACAGTCATGAGTCAATACGGATGAAAGCCACCTTGAGCTTATCATGATGGTGATGGTGATTGCTATGCCGATGAGGATGTAGATGGGCGATGTTGGCAGAGTTGGCTTAACCATGTCGATGAAGAAAGATGCTAAATAAAGAAGAGGTTCATGCATAAGACGAAGATGATCGTGCTGATGACAACAGGGCTGAACAGCATGCACGCAGACGTGTCCAGTAGTAACCCGGCAACAACAACAACCACATCAACAACAAAAACAGTATGAAGCAGCAACGACACCCGCAGCAAAGACAGC
The DNA here is from genome assembly GCA_905221615.1 of Symbiodinium sp. CCMP2592. NCBI lineage: Eukaryota > Dinophyceae > Suessiales > Symbiodiniaceae > Symbiodinium > Symbiodinium sp. CCMP2592. The sequence continues at coordinate 535,807 of CAJNDT010003279.1, forward strand.
AGCAGGAACAACAACAACAGCAGCAGCAACAGCAGCAGCAACAACAGCAACAATAACATCAACGACAACACGAACAACAATAGCAACACCAGCAGCATCACAGAAACAGCAACAGCAACAGCAACAGCAACAGCAGCAGCAGCAGCAGCAAGCGCAACAGCAACAGCAGCAATAAAGAAGCTCGGATCAACCAACATCTCATGACGTTTGAATCGCAGAGGCCTCCCACCTTCGGATCCGCTCCCCTTGGGAGGCACTCTTGTTCGTGTTGATAGGGGAGGATGTTCGACTGGTCCAAGGGCTGGAGGGTTCGGGCTTGCAGGGTTACAGTGTTTGTTTTCACTGGTTTCAGGCTTTATGGCCAGTGCTGGCAGGGTTTGTTGAGTTTTGACTTGCTGAACCCCTACGGGACCATGAGCCCAAATGATATACACGACGGAGCCAAAGTATCTAAATAGGACTACTCCTAAGCCTAAAGCATATACTACATGGGTGCATGGATCCTTATTACTAGTTTAGGCCCCGACAATATCCCCTTATAGAAGGCCTTCGAGAATCCCCTAAAATGACCTCTGACAGGAACCCTGATTGTTAAGGTCCCTTTGTTAGTGCCGAGAACGATTGATTTTCTCGCTTTTGGGACAGATTTGCAATATGCTCGCTGTTTGGGAAGAGGATTTAGGATGCATGGTTTAGGGTTCTGGGGGTGTACTTTGGGTGGGTTTAAGGTTGGTGCAACAATGGCAAGTGCCGTGTGAGCAAGAAGCACAAATAGTGCAAGACACAGCCAGAACCGTGACAGTCGTAGTAACCCGTCGCCGAAACCACATCGACATATTGATGCTACGCACACAAGTATTGTAATTTGTATTCTAGTAACATGTAATAGCGATACAACCGACGTCACACCAAGGAGCAATAACACTTGGGCACAAACGAGCCAAACTAACGGCAGCAGTAACAGCATGTAACAGCAGCACGGCCGAGCGTCGAAACCTTGAAGTTAGCTATAGCTGTAACCCTGAGGCTCTAAGGACTCATATTTTAAGGCTTTTGGGCCCAAAGACCATACTATATAAGGCTTTTGGGCTACTTTGAGCCTTAGGGTAATAGTAGCAACCGGAAGCTTCCGCACAAAGCAGTGCTTTTATAAGACCCGTAGCAGCAGAACCGTAAATCAGCTAGTTAAAGCTTTGCCTCAGACATCCTGCAGCAACCCGATTGCGCAGCCAATCCTTCCATCAAAAGTTTGTTAAAACCATACTGAATATTTATCAATCAACGATCTTTCTTTACAGGGTTCCTCAACATGATATATATTTCCTACGACATGACCAAGGCGGGCCTTGTTTTTCAACCGTGTGCGCAGTTTTTTACACATCTGGGCGCTTTTGTCTTGCTGCTGTGATTTGTGCTTTCACCTTGCCGAACCTAAGCCTTCTTCCTCAAGCCCCTAGCCCAGGCCCACACCATAGTTCTAGATCCCCTCACGCATCCTACAGTTACACTGCAGTCCTCACCACCCCAAACCTGAAATTAAGAGTGGCCTGAAGAACCGACCGCTTTTGGGGCTCCTGATCTGGATTTCCTTACAAATTCCATCGAGCGGTATGGTTTTTTGGAGGAGGGTGGCGGGCCGCAGAGTTCAAGTAGCTATTTCGAGCGACCGCGCCCGATGACAGGGCGTGCTGAAGCTGGCGGGCATCGTTGGCGCCATGACCGCAGCATTTCTATGCTCGCCGTGGAGGAGATTTTGGGGTTTCAGGGCTAGGGTTTAGGAGCCACAAGCTTCAACGGGGTAGTGCAGGGAACCTATGGCCTGTCTCATGTGTAGGCTCTAGACGTCTGACTTATCCGCAGGGACAGTGTCCGTATTGTCTTTATCAATAAATATGTGTGTGTATATATATATATATATATACAGATCAGATTATAATGATTACTGGTGCAGTGCAGTAAATCACACCGCCCTAGTCCAGTCGCTAAGACGACCCCAGAACTGGGGATGAGAGCGCTGGGTTTCAAGGTTGAAGGGTGAGTTGGCTTCTGCTGCATTTCCGAGGGCACGACTCTGACTGCCCTCGCAGAGGTGACTAGCCTCAGCAAGCGTAGCATCGCTTATGAGTGCAGCAACTAAATCTCCTGAAGCCAGCCCCACACAGCCCAATATCTCCTAAATATGAAATATACCTGAATGTGATATATCTCTACATATATACTTATATGTGTATGTAGTCTTCAGTCACATATGGGCAGTTGGGTTCGCTGGAAACCTCAACAACTTTGCTGTTGCGGCTACGAGGTTTCACGAGCCTCTAACTCCCGAATCGCACATGAGGAGGCGTAAGCTGGAAAATTGACATAGGAGGCTGATGCCTTACCCTTACTGTAGAAACAAAGTTACCTCAGCAGCAGGCTGTTGTGTTTTCTACCTTGTACAATTCCTACCCTAAGCCAAGAACCCTAAGCCCTAAACACAGCTCGGCCAGGTTAGGTTTTAGGAACTATATGACCTGGACTAAATTGGATCTGGTGTCAGTGGCTCGTTAAAGAGTATAGAGGTATGTTAAAAGTTAGATGCAGTGGAACTTCTTATTAACAGCGAACCTCTCCCAGATGCCCATTATAGGGCTTTGCAGGATGATCCTTGCCATGCAGTTCCTCTATATCGGGAGCCTTTTCGCCCGGTGGCCAAGTGTCGAAGTGTGGTTTCGGTGGCCACTTGGAGGTTCACGGGCAGTCATAACTGGGTTTGTTAGTCTCCTAACATGGGTTAAATATAGTCACACTACCTTTAGCCAGACTTGTAACTACCCATGCACCTCCAGGTAGGGGCCCCAGTAGAACCCTTGTGCCGTTCGTTTCGGGAGGTCTGTATTGCTACGAACAGGGCACCCTTGTTTGAAGGGGCTACTGGGGGACCTGGAGTTTTAGGGGCTAGGGAGTCGATTGTGGGTTTAGGGTTTAGGGTTTAGGGTCCGGAGTCTAGAGATTCAGGGTTTGTCTGGCGACAGCTGCTGGATTCAGGACCCAACAGCTTACACCTGGGAAGCTGTGAAACTAACTGTCACCCTGCAACTGCAAGCAGGCGGTTCACGGGAGAAGAAAGAGCACATCCCGACGACACTGCCCTGGATGTTCGAGGTCGTTTCCGACCCCAACCCGTAAATTGCAACTAACACAAGAAAGATCATGCTCTGCTGTTGTAGTCCTTCTTGTTGGTTCCCCTACACTATAGGGGCCTCAATAATTACCAATACTAGTTGGGGGGGGTTCTTTATTATGCTCATAGTATATTGGGCCCCAAAATCCTGTTCTAATTAGTAAGGCCCTATACCATAGACCCCTATTATAGATTTCTTATAGTACCACTTAAAGACCGTATTCTAATTATTATTTAGGCCCCTTACAGTAGCTATCAAGGCCTGGCTTGGTTGCGGATTGCATGCCGAGTTATTCTAATTACAGTAGAATGGGCCCTAAAACCCTTTAAGAGGAACCCTTTAAAGGAACCTTAATCTAATCATTGAGGCCCCTATATTGCTGAGGTTGGACCAGTCGTCTACGTTCTCCTGGCCGAGTGAGGCGGACATGGGATTGCGGGTCACTTGGAGGTTCATGGCTAGTTCTAAGTAGGCTGGTTCCTTTAAGGGTCCCCGTATCTGGATCTATAGGGATTCTATAAGGGGTAGTTATAAGTAGGGTTATAAGTCCCCTAGTATGGGTTATAAGTATAGTTACCCTACTTATAACCCTACTCAAACCTACCCACGAACGCAGAGTTCCACAGGACAATCAGTACAGCTTTGAATTCAGGGCGTGGGAGTCATGAAACCATGCTTGAGATTTCGTTGACCTTGGCGTTTCCGGTTCTCCCAGGGTTTTTGTTGGAAGTTTGAAGGCTTATAAAACATCAGGCATCGGAAGTGCAAGGACTGCGACCAAGACAGTCGGAAGGAACAAGTTCCATTCCTTATTTGGGATTTTCCGAAAATTCAGCGTACCTTGTTTTGAGGTTCTTATAATACGGATCCTACTATTTAGGGTATTTTATCTGGGTCCCCTAGTTTCGGAAACTTTCACAATTCCTGCGAGGCAAAGGGATTGGACTGGCCTCCCCGACTCCCCGCCACCTCCAAAACCCTAAACGCTGAACTCTGATAAAATGTTACCTCGTTACTAGAGGCATTGGGATGTGTGGATTTTTGGTGAAACCCTAAACCTAAACCCTAAATGGAGCTGTGAGGATTGAGAGTTCAGGGGTTGGAGGATTGGGGGTTCAAGGTTGAAGGTTTTGACTTTTAGGGTTCAGGGTCTAGCGTTTGAGGGTTTAGGGTATGGGTATGGGGGCGCCCTGGTACTAGAACAGTTTTGTCAAAAGAGTTTCGTAGTGGCTTTAAACATAGGGGTCTTTACGAGCAAAACGTGTTTGGGTGTCGTAGATAGCTGCATACGACTATAACGTGGTAGTATAGTATCACCGATTATTCCCACCGCGCTGAAGTGACCTCCAACAGGACCTGAAGAGATACATGTTGATTGACATTGAAAAGGATCCCAAAGGGTTTGGGGTTCAGGCGTATTGCCTGCATGAGCAGGGCTCATGGTTGAGAGTGGAGCTGTGAGAAGATGCCAAAGGCCTACATACCCAAAGGCCCCAAAGTAGTTCCCTTTTGGGGCTCATATATAGAATCCTGTAGGGTGCTCCCAAAAAGGAGCTACTTTGGGGCCTCTGGGTAGAAGGAGCATGTAAATTCAGCTTCGAAGCTTTCTGCTAGAGGAGCTTAGGATGACCGATCTGATTGCAAGGCCGAGCCCAAAATCCAAGCCGCACTCCTTCAACCCGTAATCCCAAACCCGTTCTTGAAGCAATAAACTCTGAACCTGAGCACCAATGGACCCCCCAACTACCCTCTAATATACCCCAAATACCCACTATTAAGGGCCATAAGGCCCCCTCGGCTTCAAGGTCGGCTTTGGAAGTGTACTTAAAGGGTCGGCGGACTTAGTAAGTAGTTAGTTTATTGAACTTCTATGGAGATCTAAATATCAGAACCCCGACTCGCGGTACTTCTAACTCTACTTACTACCTACTTACTAAGCCCCCGGACCCTCCAAGCAGGGTTTCTGGATTTCTGGGTGTGGGGTATTCAGGCTGTACTTGCTCCAAGCTACAGCCAGAACCCGAAACCCCAACAAAGAGCCAGCCTTAGCAGTTGGAACAGGGTTTTGACGAATCTGACAGGATAGCTATATAAGGTCCGAAAAGAGAAGACCTTTGAGGACCAGTAGTGATTCAGACCCCACGTAGTATCATCCGGTCCATCACAGCTTCATGACCAGGTTGCGTCGCACACGATTGCAGTGGTGAAATTCGCCGCCCAAGCTCCACGTTTTGGGCGTGTCTACTCAGGGCGTGTTTTGTTTTGTTCGGTTTGGTGTTTATTTTTCTTAGACACTCAGGACGATGAACGGTCTGGGTTTAAGACTGTACTGTATATACCATGCAAAAGGCATGCTTTTTGAGTCTCAGACCTTCTGCAATCCTCAGGAAAGATATTCCCAACGGTACCTTCCCTAACCAACAGAACACATCCCCACTTTACGGGGATATGTGTCCCGATCACGAGCACTTTTGCTGAATTCGACTCCCCGCATCCGAAAATCCGAAAACCCTACAACCTCCAAGCCCCCAAACCCTATAATACTTAGATAGTGAACGGGGGAACTTTTTCAATTTTTTTGGCCTTATATATTAGCTCTATCTTAGAAAGTCTTAACTTTTTTGGGGGCCGGTTGTTGAAGAAGAGAGAATATTGGGGCCTAAATAGATACCGATACTGGTTTGGGGCTTCTTCAGTATGATTCTAGTGTTGTATACCCCAAAACCCCAAAACCCTATTCCAATGATTGAAGCCACTTGTGATGGGGTGGGGGCCTGACACGGTAGGAGTCCCGGCAGTCGGCCGGAGAGTTTCCGGGTACACCTTAACCCTGAATAACCCTTTTAGGGTTCCTTTTTTATGATTTCCTTATAGAACTCTGAGCAAGAAGAGTCCTTGAAACAGGGAGGTTATGCCGGGTTAAGGGAAGGACCAAGGACCTAGGGTTTTGGGCTATTAGGGCTTACCCAGCTACCCCTCAACTACCCTCTAATGTACCCTAAATACCCACTATTACGGACCGTAAGGGCTTTAGTGAAGGGCTCTTGTGGAGTCCTGGTAGCTGTTTAGGGCTTGGGGAAAGCGTTTGGTGCAGGTTTTGTCTAAGGACGCTGTTGTTTATTTACTCTGGTCCAGGCATAGCTGCACTCGCCGAAGTCTCAACAGGTCCGAACCATTCCCTTTGCATCCTACATCGTAGTAACGTAAGCTTGTTATACCAAAAACTATAGGCTCGTTGAAGCTTGATATCTGAATCCCGAAGTTGCATTGGTGTTCTAAGAATCTCTGAGACATGCCCAATCGGCCAACGTGCCTGACGACTTCCTCGCTTTCTTCGTGGTTTGGGGTGCAGGATGAATTGTAGGGTTTCTCCATAGGTGGTTGACAAAATTAGGGTCCCCCTTTTGGGGTCCCTAATATAATACGGCACCTAATACTAGGATGCCCAGTAGTACCCTTATTCTCTTTTTGTAGTCCTAGGTTCCTTATAAAGTTACCCAATACCAAAAAGAGAGGCCTTTATTCTTAGGTTACTGGGTATCCTAGAATATTTAGGGTACCCCAAAAGGGACCCTAATTTTGACAACTACCCCCATGGAATAGAGGAGCTAGGGCTTTTGGGACTGGCGCTGGAAGCAAAGCTATCTACCCCAAAGGCTCCATGTATTATTACAGTAGATACTTAAGCCTTAAAGGGGTCCTTATATAGGTACTTTAAGGCCTAAGTATGTACTATATGGGTACATGGAGCCTTAGGGTACCACATGGATGGCCAGACTCGTGTTTGTTGTTCTCAGCTTTATCGGGAAAGCAAGCTACTACATAATAGCTGGGCTTCTCAGAAAAGTGGGAATTTCCGAAAATAGAGGACCCCAATATAGTACCCTAAATAATAGGATGCTTATTATAAGGACCACAAAATAAGGTACCCCTAATTTGTGGAAACTCCCAAGTTTCAGGGATATCTTCACAGTGTAGTTTCTGGGGGTGAAGTGCGCGGGGTTGAGAGTCTTAAGACCTAGAGTAGGCCCTTATTCCCTTTTTGGGGGTCAGGTTCCCTTATAAGCCCCTTTAAACAAAAAAGGACACCCGTTTTATTCCTAGGCTACTCTTGGGTCTAGGAGTCGTAAGACCGGGCTCCGAACGGCTCGGAGAGAACACGTGAAGGCTTCGAGTTTAGGGTTTAAGGTAGGGTTTAGGGTTTAAGACATAAGGCAGCGCATTCTCCCTGCTTTGCATCTCGGTGCCTACAGCTCGGAGAGGAGCCTTGCAAGAGCAAAAAATCTCATCGGGCGCTAGAGTGCAGTGTTGGCGATACAGGGGTCGGAACCGTGTGTAAGGTCCCTACAGTCCCTGGTATTTGAGCTATACCACAATTGCAACAAAACCCCCCCCAACCCTGTTTTAGCATGCCCAGTAGTACCCTTGAGAGTACCAGAAATCCCATCGGTCAAGGGGCAATTCCACATTTTCAATTAGCCTATTCCGTTTTAATGTTAAACGAGTCAGCAGAATTCAGCTGCTGGACAGCTTGACGTGGCAGGTGTTATGATAGTATCCTGATGGGAGGGGGCTCCAAGGGGGACAGATGCCCCACTAATCCCTAGTTCTCTCTGGTGCTCCCTAAGGTTCCCGTAAGGTTCCCTAAGGATCCCTTGTACCCTCCCCAACCCTCCCTTAAGCCTTAACCCACCAAAACCTGTATTTTTTGTAGGGTCCCTAAAAGATTTCTTTTTTGTGGTTTATAACCAGAACCTACAAACAAGTAGGCTATGGTAGTTTAACGAGGACCATATAAAGGTGGCATGGTGGTTCGGCTGCTTGACTGGATCGACCCGCGGAGCCTTACCTAGATAGTGAACGGGAGAACTTCAAACTTTTTGGCCTTATATATTAGCTCTATCTTAGCAAGTTTGAGCTTGTTGGGGCCCGCTTGTTGAAGAAGAGGGCTTATGTCCGTGGCCTCCACTACGGAGTAGTGGCTACGACAGCGCGGTGATATCAGGGCCTCAATAGTTACCTATACTGTTTTTTGGGGATTCCTTGTTATACTTACAGCATAATGGGCCCCGACACCCTATTCTAATTATTAAGGCCCCTACATCCCTAAGTCCCTTGTGGTACCCTGATAGAACCCTTTACAAGGAACCCTTTGAAGGAACCCTATTCTAATTTATTTCGTTTCCTATATTAACCGCACCCTAAAGCTCAACCCTGCCCTTGTTGTTTGGTTGTGAGCATCGTCTGGAAGCGCACAGACTTCTTATCTTTCCCCTAGGGTGACGGGGGGTGGTTCTATTATGAATTATGGTTTCTGAATTTCTACCACTAGGAATCCTGTCGAGACTTGGGGGGTTTTTCGAACGTTGAAATCCAGCCCGGCTTAGTGTGCCGAGTGAGGGGTTTGGGGTGTGGGGTTGTTTGTTCTTTGTTGTGCGTTTGTGCGGATGATCTCTCCGACATAGAATTATGTGGTTCGTTTTGGTTTATCGGCTCCTCCGCATCGTTTTCTCGAACCTGCATTCGATCTAAATCTGAAGCCTCACCGCCGTGGCTTCTAGGGTCGTAATGGTATAGGTATAAGCTCCTAGGGCAGTATAGGGATCCGAAGAAACATTCGTTCTGTTCTTGGGGACTCGCCATATTCAAATTCACAAAAGCCCTACCTTAATAGCTTAAACTCTGCATCATCCCAAAATCCTACTATGAACATGCCTCTCCATATTCCAACCGAATTCCTGACTCTAATTGCTTGGACGGTCGGGGGACTTACTAAGTAGGTAGTAAGTAGAGTTATAAGTTATAAGTACCCTAAAAGGGATCCTAATTGGGGTTATGATACTTATAACTCTATAAAATAACTACTTACCAAGTCCCCCGACCCTCCAATTATTAACCCCTGGATCATGTGCTTGTCGGGTAAGATGCCGGGCCATGCTTTCGCCCGGCTACAACCTGCCTTGGCATCCAGGACGATCCGCTCGTTTTAGTACGGTTCTATAGCCCAAAGGTTCCTATGTACTGTTATGGGGAATATTTCCCTTAGTCATAATAGCAACTCCTAGTATGGAAACCCTACTTTGTACTACATCGGTACATAGGACCCTTTGGGTAGGCGTGTCTGCGTAGAGGTTGTTATGGTTTAGGCTCGGGGTTAGGGTTTAGGGGTTTCGGGCCGCTAATTAAGGACGAAATGAACCCTAAAAGGGTTCAAGGTTCATCTACCATATAGGGATTCATAGTATGTGGGTATAGTGCCCCTACGTTTAAGGGTCATTTGGTCCTTCAGGCTGAGGTTTTATATACAGGTTTCCGCTTTGGACTTGAGGGCTTTGGCAGAGTTTCGGGTTTAAACTTTCGGACTGTGACCTCAGTGTAGCGTGATCAGGGTATAGTGTTTAGTAAACTCCAAACGATGTTGATGATATAAATCCTGCATTACCTAATGGACCTTAAACTATGAGAGTTATGGTATATTCCTTACTATGGGTCATGCAGGATTTATATCATCAACCGTAGTATCAAAGCCCCACATGTCGCATTGCAGCTGCCCTGAACCCTGAAACTTAAACGCTGGATCCCAAGTCCTCATCGCTCATACTGTAAAGCCTGTGGCCCTACAGTGTAGTATAGAAGTCTAAGAAAGCTAGTAATAATCAGTAAGATTATTACATTTCGGTCCCTATATAACCATACTAGTCCTGATAGTTTGCAAAGGCCAAGGTGCCAACCGCGACAACGTAAAACTTCGAAGCAACCGCCAGTCACCGTTAACCCTTATAGCAACCCGTCTATTACTCGTATTATCGTACCGTTACAATTTACCCTTGTACTAACTCTTATCGTAGCCCGTGCCAAGTTGCCACTAAACCCGAGACCCAAATAGCCAAGTTTAGGCCGAAGACCTTAGGGTTCGGTTTTTCTTTAAGTGTCCGAAGGACCCTACAAGAAGATTCTTGGGTTTAGGGTGTAGTTTAGTAATCTGAAGTGTGTCGTTTTGCTTTGCAGCGCACGAGCTTGGCAAGCCATGCCAGGGTCAATACTAAATACGGTGACCCTGGTTTGTTGTCCGATGTTGTTGTGAAGACGGTGCCACTGGCGGAGCTGTACAGTGCCATTGGCTACTACGATTTCCGCTACGGGCACAAGATCAAACAGACTTTCGATTGGACTTGTCCCGATTGCAACACCCAAAACGAGCACGCCAAGGCATGCGCATGCGCATACACGGACACACACACACACACACAAAACTATGCATTCTGAGTTGACAAGCATTGATGCAACGAGCAAACCACAGTAACTGAGCAGCAGCAACAACAACCGCGAACAAAGCATTGGGTTGGGATAAGGTTTCTGCCCCGTCTACCCCAGATGCGAACGGATGGCGCAGCATGAAAAGATCTTGAAGATAATGCTACCCAATGCTATGCCGTACGGATGAACAACAGAAGGTATACGTTTGTCTAAAATAGGTTGGCACTTGCCTCTTGTGAGTCGAGCTGATTTGCTGCTATTGTTGGATGGTTGGGGAGGGGAAGAGGGTTGGTTGTTCAGTGAAGATGAGTTAAGATGGTGTTGCTGTGTAGTAGTGTAACACGTAGGCCGTTCCCTATCGACTGTTTAGAATCCTTACGGGAACAGTTGTAACGATCTTTTCGGGACGCGTATGAGAATCTTTATGAGACCCTCATTCTGACCGAGGTTCTGAAATGATCCCATGCAGGCCGATACGGTGGCTGCCAGCGTGGCAGCTGCTGCATCTGCGAGGCAAGCGCTCTCTCCTTGGCCGCCTGTAGTAATGGCTGCTTCAGCAGGTGTAGTAAGTAGCAGTAGCAGTAGCCGCAGTATCGGTAGCAAAAGCAGTAGCACTGGCACTGGCACTGGCAGCAGGAATAGGAGTAGGAGTAGGAGTACGAGTACGAGTAGGAATAGGAGTAGTGGGAGTAGTTGTATCAGGAGGAGGAGCAGTAGTAGTAGTAGTAGTAGTAGTAGTAGTAGTAGTAGTAGTAGTAGTAGTAGTTAGTAGTAGTTAGTAGTAGTAGTAGTAGTAGTAGTAGTAGTAGTAGTAGTAGTAGTAGTAGTAGTAGTAGTAGTAGTAGTAGTAGTAGTAGTAGTAGTAGTAGTAGTAGTAAAGTAGTAGTAGTAGTAGTAGTAGTAGTAGTAGTAGTAGTAGTAGTAGTAGTTAGTAGTAGTAGTAGTAGTAGTAGTAGTAGTAGTAGTAGGGGTAGAGCAGTAGCAGCAAGCCCAGGAGAGCAGTAGAGCAGTAGAGCAGTAGAGCAGTAGAGCAGTAGAGCAGTAGAGCAGCTAGAGCAGTAGAGCAGTAGAGCTAGTAGAGTCAGATAGAGCAGTAGAGCAGTAGGGAGCAGTAGAGCAGTAGAGCCCAGTAGAGTGCCAGTAGAGGCAGTGGCAGTAGAGCAGTAGAGCAGTAGAGCAGTAGAGCGTAGAGCAGGGTAGCAGGGAGCAGTTGGAGCAGTGGTTAGGTGACAGGAGTGAGAGATCCTTGGGCGCCGCCATGGCGACCAGGATATGACCGACCACGCCGCCGATGACGAGGAACACGACCGCCGCGAACAGATAGGGGCCGACCTGCTCCATGGATGGGCCCTCGCTCAGGGCCGGCGGCATGACCATGGCGAAATACGCCCCATAGGCCAGGGCGATGATGACCGTCATGACCAGATTGCTTTTTTCTTGGAACGACATGTCAAGCTCCTTTGATCTCATGTCGAATTTCTTTGACATTCCGAGGTGTAAAAGGGAGCAGACCCTATGTCAAACATTTTCGACCTCATGGCCGATTTATTTGACAGAACGCCTGCGCGCCTCTGGCCAAGTGTCTGATTTTACTCTTCGAGCAGGCGCACAGCTTCGGTCTGTGCAGCGGCCGGATCGGTTTGAAGAAGCCCCAGAAGCGAGGTCGCCAATCCCAAGACCGCCTGCCCGACGGCGTCGCTTTCGGCGGTCTCGATCGCCCGGTTGAGCATCAGGGTCGCCTCCTCGCCATGGACCGCCGGATCAGCGGCGACCAGCGCGACGGCGAAGCGATAGGGGATGGCGGCGGGAGCGTCGCCCATCTCCACGGCCTGTCGCATCAGGGATAGGCCTTCGGCTTCATTGGCGTCAAACATGCCCTCTCCGGCGCGGCGCACCACCTCGAGATGCCAGGCGCCCAGCATGGCGGGGCCCCAGGGTTCTGACGGATCCAGCCGGATCGCCTCGATCATGTGATCGCGGCCCTGCTGGGGCAGGCCCATCATGACGGCCCGAAGCTTGTTCACATAGCGTGACTGATACCCCAGTCCTGCGGCGAGCCGCAGATGCGCCTCGGCATTGTCGGGCTCCAGAGCGAGCGCCGCTTCAGCGTACTCCTGCGCGCGCAGCGCCGCCTCGCGGCGATCCCGGCGCGACATCCCCTCGGCCTGATCCAGAGTGATCGGCATCAGGGCCGCTTCAGAAGCCAGGATCAGCGCGTCCACATCCGAGGTCGCGCTGGAGGCCGCGCTTTCAGCCGCCCCCCATTGCCCGGTCTCGAACGCCTCCATCGCCGGCGCAGGCGCCTGGGCGTGCGTCATCGGAAGAAGCGTGAGCGAGAGCGCCAGCACGCTGGCGCCAAACATCATTCGGGTCATGGTCAACAGTCCTTCAGGGGCAAGGCCTGTAAGACTAGGCCGTCAGCACCCGTCCCGCCACCGCGTCGAGCTTTTTCACGAGACCCGGGTCGCGCTTTTCAGGCGCCGTGATGATGGCGAACTCCAGCGCCTTCTCGATGCCTTGCGGGCTGTCGGTGCGCGGCTTGGCGGCCATCGCCTTCACGAGGTTGCGCACCAGGGCATGGGCGTGGGCGGTATTGGCGTGCATGGTCTTGAGTATGTCGGAAATGTCGACATCGGCGTCCTCGGTGCGCCAGCAATCATAATCGGTGACCATGGAGACGCTGGCATAGGGCAGCTCGGCTTCACGGGCGAGCTTGGCTTCAGGCATGTTTGTCATGCCGATGACGCTGCAGCCCCATTGGCGATAGAGCTGGCTTTCAGCCCGGGTGGAGAATTGCGGGCCTTCCATGACGAGATAGGTCCCGCCGCGCTGCACGGTCTCAACGCCCGCGGCTTCCGCTGCGTCCGCCGCCATGGCCGACAGGCGCGAGCAGACAGGATCGGCCATCGCCACATGGGCGACGCAGCCTTCGGAGAAGAAGCTTTTCTTGCGCGCAAAGCTGCGATCGATGAACTGGTCCACCACCACGAACGCGCCCGGCGCCAGCTCTTCCTTGAGCGAGCCGACCGCGGACAGGGACAGGACATCGGTCACGCCCGCACGCTTGAGCGCGTCGATATTGGCGCGATAATTGATGTCGCTCGGCGGAATGCGATGGCCTTCATCATGACGGGCCAGGAACACGAGCTCCACGCCTTCAAGACGGGCATGGACGAGGTCGCTGGAGGGTTTGCCCCACGGGGTCTCCACCGTCTCCTTGCGCACGTCCTCGAGGCCGTCCAGTCCGTAAAGGCCCGATCCGCCGATGATCCCGAGTTTCCAGCTCATTCTTCGGTTCTCCAGTATGAATCGGGCACGCCGGGCGCCCAGCGATGGATTTCCGCCCAGCTCTCCGCCGACCGCAGGACGGTGGAGATGAAGGGCCGCTTGATCGCCTGATACGCCTCACGGTCGCTGCGTGTCTTGTCCGCCAGCGCCATCTTGAAGTCGCCATAGTCGCGGCGCGCGCTGTCGTCATCGCGCAGGAAGTCCCGCATCAAGAGCGTGTTGCGCGCCCCCGCGGCGCCATTGCGGCGCACATGGATGTGCAGGCGCCGCTCCCCCTTGCCTTCGCGGAAGTAGAGCTTGCGCCAGTCATCCGGGCCCAGAACAGGCGGGGTGTCGGGATGCGGTTCGTCGCCGGTATTCTCGGCGCGATGGACGAAGCCGGCGGCCTTCATCGCGGAGATCAGTCCGGGGTCATCCAGATCAACCACCAGCGCCTGGATATCGATGACATCCTTGGCGGCAAGGCCGGGCACGGCGGTCGAGCCCACATGATCGACGCGCAAGGCCGGTGATCCCAGCGCGCGGCAGATCGCATCCGCCCAGGCGAGGCCCTCTTCCGCCCAGGCGGGGTCGGGCGTGGAGACATGAATGGGGTCGCGACTCATGCTCGGTCCTTTACCACCCGCAGCCTTCATAAGAAACGGGCCGCCCGAACATTCGGACGGCCCGTGGATCGTCATGGCTGAAAGGGAAGCCTAGTGCTTCACATTCGACCACACCTGACGGTAGGCGGCGTAGAGAAGGCCCGCCAGGACCAGCAGGTAGATCATGACCATCAGGCCCATCTTCTTGCGCACTTCCATGTGCGGCTCGGACGCCCAGGCCAGGAAGGCGGCGACGTCGGTCGCCATCTGTTCCTTGGTGGCCTCGGTGCCGTCGGCATACTCGACCAGACCGTCCTGCAGCTGCGGCGGCATGGCGATCACGCCACCGGTCATGTAAGGGTTGTAGTACTGGCCCGGGCCGATGCGCACATCTTCAGGCACTTCGTAGTCATAACCCAGCATCAGCGAACGGATGTATTCCGGACCGCCATGGCGGGCTTTCACGATCACCGAGAAATCCGGCGGAATCGCGCCGCCGTTAGCCGCAGCCGCCTGTTGCGGGTTGGCGAACGGGTTCGGGAAGCGGTCAGCCGGGCGACCGGGACGCTCGAACATGTCGCCATACTCGTCCGGACCGTCCTCGACGATGTACTCGGCGGCGATGGCGCGCACGATCGGGTTGTCGTTCGGGTTCGGATATTCCTCCGAATAGAACGGGCCGCCCTCCTCGCCCAGATTGCGGATGTGCAGCTGGTTCATGGAGTGACAGGCCGAACAGACCTGTTGGTACACCAGGAAGCCGCGTTGCAGCTGGGCGCGGTCGAAAGTGCCGAACGGACCTTCAAAGCTGAAGTCATACTCAGCCGGATGATGGCCGGCCTCGGCCGCAAGCGCGGCCGGGCTTGCGAGCGCCAGAGCGCCCGCAGCGGCGGCCAGGAGGCGTTGGATCATTTTCATCTATCGCTCTCCTTATTCAGCAGGCGCGGCGGAAGCCGACGCGTCTGATTTGCCTTTGCCCAGGACCGATTCCTCGATGGAGGCCGGGCGCGCGCTCGGTTTCTCGATGAAGCCCAGAAGCGGCAGGATCACCAGGAAGTAGGCGAAGTAGTACAGGGTCAGGATACGTCCGAGCCAGAGGAAGTTCAGGCCGATCGAACCCAGCACCGGCACCTTGTTGTCCGGCAGTTCTGCGCCGCACCAGCCCAGACCCAGGCAGGCGATCACGAAGAACACGAAGAACCAGCGGGCCAGCGGACGGTAGCGCATGGAGCGCACCTTGGAGGTGTCCAGCCAGGGCAGGACGAACAGCACCGCGATGGCGCCGAACATCATCAGCACGCCGCCCAGCTTGTCGGGCACGGCCCGCAGGATGGCGTAGAAGGGCAGCAGATACCATTCGGGAACGATGTGCGCCGGGGTCACCAGGGCATTCGCCTCGATATAGTTGTCCGCATGGCCCAGAGCGTCCGGCCAGTAGAAGACGAAGAAGGCGAAGATGATCATATAGACGATGATCGCGAAGCCGTCCTTCACCGTGTAGTACGGGTGGAAGGGCAGCGTGTCCGCCTTGGTCTTGATGCTCAGGCCCGTCGGATTGTTATTGCCCGGAACGTGCAGCGCCCACACGTGCAGACCCACGATCCCGGCGATCAGGAACGGGATCAGATAGTGCAGCGAGAAGAAGCGGTTCAGGGTGGCGTTGCCCACGGAGAACCCGCCCCACAGCCATTCGGTGATCGGCGTGCCGATCAGCGGCAGCGCGCCGAACAGGTTGGTGATCACCATCGCGCCCCAATAGGACATCTGGCCCCAGGGCAGCACATAGCCCAGGAAGGCGGCGGCCATCATCAGAAGATAGATGACGACGCCCAGGATCCACAGAAGCTCGCGCGGAGCCTTGTAGGAGCCGTAATACAGACCGCGCAGCATGTGCAGATAGACCGCCAGGAAGAACATCGACGCGCCATTGGCGTGAATGTTCCGCAAGAGCCAGCCGAAGTTCACGTCACGGTCGATGCGTTCCACAGAGGCGAAGGCGTAATCGATGTGCGGCACATAGTGCATGGCCAGGACGATGCCGGTGATGATCTGGATCATCAGGCAGACGGTCAGGATGCCGCCGAAGGTATACCAGTAGTTCAGGTTGCGCGGGGTCGGGAAGTCCACGAAGGAGTCCCAGCCCAGGCGCACGATCGGCAGGCGCTGGTCAAGCCAACGCTCCACGCCGGTTTTCGGTTCGTAAGTGCTCGGTCCGCTCATTACTCGCTCTCCCCTAGCCCAGACGCAATGTCGTCGCCGCGATGAAGGTCATCGGCGGAATCGGCAGGTTTTCCGGGGCCGGGCCACGGCGGATGCGGCCTGCGGTGTCATAGTGCGAACCATGGCACGGGCAGAACCAGGCGTCGTAATCGCCAGCGCCTTCGGTCGGCACGCAACCCAGGTGCGTACAGTTCGCGCTGGTCACCAGCATGGCGCCGCGCAGGGCCTCGTCCACTTCCACGCCTTCGTCAACGCCTGCAGACAGGGTCGAACGGTTCGCGTCGGTCGCCGGGGCGCTGTCGTCGAGGTTGGCGTTGCGGGCCAGCGGGTCCGGCAGACGCGAGACTTCCACTTCAGCCGCCTCGGAGATTTCCTGGGCGGTCCGGCGACGCACAAAGTGCGGACGCTCGCGGAACATCACCGTGATCTCGGCGCCTTCTTCGAGCTCGCCGATGTTTATCTCGGTGGTGGACAACGCAAGCGTATCCGCCGCCGGGTTCATCTGATCGATGAACGGCCAAAGGGTGAGAGCGCCGCCGACGCCTACCGCCCCGACCGATGCGATGTAGAGAAAGTCCCGGCGCGACGGCTCTTCGCCGCCGGTCTCGGGATTGCTGTTCACGTCCGTCACGTGCCGACCTCTTGAATTCGAACTGCCCGCCCCGCAGGGCCTGGCAGACCCCACGCACGCTAGCGCGCGATCTCAGACTTAGCCTAACGCTGCGGCTTGTCGGTGCGACGTGCTGACGCAGGCCAACTAAGCATACAACGCGGATAGAGGGGCGGATTAATGCGACCCCCCTTATTTTTCAACCAGATTATCCCGTTTGATGCGCGTGAATCCGCTGCAAACGCAGATTTTCCCCAAGAAAAAACGCAAAAGACGCGTACGATTCAGAGACAGGCCTGGTCTCTACCGCTCGCTGACCGGCAAAATGGTCGCCTGTGCGACAGCAATGAGTTTTTCACCCTCGTCCTGCTCCGCAATGACATCCACGCGCACAGTGACCTGTCTTTTCCCGGCCTTGACCACATGCGCCTCGGCCCTGAACGCCGTACCGATTCCCGGAGCGAGAAAGTTCAGATTGAACTGCGAGGTGACCACGTCGCCCACCAGGGTGGCCGCCGCATAGGCCGCGGCGTTATCCGCCAGGAACCCGACCAGCCCGCCATGCAGAAAGCCATGGTGCTGGGTCATGTCTTCCTTGCGGAGCTCCAGCCGCGTCACAACCTCGCCAGCCTCCGCCTTCAGGATCTCCAGACCTGTCCAGCGGGTGAAGGGCTGGACCTTGATGATCTCCCTGAGAACCGCGGCATTGACCACCGGAGCGTCTGGAGCGTTCGGGGTGAGCGACATGAGCGCCTCCAAAATAGACCGACCGGTCTATATAGACTTCTCGAACGGCTTCCTACAAGCTCGCAGGCAAGGAGTTCTCGTTCATGCCGACATCTGAACACGCCCAGGCCCCGGCCTCATCGCGCAAGCGAGGCGAGTCGCGCTCGCGCCTGATCACGGCCGCGGCTCAGCTGTTTCAGGAACAGGGGTATGCCGCGACCGGTCTGTCAGAAATTCTGGACCGCGCGAAAATGCCCAAAGGCTCGCTCTACCATCATTTTCCGGGTGGCAAGGTGGAGCTGGGAGCGGCCGCGATGGAACGCGCAGGGCAAGTCCTGCAACAGACTCTCGCGGCCCGACTGGATAGCCGGGGGTCATCGGCCGAGGCCATCCGCGCCTTCTCCCAGGATCTGGCTGGATGGCTTGAAGGCTCTGATTTCACAAAGGGATGCCCGGTCGCCACAGTGGCTCTGGAGCAAGCCAATGGCGAGCCCGATCTGGTGGCGGCGATCCGCTCGGCCTTCGAGGGAGTCATTCAGGCGCTGTCGGACCAGCTGACGGCCGAAGGCCGGACGCCAGAGCGCGCCCATCGCCTCGCGACCTTCTGCCTTTCAACGCTGGAGGGTGCGCTTGTTCTGGCCCGCACGCAGCGGTCCAGCGAACCTGTCCGCATGGCCGGAGAAGAGCTTGCCGTGCTGATTTCGGACAGCGCGCGCGCCTAGATCAGCTCCGCGCGCGCCAGCGCCGCTTCGAGCGGTTCAAAGCGTTCCCCCGCTTCCTTGTGGACGCCCTCGGGGTCCTTGCCGAGCGTCTCCGACCGCAACCAGGCTTCCGCCGCCGCCGCATCGGCATCCACGTCGATGAACGCCGCCGCCTTCCGCGCCGCGCCCTGCGCGTCAGCCAGAAGCTCTTCATAACGCACCGTGAACACACGGCCGGGGAAGATCGCTTCCCAGTGTTCGCACAACCGGTTATGGCACGCCATCACCCGCGCGATATCGTCAGGATGGTAGGTCCAGTGGCGCGCCTTGCGGAACCGGGTCTTGTAGATCGACCAGGCCAGGTCACGCGGGTCGCGCACGATGCGGATCATCTTGGCCGCGGGCAGGCAGACGCCATACGCCCCGGCGGCCATTTCAGACAGCGAACTGGGATCGATGATGCGCGAAGCGGTGCGATCGAGCGCCTCTTCAGCCTGGCTCAGATAGCGCTTGCCCACCTCGCCCAGCACATTGCGGCCCCAGCCCGCCTCGATGGCCTCGGAAATCTCGGCGAGGGTCTGATCGCCCAGCGGGGTCGCATTGAGCCAGAACAACCCGTTCTTGCGCTGGAGCGCGCCGGCGTCATCATCAGCCGCCAGCACGTCAGCCAACCAGTCCGCTCCGGCGCAAGGCGGCGCCATGATCAGGACGGGGCGACCGTCGATGACGCCTGCATCCTCATGCTTTTCAACAAATTGAGGTTCATAGCTGGTAATCAGCGCCTTGACGGACTGCTCATGACGTTCCGTGTCAAATCCGGTGTCGTCCCGGCAAAAGGCCGCGCCTTCAGCCACCCGCATGGCCGCAACCGCGTCTTCGCCCACATCGCGATACGCCTTGGCCAGGGTATAGGCCAGAGCGCCGCGTTCGGTGGAGGACATGTTGGCGGTGTTCTGAAGCCGCATCTCTTCAAGCGCGGCAAGCTCGCCCGAGCCCGATTCAAACGTGATGCATTCTGCAAGGCCTTCCCACGCCAGGACGTCGAACCGGTCCAGGCTGATCGCGCGCCGGAAGCTCAGCGCCGCCAGATTGGTTTTGCCCAGCTCCAGCAACGCCCGACCCGCCCGGCGTTGCAGCGCCGGATCATTGGGTTGCTGGGCGATCAGCTTCTCGATGACCTCAAGCGCCTGCTGATGACGGCCCAGCCCGGACAGGGCCGAGGCCAGCCAGAGCCAGGACTGGGGGTAATTCGGCGAGGCGCGGGTCAACAGCTCGGCGGCCTTCAGCGCCGCTACCTCGTCCCCCACTTCCATCGCCAGTCCGGCGACATCGCCCCACTGGCTGCCCAGCTGGGCTTCTGCCTCGATCAGGCGGCGCGCCTCGACGGACACGCCCAGAAGGTCTTCACGACGACGCGCTTCATGCAGGTCGGACAAGGGATCAATCATGGCAATCGGAATTCCACATTCAGGCCGGCTCTCTGGCGGCGGAGCCTAAAGCCCGGCTTGCGGCTGCGCCAGCGCTTCAGGCGCCGTTTTGGCTTGCCAGCGGCGGTTCAGATGTATCTTTTCGCACGGCCCTGAAACCTGAGGAGCGAGCATGTCCGCAAACGCCAAACCCAGCGAAGACGTCCTGGCGGATCGCCGCGAACGCGCGAAAGCCTGGTTTGAATCGCTGCGCGACCGCATTTGCAGCGCGTTCGAGGCGCTCGAAGCCGCCGCAGACCCGACGCTGTATCCCGGCGAGGCCGGACGCTTCGAACTGACGCCCTGGGTGCGCGGCGACGGCGCGCAGGAGCTGGGCGGCGGCGTGATGGGCATGATGCATGGCCGCCTGTTTGAGAAGGTGGGTGTCCACGTCTCCACGGTCTTTGGGGAGTTCAGCCCCGAATTCGCCGCCCGGGTCCGCGGGGCCGGGACCGATCCGCGCTTTTTCGCCACCGGCATCTCGCTGATCGCCCACATGCGCAATCCGCATGTGCCGGCGGTGCACATGAACACCCGCTTCATCACCACGACGCTGAGCTGGTTCGGCGGCGGCATGGACCTGAACCCGACCCAGGATTACCAGCGCGACAAGAGCTTCCCCGATTCCAAGGCCTTCCACGCAGCCGCGAAATCCGCCTGCGACGCCCACGACCCGAGCTATTACCAGCGCTTCACCGACTGGTGCGACGAGTATTTCTGGCTCAAGCACCGCAACGAGCCCCGCGGCACGGGCGGGATTTTCTATGACCATCTCGACAGCGGCGATCATGAGGCGGATTTCGCCTTCACCCGCGATGTGGGCGAAGCCTTCCTCAGCGCCTATCCCGAGATCGTGAAGACCCGCATGTACCAGAGCTGGACCGAGGATGATCGCGAGGAACAGCTGGTGCGTCGCGGCCGCTATGCCGAGTTCAATCTCCTTTATGATCGCGGCACCAAGTTCGGCCTCGAAACCGGCGGCAATATCAACTCGATCCTGTCCTCCATGCCGCCGCATGCGCGCTGGCCGTAAGCGAAGTCTTAATCTGCGTTAACGACCGGTTAGCAGACTCACCGCATCGCTTGCTGGAATCGGCTTTCCGCCTTCAGGGAGCGAGACATGGTCAATACCGTCGGAACCCAGGGTCCGTATCTGGGCCCCAATGGCGCAACAGCGGCAACGCAGAGCGAAACGACGAAACCGCGCTCGGGCGGGTCAAACCCGGATGCCGCTCCCAAGACTGCCAGCGACACTGTGAGCCTCTCGGCCGCAGCGCGCGCCGTGCTCAACGGATCTTCCGCCCGCGTGGACGCCCTGATGGCGGACCGCGGCGACGCCATCTTCCGCAACGCCCTGTCCGGCGCCCGCGCCTATCAGGACAATTACGCCTCGGTGCTGGAAAAGCCCGGCCTGGACGCCGACACGGCCCGCGAAACCCGGATGAAGATGCTGGCGCGGGAACGCGAGGCCTTCACCGCCCCCGAACATACGGGCGACGTGCTGACCCGGGCGCGCGCCTATATCGAGTTCTATGATTCCCTGTCCGAGGAAGAGCAGAACTCCGAGCGCTATCGCGGCACCCGCGAGACCATGGCGGCGATCGTCGAGCAGGAATCGGTCAACGCCGGCGTCGAGGCGCCCGATCTGAGCCTGTCGCAAAGCCCGTTCGATACCCTGCTGAACGCCCTGTCTGACGGCGAGGGCGGCATCGCCCAGCGCGACCGGCAGGAGGTGGTGGATGAATTCCGCGCCCGTCTTGAATCCCAGGTGGGATCTGAAGCGCGCCAGCGTGAGGGGCGCGAGCTGGAGAACCGCTACGGCGCGCTGCAGGACCTGATCGAACGGGCGCGTCGCGGGGATGAAACCGCCTATGCCAGGCTCGAAGCCCTGTCCGAGGACGCCGCCTCGATCGCGCCGGTCAGCGAGAGCGGCACGGACGAATAGGCCGGATCAGAGGACGCCCGGCGTCCATCCGGCCGCCAGAAGGCCCAGCACAAAGCCCAGCCCGATCAGCGCGGCGCCCGCCCCACCCATGAGAATCCAGTTCGTCGCAAGCTGCCAGAAGGCGGATTCGGCCCGACGCGGGAAGTCGCCCACCGGATCAAACTCGCGATGCAGGGGCTGCGTGGCGCGCAGCTCGGCCATGTCGGCTGAAGACCCCGCCGAGCCTGTGGCGAACTGGCACAAACGGGCGAGCACATCGACGGCGAGACGTGCGCTGGCCTCGTCATCCATGTTCAGCATCAGGCTGCCTTCGCCATGGTTGAGCAGCTTGCCGCCCTTGTTGGGCGCCTTGCGCACTCCGGTTATCTTGGAATAGCTGCGGATCTCCTCCGCTTCCGCTTCCTCGATATCGTCAGGGCTGTCGGTTTCAGGCAGACCGAACAGGACCAGACGCAGCAGCATTTCGGCCAGGCTGGCGCGGTCCAGCGCGTTGACCCGCTGGTTCTTGAGGTTTTCCGGCCCGCCATGGGCGAGCCATTTGCCGATCATCTCGATCCGGATCGCCGCCGCGAGACCGTTCGATACGCCCTTGAGCGCCGACTTGTCCGTCGCCGGGCCGCCCAGACGCGGCAGGCCACGCGCCGGTTTGCGGTCCTTGGGCGGCTTGGCCTTGACGAACGGACCTTCGAGCTTGCCCTTGAAATGGGTCAGGCATTCATCGAGCGCATGACGCGCCGCGCGCACCGCCGCCCCGTGGCGCACCTTCTTGGACAGAAGGTCAGAATCCAGCAGCCGGTCGGCCTCCCACAGGCTGCGGGCGGCTTCGGAGAGCGATTGCGAGACCTTCTGGGGGTCAAGCGTTTCACCCGCTTCAACCCCTTCGCCATTGCGAATCCTGTTGTCCTGCGCGGTCAGCGCCTGATCGGCCTGACTCTTGAGCGAATAGAGGATCTGATCAAACTGGCTGTCGCGCTCACGCGGCCAGTCATCCCGCCGCCAGCGCCCGAGCTGGAAATACCAGCGCGATTCCCCGCGCTGCAGGCGCTGATTGAGGTCGCGGCTGAATTCCAGCTGCTCCTCGCCGGGCAGCAGGTCAAAGAACGCCTCGACGAAATCGAAGACGAGGAGGTTGGCCGTGATGCCCCATTTCTCCCCGTTCAGCGGATCGCGATGGGAAATCTCGCCTTCGGTCTGGAACAGGTTCTCGAAACCCGGCGCTTCGGCCGCAGCCGACCAGTGCGCCCGGTTCGCCTGCAGATAGGCGTCCGCCATGGTCTGGCGCGCCCGGCGGGGCAAGTCCTTGATCTTGCGCTTCTCATTGGCGGCGCTGATGGTCTTGGCGAGCTGGATGCGCAGGGCGATCTCGGCATCCACAAAGGCGTTGGTGGTCTCCGCTTCAGTGAAGTTGAGCGCCTTGGCCTTCTCTTCCAGCGCCCGGCGATCATGCAGATGCAGATCCGCGGCGAACAATTCGCCGCTGCCCACCCGTGCGCGATAGCGCAGGGAGAAAAGCTCTGACAGGCTCACCCTTTCGCCTCCGCCGCACGCGCCAGAAGCGTCTCGCGGTCGAGGTTGAAGTCACTGTCGATCCAGCGCGCTTCAAGCTGTTTCATCACCGCGCCCAGCTGGGGACCGGGCTCGAAACCCAGCGCGATCAGATCGCGCCCCGTCACCGGCAAGTCCGGCTTGCGCCAGTGCGCCGCCGCGTCCAGATCAGCGTCGGCCTCGCCCTCGCCGCGCGCTTCGGCGAGTCGCATCCGGTCAGC
The DNA here is from genome assembly GCA_905221615.1 of Symbiodinium sp. CCMP2592. Lineage (NCBI taxonomy): Eukaryota > Dinophyceae > Suessiales > Symbiodiniaceae > Symbiodinium > Symbiodinium sp. CCMP2592. The sequence continues at coordinate 559,534 of CAJNDT010003279.1, forward strand.
AAAGGTCTGCGCGCCAAGCGTATAAAGCGCCCGACGACGCGCCCGGGCCTCTGCTCCCGGCCGCACCGAATCTGCGCCATCAGCCGCAGGGGCGCACATCGCGATCAGGCGATCTGTCTCTGCGTTGGACGCCTTCATCTGATGGCCCAGGCTGCGCACTGTGGTCACATCTCCCCCGCACAACGCCGCCGCCCTGATGAGCGTGTCAGGCGCGCGCCCTTTCCCTCTGTCGGCGTTAATTATGCTTAAGAGAAGGTTTAAGTCGAGCCGTTCCGGCCAAACCGGTTCAAAAACGTGGCCTTCCTGCATCGCTTTGACCACAGGTCCGGGGTCGGGGGCGGCCAGAAGCGTCTTGAGCTCTTTCCACACCCGCTCCCGCGCCAGCGCTTTCAACCCGGGCGCGGCGCGCACGCAGGCGGCATGGCCTTCCGGGTCCAGCGCCGAGCCATACCAGGCGTTGAAGCGATAAAACCGCAATATGCGCAAGACGTCCTCGGCCAGGCGCTCATCCGCCTCGCCAATGAAGATCACCCGATGGGCCAGCGCGTCCGCAACACCGTCATACGGATCGAACAGGCTGCCATCCCGGCGCGCATAAATGGCGTTGAGGCGAAAATCGCGGCGGCTGGCGTCGATGGCCCAGTCGGTCGTAAAGGCGACCACGGCGCGCCGGCCATCGGTGGAGACATCCTTGCGCAGCGTCGTGATCTCGAACGGCTTGCCCTTGATGACCGCGGTGATGGTGCCGTGATCGAGCCCGGTGGGAATCGCCTTGATCCCGGCGGCTTTCAGCGCGTCCAGGGTTTCTTGCGGGGTCAGCTGCGTGGCGATGTCCACATCCTCGACCGGCGCGCCCTGAAGCGCATTGCGCACCGCGCCACCCACGATGCGCGCTCGATCCGTCTCGCCCGGGCTGATCGCGTCCAGCACCGCACGCGTGTCAGGCGCGCTCAGAAAAGCGTGCTCGGAAGGGTCCAGCCGCATGCCCGACCTCGCTAGATCGGCTCTTCGGGAGAAGGTGGATCGCGATCCTCGAACTGTCCGGGCCGGATCTCGCCATCCTCCAGCCGGGGCGGCTGATACGCGCCGTCGCGGGAGCTGGAATCAGTCTCAACCAGCACGATGACAAGGAGCATGACCATCGCCGCGCCCAGACCCAGCACAATGCCGAGAATGGCGGAGACAGGCTGCTTGATCACGCCCACGGCCGACAGGATGCGCGCCGCGACATAAGGCAGCGCGAAGGCGGCGAGCATCAGAAGAAAGATGCGGGTCATCAACGGCTCTCCCGTGCGGAGCGGGCCATTTCACGTGGCCGCCCCTGTGCATAGCGGATCGACAGGGCGCGCAGCATGCCCGCTGTCGCCCCCCAGATATACCGCCCTTTATGGGGCATGGCGTAATAACGCCGCAACATCCCTGCGAATTCACGGGCTTCGAGTTTGTGATTGTCCGGATCCATCAGAAAGTCGAACGGCGTCTCGAACACTTCGGCGACTTCACCGGGGTCCGGGTTCAGTTCAAATCCGGGCTCGATGACGCCAACGAACGGCGTCACTGCGTAACCGGTCACCGTCTCATAGCTTTCCCAGCGCCCCAGCAGGGTGATGGCCTCGGGCGAGAGACCCACCTCTTCCTCGGTCTCGCGCAGAGCGCATTCAGCAAGGGTTTCTCGGCCCGCCATCTGGCGCCCGCCCGGAAAACTGACCTGCCCGGCATGGGCCTGCAAATGGTCCGCGCGCCGGGTGAACAGGACTGTCAGACCGCTGTCGCGCTTGACCAGCAGCGCCAGCACCGCAGCAGGCTTGAGTTTGCGCCCCACCGGACGCGTCACATCATCCAGATCCCCGTCGCCATGGAGGGGACGCGCGGGCGCCGCCCCCTCCACCGGATCGAGCACGCTGCGCAAGCGCGCGAGAACCGCTTCGACATCCGCAGTCATGCAACAGGTCCCAGCGGAAAGAAGACGCCGCGGCTCCACACGCCCATGCAGGGCTGGCCATGCTC